>JAQQRF010000455.1:0-370938 GCA_030523145.1 Trissolcus brochymenae
TATATATATATATATATAGATATATATATATGTGTATAGTAACGCTTCGTTCGAAATACGGCGATCAGTTATTAAAATGCAAAGCGAGGATCAAAGGGGTACAAAGGATCTAACGAAATTGTCAGACCGTGGTAACCTCTCTTTCAAAGATAGCTGAATTAACAGTTAGGCGGCGTAGTACATATATGTAATGCATTAGGGTACTGTGCTTCTCATTTCCGCGGTGATTTTATTTGTCACGTACCCGATAAGTATTCAGCATGAATATTTGAAACGCCATGCGTGAAAAGAAACACCAGATAAATCAAAGTCATCGAACAATAGGGGCTCATATTTTCATCACAAATTGGTTTTTTAAACTTTCCTTTTTTTTTTCACTTTTTTTATTTTGGATTTTGATCCCTGTGTGCTCATTGAATGCTGTGAAAAAAATCTCAAATTTAAATGAAAATATGCTAATTTTGCATGAAAATACTTGCCGAAATTACTTTCCGCAATTACTTTCACGGTTTATAGTATGCAAAATGTGTTCTTTTTATTAACGTAATAATAATTTTCATTTCGTAAGGACAAGTGAAAAGCTTTTTTTTCGAGTGAGCGACCCTGAGAGGGAATCCTTTTGGATCCTATATAAATTACGATATAAAATGAGTAGTACAAACATCCGAGCTGTCAGTTGTAAACCAAAAATATTGACCCTCTGAACTGAGACTTAAGGGTTACTTTCAAGGAGTGTGATAACTATTATAACAAAGCAATTAAAAAAGCTTTGGAAATATTAATACAAGATGAAGAACGAAGTCTGGTGGAAACTTGCGTCGTATATAGGAGTTCAAAGTCGGATGATACTTTGAGCCCTCGACAAATACTAGAAGGAAACGCAAGCGCAGGGATAAATAAACGCACGCACTTGAGCTGACATCAGCAGACAAGATGAGCTACGTGTCTGCGCTGACAGCGAGTGGGAGGATATTAGCTTGCAGGTACCACTCGCGATAACACGAGGACCGATCTCTCTTGCCTCAGGCTACGTCAAGGAAAACCCTCAAACGTAAACACTGGAGTTGACATGCCGAGTGGACTGACGCCATAGCATTCCTTTGCTGTACACCGCTTGTCAATGAACATTTTTACTTTATATTTCCACGACGTGACTTATTCATTACAACGATGTTCTTTCCGCAAATTTCAAGAGGTAATGAATAGAGGAAATAATTCTTTGATAGACACTTACATCTATCTATATATATATATATACACAGGGAGAGATTTTGTCCCGGAAAAGTCGAATATCTTAAAAAATTTGTGTCAAATCAAGGAAAAAAAAAACACGAGTATAATATTGTTTGAAAATTTATTCAACGATATCAAACTCGATACCAACCTTTTCTCAAAATAAATAAATAAAATAATTTATACAAAAATGATGGTTGGGCGCCAGGTCATAAGTGACCGTTTCGAATAACTCAGTGAACTTTTTGAACTTAAAATCTTATCGCGTAAGGGTCGCGGGCTATGGTGCAGACGGACTAACAGAAAAAAATTAAACACAATAAAGTCCGAGGGCAAATTTGAATTTATTCAGCAACACAAAAGAAATAGAATGACATGGTATAATATGTTGCCGTCGTTTCTTTAATATGTCGTTGTTTAATAAGTCTCCGTCGCAATAAAAGAACAATTAATTACAATTAAGTCCCCAAATATAAAAAAAAAAAAAAAACTAAAGGCCAAACGCAGTGGCCTAAATTTATCGACGGATATCTGAAGTCCAAAAAAAATATGACAAATTTGACAATTGAGGTGCCGTTGATCAAAATTCAATGTCGCAATAATAAAAGGCAAACCTTTTAATGACAGACAATTATCCAGCACGACACCGCTTGGCTGGAACCACCCTTAGACCAACACAAACTTTGCGCACACCACTATCAATAATTTATACAATAAAAATAAAAAAAAAACACAAACGCAATCGAAAACTAAACTTAAGCAAACCGCCGGTTCAGGGACACTCAGGCACGCTGTTATGACAGTTATGACAGTTTTAAAAAAGCCAAAAATTTAAGGGGGGCGCTAATTGTTTTGCCAAGTGTATTTAATTTTTCGGTGCTTGCTTTTATTCCCTCACGGATTAAAATGTATTCGTCAGTTATTGTTATTACTAAACTATATTGGCCGTAAAAATTATTGAGATTATATTGAATAAAAAAAATAATTTTTGCAAAAAGCAGCAATAATTTGTATGAAATATATTTTAGCAGATGTATTTTCGTTCGTGAGGATTTGCGCGCTTGTCGAAGTATAAGTACTAGTAACATATTTAATAATTAGTAACATAAGTTTAAATAACTACAAGCATTACATATATTTTCGTGCTTTAAAAGTAGCACACCACTTACGTCATGGGTAATTAATACATTATCTCTTTCGGCCTGCTCTGAAAATGTAAAAAAGACAATTTTAACTTTGTTATTATAATGTTTAGTTATATTTTATATAGTTTTGAAAAACTGTGATTGTCGAATCAATTACACAATGGAGAATTTTAAGTTTGAACAATAGGTGAATTTTCCAAATGTACACATATTTACGAAAAAAAGAATATTGGCAGTTTGTTTTAAGAAATTTATCACTGGAAATAATTCAAGGGATTGAAATGTAACGTAATAAGAATATCTTACGAATTAATTTTTCGACAATCGGACCAACCAATTTACGAGCTTCTGTAACAAATAATGGCACACTTATCGCTCCGTCATCTAAGTCTTGCCACAATAACTGCGCTACTCTGAGCTTGAATAAGGTTGTCGCATTTCTTCGATCAGAAATGTTTAATACATTTTCTTCTCGAACAAATGTCAAGATATTCCGTTTCATTAACTCTATGACTCCTTTTATTAATAACAAATTTCCAAGATTTAAATTTAAGATTAACACGTACGTGAGAAGTTTTTTTTATTAATAATCAGTTAATAATCTTTTTCTTTCCTCTATATATTATAACTGAATACAAAAATACTACATATAAATTTTTTTACTGGTTATGAATAGTAAAATTACCTACGAAAGTTGACAAACTAGGGTTTTTTTGATTTATTGTCTCCAAAATTTATGATACGATTAAGTAGCATTGTTTCTTTTTTGAATGTATAAACACATGAACGCTATTCACAGAGTTTTTTTTCAAAGTGGAAACTTTGATGTTATCCAAATATCTTAAAAAATTTCTGATTATAAACGTATTTCATCTAATAACAAATTCTGACGCATACATTCACACACAACACACATTCTTCATGCTGCAGTTACTTTGACGCATGCCACTTGTTCGGTTCGCATCGCTAGAAAACTAGACGCGTTTCGGTTTTATATACTTCTAGCTTACCAAATGTATACTTGCGAGAAAGGCCGGGCGAAATTTGTTTGAATTTTTATGCGCGCAAACTTTAAATGACATAAATATTAAGAACTTGCGAATTGTTTCAGTTTTAAACGAAAAAAGTAAATTTTATTTTGTTAAAAACTAAATAGTTTCTTCCAAATTTTATTAGATTAAATAGTAAATATTTAAAATTTAACAGTATTCTAAATGACTATTTTTTATCTTAAACATTCTCTCGTACTACATCGGTGTTCGTAATGAAGTATTGTTTTTTTTTTTTTTTTTAAGAATAAAACCGTTATAACGAGCTCCATATTTTATTATTTCCGATAGTAATTTAATCAAAATAAAAAAAAAAACAAAACCACTTACAAACAAACCATTAACAATTTTTTTTGACATTTAAGAGGCCCGTGTTTTATGACGCCCAATGACTTGACACTGTTTTGATTATTTCTATAATACATTTATAATAATATAACATTTATTTTCAGGTCAGATCACACATAGATTATTCTTGTAAACATTGTAATTTTTTTTTGTTTTGTAGTTTTCAATGAAAATAATGCTTGGTCAGTGAATTTTTTAATTTATATTTACTTTTGTGTTTGTATTAAAATCAAGTCACTTTTGAATGTATACTTTTTTCAATCAATTGTCAATCAATTTCAATTTTTTTTTCAATCTGACCATTGTCATAAATTGTTATTCGAGCCGAACACTGTAACTTGTTGTAATCATCATATCTCAAATAGCTAAAAATTTGCATAAAACAAGAAAATTATTATTATCATTTTAATATTCACATATGTTTCATAATTCATACAAATGACACAACGTTTGATGAGATTAAATAAGCTCCAATGGATTAAGCTATTTAACTTCTTCATTTTTTATTAACGGAAAAACTTTTGAAAAAATTACGTGCGTTCTAAAATTTCAGATATCACATTTTTTATGTAAAACAAACTATTAAATATAATTTTACAGAAGTTTCATAAAAAAATTAAAAATTTTAATTTTTTCTGGAGTACTAACAAAGTTTTGTCGTGTTGTTAGACTTTGTGGACAATATTAGCAATTCAGGTTTTAACCTGAATTGTAAGTTTTAGATTAAAATTAACACTTGATAAATAATCGATGTTACAATTAATTTTGAAGAATGTTTTCAGAAGTCTTTTGACGTTCAGGTCGCATTGTAAATTGTTATATTCCTTGAAATTTAAAAAGTCAGACTTTTATCTGATGACAGAAGAAAATAATCACTTTCATGAACCAAATTAAAGTTTACTTGTTTTGTTGGATATAAAACGAAACTTATTTCCATCAATTCTAATTGATTTCTGAAGATGATTTGCAATTCATACAATGCATACAACATGCAATTTCAATATTTTCATCTTACTTTTTTTAATAAACCATGGGTACTATTTACTTTTTTTTTGAGTCCAAATTCTCTGCAGGCTTATTCAATGTATTTATCGAATTGTGAAAGCACACGCGATTTCAAATATCAAATGATGACTTGGTTAAAATGTCAAACACCGGACATAAACGAACACGTCAAATTTTCGCAGTTGACAAGTTGACTCGTTTGAACTTAGCATTTAGTTATATTGTCATTTAGGAAATATTTAAACAATCAAGATTGTATCAAGACACAAATTAAAGTTACCCAGACATGGACCATTTCTTTCATGTAAATGTTTGTGTTGTTACTTTATTGAATAATTATTTTAATTTAAATATTCTGTAAGCTAACCAGTTGCGAAAAGTGTAATCGAAAATGTAAGGTTAAAAAACATATCAACAACATTTTGTTCGCTAACAAGATTCCCAGTTACAACTTAACGCATCATCTAAGCTCGATATAAACGCGACATTGGCCAAGTTAGACAGCAAACATTCGGTGTCATTCCACACGTTAGTTCAGTTTTAGGCGAAACGTTGAAACAAGACAGTAGAAAGAGGAAGCTTTTGTAACGACATAGTAATTTTGACGAAGCATCCGCACTGAGCTCGGTACTTAACGAAATCGTATAGCAGAGCACGTGCGGTGTGGACGACTTTATCACGTTATCTCAATTTGTCCGCCGACAGAACGACTAAACTAATGTAAAGCTACACAATGCGCAGAGAGGCCTCCGGAATGACGGTACGATTTGCATTGTAAAAAATTTTGACTTTTACGCGATAGAATACCATAACGATACTATTAAAGGCACGTAAACATCAATAAATCATCATTTTTAACATTCTATTAATCTGATCGTTTATTGGTTTTTTTTTTTGGATATAACATCAAACTTCATTACTCCAAACTCAAAGAAATGGAAAAAAAATCGTCAAACGAAAAAAATTCTATTTCAAAGAACGTTCAAAGAAATGTCACCTTTTTCATATTTATTAAAAAACATCTGGAATTGTAAAAGTTCTTTGTCGAAAGCATCTGTAAAAGAATCATATTCAACAATTCCAGAATGGTCAAATATTGCATAAAATGTCAGGAGAAAAGTTCAGTAGAAAAGTTAACGATTTTTTTTTGTGTTATTCAGATTATTCCTGTCAGTGATTCGATGATTTAAAAAATGATGCAAATTGTCGATCAAAAATGTGGCTTTATATTCTGTAACATACTTTGACTATGTAATTTTAGAGAGTCAATTGTTCAAACACACATTATCCCCAAGATGTACAAATTAACATCGAAATGATTTATTAATCTAAAAAATTGTCATTTCTTGGATATATTTCATCCAACATAGTAGACGCGTGCAACCACTAACCACTGCCATGTTTTAATAAACCGCAAATAGTGGTTAGAACAGCAATTCCAAAATATAACGTCGTATCACATGGTAAATTTCAATTTGCATCATAAATTGAATTTTTAATTACTTAACTGAAATGCGCAATTTGTTTATTTTATGCAACTAGATAATTGAAACTAGATGAAATTTCTTTTCAAAAGGCCAAGTTTGACTATGAGAAAAACACTCACCTTCGGGAGAATTGGAAGGAATTGAGGTTAATTAGGGATTAAGTGTATGCCGCCGTGCCATATGCAAGACCGAGGGTTCAATTGTAAGTCTCGAAGGGTAGCAGGTGCCTTGTGTACGCCAAAGCAGAAAATTTGATCTTCCAACGTCACGAGTGTCGCGTTCGGAAGCTCTCAATTGTCTCTGCCAATTCCATTGCGATTTCCTATGACATTAACATATATCGATTAAATTCCACGTTCTATCGCTGATCCACATTCTCCAAGTCAATACATTATTTTCAAACTGATAGAAATTCCATCCCCTATTTAATATTCATTAAATGGAAGTAAACTCGTATTAACTTGAAGGAAAATGCTTCGCAATTATTTTAAAACTATAACCAAGCAACATTGTCACTCAGAGGTTCACGACACAGCAGTTCTTTTCGTAAAATGTGTTAAAAAGAAATTTTTATCTACCCATTGACTTTTGACATCAGTATTATATCCAATCATGCGAAATTGAAAAAAAAAAAAAAAACAACAACATACCAGTTTCATATAATCTTCTGCCAATCACGAAAGCGGCGACCAACAAAAGAAGTACCGACGACCAGATCAAAATCATATGAAACGCAGATAGAATATTGCCACCGCGGCATATATGCGGACTAGTAAAATATATATTGCTGACACTATATAGATTGCGACGGACGAGATTTTCTATTACCGATATCTGCTACATTGAACATACGTGCGGAATGGTATATGATAAAACATCATACGCTTCTGTGAGATCCATGAACGTATGCGGCTCCTCGTAATTCAAGCTAATATATTTATACATTTTTTTTTTTCGTTTAATAAGTGTAATTGTGTTAAAAAAGCAAATTAATTCTGATTACATACAACTCTGAGTGAATTGAATTGAACTACTTTCAATGACTGTTTGTATATACTATATCATATTATATATGAAATCATCATATAAAACAAGTATTCATTTATTGCAATAATAATCATATTTAAACAAAACAGTACAACTCAATTAGATTCAAATCCATTGAAAATCAACGATACATATGATTCACTTTATTATAAACTAAAATGGTGCTCGATAGATCTCATAATGACCCAGGAATTATAACCTTTTCGCATCCTCCACTGGGATAAAAATTGTATTTCAATGTTGACAAATGTTGATAAAAAGGGATTCTCTTTTCATATACCGCGCATGACGAGATACTGTCAAAGTGGATTCAGACTTTGAACTCATTTGATTTTGCTTTTGATGGCACAGAAAAATGCTTGTGTAGACACTTTTTTCAATTATAAAAAAACACACAAACAAACAAACAAACAAAAAACAAATATTTGTACCTACTGAATTTAATTTTTTTGTTGTTAGTTTTAAACAGCGGTAAACCTCATATTAGCAGCGGACCTGTTTACGAGCACGATTAAAAAGTTGCCTACATGCTATAATATATCTCAACGCTCATTTTCGGATAATCAGATTTTCGCTAATTGTGCAATTACTTATTTAAGGTGCTAATGTTGAACGAGTAAATGACTCGTTACGGTTACATATATGCAAACACATATATTCTTCAGTAAGCTCATGATATTTACAGAAATGGAGAAAATTTACGAACACTGCAGTTGCACTACGAATTTTTCATTTTAATTATTGTTTAGCATATCCCCGAACAAGAGTTTCATATTCATTCAACTTATATTTTGCATTCTAGTTGAACAATTCTGCACGAGCGTGTTTCTGTATATTTATTCTTGTTTGTTAAGAATATAGTTTAACTGGATGTTATGCAGTCAAAGTATTACACATATCAGAAATAATGCTTCTTGCGCCTTTACAACAACGTCGGCCTTATACTCCTGAGTATATGTATACCTAGATATCAGTATATATATGTTTAAGTTCTACTGCAGGTGCAACTTAAAGCATACATACATAATCTTTCATTCTCATTCGTAAACTTTCATATTGATGTGGTTATCATTACCGTTACGAAGGGAATTTAATCTTTGAATATTGCTGAGATTTTGAATATCTCAATAGCAATTTACAATAAAAAATGTATTAAAATGAACAGCCTCAACCTTTTGATATCTTTCAAAAACCAATAAAGGGTCAAAGAAAAATTTAATTTCAATTTTGTTCTTTACTGCTTGCACTTTTGCTATGTATGACATATCTTTGGAGAATTTACGCTAAAAATGGCGGGTGATTCTTTACGCAGTAACAGAGTGGTAAAAAAAAGGGCTCTAACTGCAAACAACGATAGTAATTTTCAGACTGCATTGGCGCTAGACAGATTCTCGATAAGTTTGACAAAGGTTCGATGTTGTTCGATGACGACGTACTAACGGATTCGCTAAAGACAAACAAAGCGAACATGTGACACGGCCTCAATTGATGCTAATTTAACGTCCTTTGCCAACACGATCGGTCTCTCATCGATTAAACATCCAACATAGACTTAAGAATGTGCAGCCATCGCACTGTTTACCCGCTGGCAAGACTTTTTTGCGTTACTTTTTTTTTCCATAGTTTTTTTCCCTTTGAACATCAAAATCATACCCATTTCCAACTTTCAAACATTATCTTTCACTTAGATAAAAAGCACATAAAAAACGCAGCTTTGGCACATTATGGCTTCCGTGGATAAGTTAATGCTCATATACCTGTACAAAAAAAAAACATGTACAAATTACTCCTTCTCAATTTTTATATAACTCACGGGTTTGGAATTTTTGATTATGTTCAATCAATTTCACAGATTGATTTGTAATATTCTTTTCAAAAGTGAACCCACTTTAATGAAGAATTTAAATACAAATTTAATAAATTAATTGATTATAATTAAAATGTTAGATTTAATTCAATTTAAGTTTTATCAAATTAAATCAAATTCTTTTTCAATAAAAAGAAATCTACTTTTAAAATTCAATGAAAAAATGGTAAAATAAATTTCTTCTGGAATAAAAATTACATTTGTTTATAAAAATTATTCTCGTGTAAAAAATTTACTGAATATATGGTTGTTGTCACGTTATTGATGATTAATAATTATGAAGACAAGTACCCAAGCAAGCGGTACCTACCTGAGTACATACGTTGATTTACGAATATTTATTTACGTACATACTCTCAAGAGAGCATTAATGACAATGCTAATTGCAAACTTCTCCCGAATGTTAATTACTGCTATGTCTAGAGTTTGACAGTGTTGTCAATCGATCAAGCGCTACAAACTGGTCTTGTTCATTTCCTCTGCGATTAATTACACAATTAAGGTACTTGAATTTTAACTTCTAATGATAACCTATATGTTAAAACCATCTGCTATTATATACTTTACGATTGTATCACATCGGATTGATCAGACCACTTTGAAAATTTGAAATTAATTCAAAAATGACAATTCTTCCCTCGCGGATGAAAATATAGTCGCTGAAAAATTTTGAATATCTAAAATTTTTTATATAAAAAATATATTTCATTTTATACTTTTTTCATTTATATAATTAAATTTATGAAAAAAATATAAACCAGATATCATACTTATTGACGGAAATATATTTTATTTATATTTCCAAAATATATACTCGTCTGTGAGGGTTGATGCAGAACACTTTTGGACTTTGAATAAGAACCAAGAATGAATACTTAGGACCTCAAATTTAAATTTAAAGTAATAAAAATCTTGTTTAGCACAGAAAAAAAAATTGTTAAATAAATAAACGAGTTTTAAATAAAAACTAAAACAGCGAACAATTTTCAATCGAAAATTTAACAAAAATAAACTTGATACTCTGAAGTAAGGAAAATATCCTCGCTTCTAAGTTATTATTATTTGTTAGAGCGATGTTTTTCAATGAAAATTACTACAACATTGAAAACTTGATAATATTTCTTCATTATTTTTCAAAATAGAAAAAGTTCGAGTCTTGGTGAGATGATTCGATTTGGTATCAAAAATTTACACTTCGATAAAGCAATTTTCTGATGGAATTTTTGCAATACACAATAACAGAAATATTTTCTTTATATGTATGTTTTTCTCTTATAAGTAAAACATACTGAAATCGAAGACTACATGATCCAATGATGAAAATGTTATTTGTTATACTTTATACAAAAATAAATCAAATTCAAATGAGAACGAAATAGTTATTTCTATATTTTTGCCTTTATATTAATATGTTCTGTTAAAGAAAGAAATAAACGACCCGATTTTTCGAGCTATAACACTTATGAAAAAATGCGACGTATTAATTAAACAAACTAACTTAATTCTTTTCTCTTTTGGTGCACAATAAATTGTGATTTCAACATGAAACGTTGTAATTGCATTTTTTACAATAAACAAAGTTCCTGGACATTTCAGAACCAAGATGAAAGAGTTATTAAAATAATGAAAAAAAACTACATTTAATTAAAATTCTTCGAAAAGCGATTCCACTTATTTTTTTATTTCTATGCAAACTCCTAAGTATCTGTCACAGTTGCACCAACATTTCCACGTTCAATTTGCATTACTTGGTGTTCCTTGTTGAACTTGAAGTTTCGATCTTGAAGTTCAAGATTAGTTTGACATTTTCTATTTTTTTTCTCCCTCTCATATATAGAATAATTAAACAGATTAAATCAAAATGAACAAAATTCATTTTAATTCAATGAAATTTATAGTTTAATAAAGAATAAACGTTTATATATCAAGTCATAAAGATATGTGGAAGTGATTAGAACAACTGCATGCAAGTGCGGCTCCCAAACAATACTGGTTATACTATATCTCTAGTCCGAGTTTAGCGTGTTGGCATTTAATGCAACGTTGATCAGTCGCCGACTGAAGACTAAGTAGCGACCACTTCTATCTAGTTGTCAGATAATTGTGTTACATATTGACTTAGTTTCAGGACGCACGTAATGCCAAACATGGGTGAGGCTGCATATTAATTATCCGGTAATTTCGAATTTGATTTTCATCATCCTGGTCGAACATCTATCACTAATCTCAATTTTCCACAGTAGAGATGACTTTGACAATCCAGCAGATATTTTATTCAACCAAAACTGCCAATTTGTATCAAACCTGACTAAAAGTACATTGATAATTATTTATTATTCACTGTCATACACTATAAAAAATAGTTATTCTTTAATAACACACGACATAACATGGAGAACGTCTAAATGGAGCATGACATGAAATATCTCAAAAATAACTTTTCATTATTACTTCATTGTATGTGGCACTATAAATTTCACTCAAAAGTAATCTCTCATTTCATTCTCATTGATGAAAATGAATTAATTATTTCAAATTTGCGTATGGCATGTCATCTATATTGCGAGGTGACATGTTCTTCGTTCACTTACAGGGTCGACGGTTCGATTCTTGGCAACCATCATTCTGACTGTTTAATTTTAGATAAATTTGTTGTTTACTGTATTTATTTATTATGCATTAACAATATTTATTTTGAAATTTATTTTTAAATGATGGTTACAACATAGGAATCTTATTTTCGTAGTAGGTTTGAAGTATCAATTTATCTTATTAGATGTCGGATTCTCTGATAAGAGCCATATAAAATCAAAACATCTCATGTTGTGGCATTGCAGGATTTTTTGGTTAGATTCATAATTTAGCACGATCAACATTTCCACAAGAGCATTAGATGGTGTGAACGTGAGTCAATTTGTCATCATCATGAAATTAAATACAGTTCATAATTAATACGCGAATTAATCTTAAACCTGAAAAAAACGCGAGAATTCACGATTCGACGACGCTGTCCATGCGAGCACATCGCACGGTTGGCGTAAAACTGTGAAGCGAGACCAGCATCGTAATTTACTCTTTATGGCCGGACTTTGCTAAATCCCTTCTAGACTTTGCCCGCACGTTTTACGCTCACATGCATATGCCTACAAAGACATTATGGATGTGTGCACATACTTCTAGTTATGCGAAAGCAGGCCACACATATTATCACATCCCTCTAGAATACCACCCCTATTTCATCACGGGAACCCCTCTACCCCGCTTTGTCAGCTTATCGCGTATCACCAGCCTCTAAACCCACACGTACCGGCGCTAACGAAGCAAGCTCTACAAGCACCTGCTTTATGAATACGAAAAAGATCGTCTTCGATTCAGTGCTTGCGAACGGAAAAAGGAGGATTAACTTTTATGACTCCTATTCGAATGAACGTCCTATTAAAGACTCAATAGTCAGTCTCTATTAAGAAAATAATTCACCTTTGCCGAGTTGCTTCTGATTTCTTTTTGAATAAAAAAAGACATGCTTAATGATCTTTCTGTTCTTTGACGCTTTATTTCGACGCAATTAAAAAAAATAATGACTAGCATCTTGAATTCGTAACAAACAAATTATGACCGAAAGGGGCAAGTGTGCATACAGGCAAGTGTGCATACAAAATTACATACACAACGGCTGAATTGTTTCTTAGTCGGAGTTTAATAACAAATGCGTTACAAAAAGCAACTAGCGGTGGGAAGCCGCAAAGGGACAGGAACGCCCCCAACCTTTCAAAGACGAACTGCAAAAAAAGTAATTTTCTTTTTAATTGTTTACAATCCACAATAATGCGTTACAGAATGCACCGAAAAAATTTAATATACTCTACGATTTGCAGAAATCATATTTTCTGCATTATTATTTACAATTTGTACTCAAATTTGTGAGACTTTATTTGCTATCAAGAACAATCGGTTCTATTGTGTATCATTTAATGAAAACGGAACTACCAGATGACAACTCATTTATTCGAGGAAATGTTAAAAAAAAAAAGAAAATAGTTTTACAAAATTGAAAAAGCATTCAATTATAAATAACAAAAGGTATATACAAGCAACGAATATTAGAGAACAGAGTGTTTCGTTTCATAAAAATGACAGTCAGAGCATTTATTTTTTGTAAAAAAGAAACTTGGACAGCAATAGTTAAACACACAAAACTGATCGAATTTCCGAATTTGAAATAAAATTGAAAATCACGCAAAACTGACCCCATTGTTTGAGTAAATTTGATTCACAACCAGTAAACAAAGTTATGATCCCCAACCAGCCAGTTTTGTGCATTTAATGTACACCAATTTATTTAAAAAAAATCCCTAGTAGAAATTAAATTCGGGCCCTGAATAGGAATGCCTTGAAATTTCGTCCGGCACTTATAAGGCAAAAATAAGGTTAATCGAGGGAAAAGTGAGGCTTTTGTTTGATGTGCAATGTCTCCCCTTCAATTTGTTCAGGCAAACAGAAATAGGTAGATTTCCATATAGAAATTTACAATTAGCAGGCCTGCCTAATTATGAAAACCTAATAAGAACTCAAATTTAATTATTTTGTTGAATATGATAGGGCAAAAATTCGTCCTAATAAGGGCTGAATTTTGACGATTTCAAGGGGAGGCATTACACGTCATACAAAAGCCAGAAAACATTTACTTATAAGGACCTAAGTAAGGGCCAAATAAGTCAACCTAAATCGGCTATGAACAGGTCCAACTTTGGCTTTAGAGGGGCCCTAAAAGTTTATAAGCACGCCCAAGTATATTGCTACACGGAAATACAAAAATTATATAATCTAGTTAGAACAAAATACAAAAAATATTCTATGTAACCGAAGCAAGCAATTGTTAATATAATTAGAGTTAAAATGTACATAAATTTATTCATAAATAAAAATTAAGCAATCAAGTTAGACTTAGCTATTTGATCGAGGCAAACACAATTCAATATAATCCGAATTAAAACGTATTTCAATTCAATCAAAAATACAAATTTAATAATAAAGTTATAACAAAAGACAATAAAAATTTATGCTTATATTCGCGAGCTATCTATCTGGTATCTTAATTGGTTTATTACTGATTATGTAATGAGTTTAAGCTTGATTTCCATAAAAATATGAACTTCATCAAGCTTGTTTACAGTTTGATAGATTATAATTTCACCTTTTAAAGTTATTTAACATTACGTCAATATTGTTACGTTTGTTATCGTTTTTCAACTTCTCGGATTTTTTCAGTCAGTATTGTACATTTTGATGTTTAGTACAGAGTTCAAAATAAGATAATTGTTTGTCACTTATTATATTTTGTCTAAAATACTAATCTTTACTATATTTTTACGTAAATTTTTGCTTTAGTTTCATCATTCAATTTTTAACGTTACAGTATAAATAGTAAGATAAGAATAGAACGAACTACTAGTGAAGCGACAAGTATGGCGCTTTACATAGATTTGACAATTGAGAACCTGATGGATGATGAACTATCTGCGTTAACTTGCGTGAGCATTATTATGCAAGGAACGAGTTTAACTTTAGTGAGCCGTGTAATCATATTGCTCGAATACTTGTACATGGGTGAATACGCGTTCATTCAGGGGTAGCTGCGATACTATGGCCGAATATCCGGAATAACGGTCTACTGAACGTACTTTATATGTTGCACCTGTCACAGTCCTCAATTTGCCATCAATAAAGCAAACAATCGGGCTATTTTTAAGCGAGGATTGCTACAGAAAAAGTATAAACTGATTCAAACCCAGCTTGAAATCTCCAATTCCACAGCGCTATCACATTTGTTTTGTAACCTAAACAACAAAAATTGTATAAATAACAATTAATTTAATTGAACGTTGCAACTACACGTATATTTCTGAAAAAAAAAAAAGATGAAAATTCAAACGCCAATAAGATCTTGTATATTTAAATATAAAACCGCGGATATCGATACTTGCAAAGCCGAAAATATTTTTAAACCGCCTGAATGAGAAAAAACGGAGATCTAGATATAGCTACATCGCATAAGTGCTTTCTATTTTCAATATATATTAAAATCCTTTTTATTGGCTGTGCGATGTTGAACATAACGATGAAAGAGCTGACTGAAAGTTCATATTCAACGTAGCGAATACCTGTCATTGCTACAAAATCTACTAATAAAAATCGTCAAATTATCGTTTTTATATATTTTTACGAATAAATAAATCTTACTGGATTTAATTTCAGTTATGACGTTTTTGTTTACAATTTATTTACATCCTAACTGGGATACTATTATATATAATAAAGAGTAAAAATTTAATCCTAGATGTAATATCGTAATGACATTATTTAAACTATGCGTTTACTATTGAATGTATTTCATTCTAGATACTTATATATGTAGACACTTAGTTGCGATATATAGCTACATATATACAGACACCAGGCTGCATAGAGGCAACAGAGTAAATTTTGACTGGAATGAATTTCGAAATACATTTCTAACGTCGTCCAACACTTTCATCAAACAGTCTCGTAGCCAATTCCAGGGTTACGAGTAAGAAACTTTTTCAAGATATAACATTCAAAAATATAGATGGCTGCATTTTGCCTACATTTGTTCATCAGAGACATGATGATTTTCTCGTTTTCGCATTCAAGATTAAAGATGTTTCTCAGCTTATACAGTAATAATATGAATTCATACGTTGATATCCATGAGTGTATTTTGCGAAGAGGCTCATATGCTTAAGCACCGTTGGAAAGGACACTCTATAATGTTAACGGGAATAGCTCAACATTGGCTCACATACATGTCATCTGTCAAGCATTCTGACAAGCCTTCACAAGGTACTGCTGTACGCTTAGTAGATCTACAAAGAAGTGCTTAACGCTTGTGCTACGAGCGATTTAACTTGAATACTCTATGATGATTTTAGTGAATTTTTTTACATCAATTAAGGGCGAAAAAATGTCTCATTAAAGAAGATATTTTATCCAACATTTATATTTTACTTGAACTTTTGTCTTATATAATAATGAAATGTTGTTCAAGAAATTTGGTTTTTCATATATTATTGAGACTTTCGATAACACCAATATACGAAAGAAAATCTAGTGATGCGAATAGTTTGAGGGTCTCCACATTTATGTTTGGTAGGTCAAGGGTTCGATTCTTCTCGCAGCAATCCACTTGAAAGAAAAGTAGATTTATTATATATGAGGCAATAAAAATTGTTAACTAAAAAGTCCATAGATTCTTAAATTTTGCAAATATTTCAATAAAAAAGTGCATTCAAAAATAATACAAAAATTGTCTTCAAAATTTCATTTTCTGTTTTCTGTGCTTCAGTATCAGAAATGTTTCGTCCGAGTTAATTCTTATGAGCTGTAGATTAAAAAAGATTAATCAACAAAAACGAGTTTTGAAAAGAAATTAAATGAATAAATGAAATGTCAGAAGAAATAAAACGAAGAATTGAATTTGGTAAATTAGTAAAAAAAAAAAAACAGGAAAAGAGGGAACATACAAATGATAAGCTTTTTAAAGATGGAAACCCGGTACTGATTATGAATTATTTTTAAAAGAAAATATTAAGACGACTCTGTTTTGTACTTCTGTTTTCACGACAGAATCGCTTGCACTCGCCTGGGGTAAATTGAAATTGGACTCAGTGACGCGGATTATTATAATCCTGAGATAGGTTGAAACCCGCAAGCGTATCTCGATATACACGTATATAAATTCTTGCCCCATCGAGAAGCCCTTATCGTGGCTCAGTGGCGAGCTTCATCGACACACTTGTACGGTTCAACGTCTTCGTCTATGAAACTATATCACCACGACTACCATGCATCATCGCTGAAATGACATTACCGCGCCAAATTGCTATGTAATTATATCCCGCAAAAGTAATTAGGTTAATTTGTCCAAAGGCTATAGTTACGGTGCTAAAAAAAAAGTTGCCATAATCCGAATAACAAAAATTGTATCCATAACAATTAATTTAATTAGATGAACTTTGTTACTGCAAATTGTATACTAGAGAAAATGAACATCACAATTGTATACTGAAACACAGTTGTGATTTTGAAACCCAAAAGAAAAATTTGTTAGTTCAAGCAAAAAATTTTAATTACAAACAAATAGTCAAGAGTTTTGATATCACATAAAAGAACAAAACCCAGAGTTTAAAGACAAAACAGATTTTCGCTTGACGAATTGAACTTACGATTTCATCCTGCTTGTAATTAAAATCTTATTTTGTTAATTAACTGGTCGTGCCCGACTTGCAGTTATTTAAACAACAAAACGATCACTGAAGAGTTTCTAACATCAACTTTTTCAATTATGGTGATGATTGAAAGTGATTTTTTGTTTCTGTTTTTTTGTTTTTTTTTTTTTGTTTTTTTTTCTTTAAATTAAAAGTTAATTCTTATCTCGAGCAATAAAAGCTCTTCAAATGTTTTGTGATAGAAATTATGTCACGAGCCGTTATGATCAAATTAAGGACTGGAATTATTAAAAGTGAATTAAAAGCAAAAAAATAATCAAATTGAACTGTTATGAATGAACGATCGAACTGAATAACAATTTTATCTGAATTTAATATTTGTGAAACAATGATGCATGGACTTTTCGTGAAAGAATTTTAATTTCAACCGGAACGAGAGAGGCAGCAAGCCCTGGTTCAATAAGTTGGTATAAAAATTTACGCATGCAAAAAGCAAGACGAATAAATAACACGAACGCGAGGTGTTTTCACGCCGACATTGGCAGCATTTTTGCGGAAGTCTTGTGAAACGTGGCGGCAGGTGTACGAAGCTTCCCCGGAAGCCGCGAACAATATCGTTAGTAGCCGAAACCCGGTTGGGCTTTCGCCTTAAAATTTATGATACGTTGCGCATTTATATTCCGCGTCCCGCTATAAATTCTACTTTACGCGTATGTAAGTGGCTCTACTTTTGTTCATAGATTCCTCAGTCTGTCAGATTTATATTTCGTATGTATATATTAACCGACGTACATTACATCTGATGGCGCGAATTTCTGACACGTTTATTTTAGTTCAATCGTATTATCAGATTAGCCATTTTTCAAAATACAACTTCCAATTTTGTGTATATTTATATACACGTCTATGTTGCATGCAATAAGACGTAAAAAATATATATATATAAATAAAAAAGAAATATGGTAAAATGAAAATGTGAGTTTTTATTGGCTATGCTGTTAACGTGATATCGTTAGGTGAAAATGAGAACTGGTACACGAAAGGTTTGATGTGCGCAATGCGTGATGGTAGCTTAAATTGAAAATAGTGGTATAGAGTCGAGAGGAGAGCAGTTAAGGTATCGAACGGCGCGAGAGAAGCGACGAGACGACGAGCAATGAAGAGGTCCATGCCCTCGTGCTCATCCCTTGGAGTCATCCGCCGCGACTAAGCCGCACATATAAAAGATTTCACAAAAGATTAAATATTAAACGGCTGCGGCAACAAAAATTCACCATTTTTCTTATGACGCTTATGACTTGCACGAATGCCTTCAAACGGTATGAATATTACCATTGCGCTATAGGATGTTTCCATAATTATGATTATGAGAATTATGGAACTCTCAAAAGTGTTCCTTAGAAACCAATAAAGAATAAAGATAGCTGAAAAAAAATGAGATACAATTTTAGTGTAAAAGCATGTTAAATATTAAATATTCATATTAGGCATTCAAATGGTTGAATAATAATTTATACACTGCAATAAATTATGTTTCTGAAAAAAAAAAAAGAAAAAACGTTTTTTAGTCACTTTCTTGACAATTTCTTCCAAAACATGTTTTTCATACTAACAAGATTTGAAATGGTTAAAAATTGACTACAAAAAATGTTTCTTCTGAGATATTATTTTTTACTGTGTAGATGAATTAATTCACCTTTTATAAAGGTCATAAAAAATACATTATAAAAGTACATACTTACTTTGATGTCACATAAGAAACGGCAACACTGTGCCAGTCAGTCAGCGTCTTTACATTTTTGAAGTTGGGGCTCCATGAGCACCAACTTGGAAAATAGCACTTCCAACAGTGTGGTGCAGATGGCTCGCCAAGTGGCGCTTAACATGCTCCAGCTTAGCGATTGCAACGCGCCAATCGGTTGGCGCTGCTCAAACACCACTTTTTTTTCAGTGCAGGTATATATTTTTCGTAAAGTGTACAACACATGAACACACAAGTATAATAACTGTTGCTATTCATTAATTAATAAATTGATTTTCATCGATCAATTATAAAAACTTTTTTTACAATTGTTAAATTTCATTTTCTATCTGAAAATAAAGGATATATTTTTATTTTGAATTCAATTTCCAATTGATTAGAAAAATATACAAAAACAGCAACTTTTCAAATTGCTACTTTTTAAATTAATTTTAGTTTAAAAATTGTTTCAAAAAATAACTCGTAATCTATATAAGTATGCGTATATTTGAATTTGTTTTTTTTTTTAAACACCTGAGATTAAGAAAATTACATTCAACGACTGTTTTTTAAAATCGAATATTATACATTTGAAATTTGGACGCTTCTCAAAAATTGCATTAAAAAAAATTAACATCCAAAACGTCGAAAGCACAATTTCAATTCGAATACTCGTACTGCGAGAGTTATAAAATTAAAATAATACAACTATAAAAGAACTACGCATAATTCGGTATAGAGAAAAATTGAACGTTCATTTGATCGGTAATTTTTATTAAAAAGTCGCGTTTATTGCTGACAGCGATTCACAATTAATTATAAGGTTCAGTTCATTTTTGCGCGTATAGTCAGAATTATAAAAACGAATTTCTAAATTAAAATACTTTACTTTAAAGAGTCGAAACTTTACATATGCTTCAAATGAGAAAACTCCCGCACAGCAGCAAAATTATAAAAGGCGCTTCACATCAAAAGACATAATTATCGTAATCAATTTTGAAATCATGTTTGTACACCGTTGCACAATAATTCTTTTCTAACCACTTGATTTGAGTACCATTTTAACTGGGAAAAAAAACATGCAAAAACTTTAGGGTTACACTTGAAACAGATCTGAATCTTTAGGACAGAATAAAAATGGCACCAGAGTTATTCAGTAATTGAAATTTAATTGACGATATTGATATATAGTATAGACGGATAAAAATGATCAAAATTCGAAACCTAAGTCTTGTCTTTGAAGAACCGCAAGTTTTTTGAGATAAAGAAAAGGAGAGCCGCTTTTCAAACAGTGGTGTGAACTCGCAAACTGACAATCGAGTAAAAATGTATCGGTCCGATGTACTTCTAGTTTGACGCTTAATGTAAATGTAATCGTTATTTCTTTTTTTACCGTTATCGTTTTTTTTTTAATCTAAAATTCGTTATTTGGCAACTTACGGTTCATGAGAAATCGCACAACGCTGTTCCTATCGCATTAGACGTATTCATTCATTGTCGGACATTGAATCGTAGCTATGCACACAGTAACTTGTATGTTTACATTTTTTCCATAATGTTTTATTATTATTTTTTTCTTTTTTTAATGTCATCGTAATACACTCGACAATGTTTCTCGCATTAATCATCGACTTTACACAAATTTATAAGTATTTATATTTGTATGTTTATACGAAAGTAAGAAAATACGAAAAGTTGGTGATGTAAGGATTTATACCGTTTCACAACGAACGCAAACATCATCGTCTTGCATGATTTGGTGGGAGAGGCATGGGGGTTTTCTGTTTGAGAAGAATAATATCATTGAATGGAACGGGAATGAGGGGGTATACTAAGTTTACAATAACTATCAATATTTAGGGTAATATTCATACAGATGGTTTGTTTAATAATTACGTAAATTAGT
This sequence comes from Trissolcus brochymenae, assembly GCA_030523145.1. Lineage (NCBI taxonomy): Eukaryota > Metazoa > Arthropoda > Insecta > Hymenoptera > Scelionidae > Trissolcus > Trissolcus brochymenae. The sequence continues at coordinate 21,075 of JAQQRF010000455.1, forward strand.
TCTAACTGTTTAATATATAAAAGGTGAGCTGCGCGTATGTATATTGATGCATTTTTTTTTTGTCAATAGATGGATCGTCGGTGGCGATGGTCTAGTGACTCGACGGAACTGTGTGAGCTCATCTCTTTTTGCGTAAGGATGGGTCAGGCTTGTTCGTTTTCAGCTGTACTGTTATTAGTTAGCTGATACTTAACTCCAGTTTCATTCTTACAGTGCTTACGGCATTCCTGAAAAAAAAAGAAATATGTATTATTAATCACATCTTACTATGCATCCAGCTAACAATCGCAAATTGAATACAAATGTATCAATACAGTGCATTAATTATTCAGAAATTATTAGTCAATTTTTATATTATTTACTTTTTTGGGTCAAATAACATATTAATCTGCATTACGTTGTTTAAGTTTAGGAAATGAAGAAAGAAATTAAATTTTACCAGAATTTTCAATGTATTTCATACAATTTCTCATACATTTTAATATTGCCAATTTTAAGTAACAAAGTATTGCATAAAGCAATATGCAAAAAATACATGTGATCTTACCAGAATTAAATAAGTTTTTCAAATTGATTAGTTTTGTCGTCTCCTACAAACATTCCTCTTGGCTTTTTCGAACACACCTCGCCACTTTTCGTTTGAATTCCGTATAGCTTTCCCTCCACTCTTTCTGTAAATATAAAAAAACAAAAGAAATGTAATCAATAAGAAAATTTCAAGAGTAATAAAGCATCATTTACAACGCTTATCATAAGATACGTACGGCGGCATCTACGTTAGCAGGACTTTCATCGTTAGGGTCTGCCAACATACTTATGACGCTTATGAGTATAGTTTCAACCGTATGAACTGGAAGCCATCGCTCCGATGCTTTTTCGTAGCCCCACTTGTCATCGCCAGGCTCGTGTAAAATTGATATGCAGACATCGCCATTTTTTTCGACTGAAAAAGAACATATGTATTATAGTTCAATCCCATATTGCCGTGATTATTATATATTTCATTTTTAGTTGCATGAAAAGTTAAATATGAATGAAAATTCTAGTTCACAGCCGAAAAATGAAGTTTTATCAACATTTTTGTAACGCTTTATAATCATTTAACTCTTAAGCTTTTTTGATTATTTTAATATTCATAATTGATTAAAAAAATGACGCTTACTGTTCGGATGCCATATTTCTGTTATAAATTTCATCCTAGGTGGCCTTAGTGGATATTCTTTTGGAAATTGTAGATGTGCTTTGAAAAAACCCCCTTCACTAAAAATAACAAAATATATTAAATGTATCTATCTGAATATATTATATAAATATAAATAACGTTCAATGGATAATCAGGATGTAAAATTAGTAGCCTGATTATCAATAATAACAGGATTTCAAAATTGACTTGACCATCACTGCGTATTTTTGGTCCACTTTTACTCGATTTACAATTAAAGAAAATAAAAAACAATGTTAATAATTCAATTTTTAAATTTGAATTTTATTTTGATAGAAATCAAAAATATGGATAACTGGTTAATGTAAGATCCAGTAAAATTATTAAAAAATTGTATAAAATAGAAGAATGACAGAAAAGTTATACATTTTTTCCAGAATTAGAAGAACCCAAAATGAGATAGTTAGAAAATAAAAAAAAAATCGAAAGTAAAATGGATTTGTTTTTACAACTTTAATTTTTAATTCAGAAATAGACTGCATTGACGTACTGTGGTTAAAAACAAGTAAGAAAACATGATTCTATTTTTATATTTTAGTATAAATCTTAATTAAGAACGATTTAAACAACTTCATATAACATTAGACAATTTATAAAATGAATATTCGAATAGTTTACAGTTTTCTAATTATGATGACAGTATAAGCTAAGTCACTACCTGCGTATAATTACTGTTCATTGTTCATAACATAAAATAAATAAATTTGCATAACTAGCAACATGATCAAATCTGTGAAATCAAACGTAATTTCATTTTAGGTGAAAAAACAACCAAATTTACAATATTAAATAAATAATATTTATATTGCTGTTCAGATTTTAATTTGAAATAATGAATGTTAAAATACTTACTATAACGTGTCTGGAGGTCCAATAATGAGAACCTCCCATCGGTAAATATCATTATCATCTATCAGACCTGCAGAAAACCCTTCGACAGGGTTTTTATTTAGCTCTGTAAAAACAAATAAATATTATTTTGAATCATTAAAAGTGCATACTTCTTTATTATAACTTTGTTTAATACACATGAATCCCGCCAATCTTTGTTTCAATTATTTGGAAGATTATTTCAAAAGTCATTATATTATGTTGATCCGAATAATCAATGAGAGTAAAGATGACTCGTGAATGAAAACAGATTACAATCGACTGCACAATACAAAAACCCGATAAGAGATTTGTCGCAACAAACAAACAAAAATTCAAACGTCATGTTTACAAGTTGAATTAAATTTTCCCAGTATAACCGTACGAAATGATCATTGTCCTTCAACGCCAACGACCAAATTTGCAACGCCATATTTTTGTACAAAATCAATAATCAACCTCGGATAATTAATTATAATCAGACATGCAATTCAATAGCTTATGAAACATTTTGAAAATTGTTTCGTCGCGAAAAAAGCCTGTCCCTCGGGGTCAAACTACGGGAGAGTATAAACATCAATTTATAGGTTATGTTCGCGAAGTCTCGTGGGAGACTTTGATGAGTTATTCTTTTTGCCGAGCGACATTGGATTTGGGTTTGGAGAAATAACAAAAATGAACAAGTCGAAAGAAAAAAAAATGTTTTTGAGATGATTGGAAGGTCAAAAAGCGTGCGCATGATGTTCTTGAACGTCACGTAAGACTCGGGAACAATTTTTTTCCGAAAAAGCTCATTGCGGTTGCGTGAGTCGCGGAATAACGCGCGGATTTCTATAAATATATAGAAAGCGAGCGGCAATTATTTTGAGTGCGGGAGGCTCGTGGTTAGCAGGGCTCGCCTATGTTCGTCAGGAATTGGCGTAGTGCTGCTTTCCCAAGCTCGATACGAGTGTGTGGAGCTTCGCAAACCAGGAGACATCGTATTGATTTTCACGCCCCGATCAAAGCGCACGGCCCTGATGTGAGAGACAAATTGAATGAATTTTGCAGCTATTTGGAACGTCGCAAACAAAAAGCCCGAACTCCTATGATTTTATTTCGAGCGCATTAAAAAATTCGCAAGAAGAGTTCAATCCAAGCGAGAGAGATTTCGAGGTCGCTCGAAAACTCGTCGTTCAAAATGAAAGCCCCCGGTTTTTCACATCATGCTTGCGTCTCGACGCGAATGCGTGCCCGTACGGGACTTGGTTCAACGTACCTGCTAATTGTTTTCTTAATAAAAGCGCGGACTGTGGTTCTGACATTTAATAAAAATTCCTTTAAATAAGACTAAGGTTGAAAAACAATCACTTTTGGCTTGACTGGAAAGATGGATAGATACGTCGCGGAAGCGATGTTTGCGCGTGCGCAGCTGTCTAAACATATGTTCTTCCGCCAAGAGTGTGCGCCGACCCGGTGTGTGCCCCACGAGCGGAGCGACATCTGCCGACGCGGAACTTCGCTCGTTCCTTCGTTTCTAATTTCAACTTTTCATTTTAATTTTATTCAAATTATTTTTTAATATTTATAAAACAACCTTGTTAGAGGCTTAAATATTCTTTTATATCATTACTCAAATGTTACAAATATAAAAAACAAAAGCCAATTTCATTGAAATTTGAAAATTCTTGGAACGAAATCAAAAACAATTATTTAAAAAATATACAAATGAAAATTAGTTAACGGGCAAAAAAAGGTTTGAAAACATTGACTCTTACAGTCGTTTAAAAATTAAAGTATTTTTAATCATCGCGTGATGGGGCTTTGTTTTTTATTTATGTTATAAAATTTCATCGACCAATGAAATGTGCCTTCATTACCTACATGTACGCGTCACTAGTTTACAGACATGATTCGTACAGTTTGTCAATCTGGATACAACAAACACTGTGATTGCTTCATATTTGAAGCGTTGTTAGTACAAATAATTCGTATAAATAACAATTTGTAACAATGGAAAAGAGAGCAGAACCGGTGGATGAGGATAAATCGACTCAGATGATAGAAATATTGGCTGCAGCATTTATCATTATCTTAACTTTAGGTAATTCATTAACATTTTAGGTTATGTCGTTATGTTTACGGTCAATATTTAATTATATTGATATTGATTATTTTTATATTGATAAATAAACTTTTGGTAATCATTTTTATAAAATTCAATTTAAATTTATGAACGGCCCATATTGATTATAATTTGAACTAGATATTAGGAATTGTATTTTTTGTAAACGTTACACATCTGCTTAAATCATTTTTCAAATTAATAAAGTTTCCCATTTTGTCTGAATTTTTTTTAGTTTTATTCGCTCTATGGCGCAGAAGGAAATCAGTGGGGCAGAATATCCTCGTGACCGGCTTATCTGATACAGGCAAAACATTGCTTTATTCAAGATTGATGAATTCGAAATTTGTGCAGACGCAGACTTCTCTTAAAGAAAACATTGGCGATATTATTGTCAATGACGTAAGTTCAAGTACATCTTCTAATTGGAATCAGCATTTAAAGAATCAATCATTTGCAATATCTTTTGTTTCAGCGATCATTAAGATTGGTTGCCATCCCTGGTGACGAACGCCTTCGGTACAAATTTTTCGACAAGTATAAGAACTCAGCAAAAGCTATGATTTTCATGGTGGATGCATCGACCTTTCAGCGAAATAATCGTGATGTTGCTGAGTATGTATTTCTTGTTTGTTTGTTTTCATCCAAATAAACATGAATTTTATTTCTTAACTAAAAAATAAATGTTTCCAGATTCCTGTATATACTCTTGTCAGACGAAGCGATGCAGAGAAACATTCCTGTTTTGATTTTATGCAACAAACAAGATCAAGCAACTGCTAAAGGACCCAATGTAATTAAAATTTTATTACAAAATGAAATCAACCTGTTGCGTATCACCAAATCAAACCAATTAGACGCGACTGATGAATCTTCGACAAACACATTCCTTGGAAAAAATGAAAAAGATTTTGAATTTCATCATTTGAACTGTAAAGTTGAGTTTGCTGAATGCACCTTGTTCAACAAAAATGCCGATAATCCTGCTAATCTCAAACAAGTGAATGCCTGGTTACAAAAAATTGTCTGATTAAAAAACTTACCTTCTTATATTCTTTGAAATGTAGCAGAGATTAATTAATTCTTCCAGATAAGTGAATAACTTTCTTTCATGATCTAACAGTACTGTACACGAATAAATTCTTAAATTTTTTATAAAATTTCATATTTTCTTTCATTAAACGTCAGACTGAGTAGATTAATGTTCTTTTAACTAAAATAAAATTATAAGGAATGAAATTATTATATACATTGTAATATGAAATTATGCAACAGACAAAGTTATTGTATAAACGGATAGAATAAGAAAAGTTTAATAACAAACTTGAAATACAAATGAAATGCATTGTAATTTTGTAAGAAAACATATTGAATGGTAATAAATATTTTTTGATCTGACTCGAAGTTTTGAATAATATATTCTCGTTCTTGTTTGAATAATTTTTATTTGTTCATTTGTTAATAGTATACATAATTATATTTCATTTATGTATATAATACTAGACATTATATTTTATATACATAAATATACACCATAAAGAAGTATCATTAGATTAACAATCATTATTATATTAATAGAGCACTAACATAAAATGCAGTTTTTTCTTTTTCACCACCATTATTTATTGCTTTGCACTCATTGAAATCATCTTGTTAATTTTTCAAGCTTATATTACTTCATTCAAGAAACGTATTACTTTAATTAATCAAATCCAATTATGATGTTTTTCATATATTTTTATTAAGGCCTCGCAACCTGTAAGATCTGAACTGTTCGCTGAAAATGAATATTTTCTTAAATTAAAATAACAAGTTTTGATGCAAATTATCGTTATTGTAATTCATAAATTACTGCTTACTCACGCACAAATTTCTAACAAATCGAATTTCTATAACAAATTAAATAATTACAAAAAAAATAATGTAATATGTTTTATATTGAATATTTATCAAAAAGCTTTAAGTATCGAATCCAGTTTGAGTTTAAAAATCAATAGTTTGTTGAATTAAAAATGAAATTTTTGTCGAATGTGAATTAGTTATGACAGCAACATAGTAGTACGTATAGTTTGATTCTTAAAGGAATCAGAAGTAGCTATATGTAGAACTGCTTTTGTACTATTTTTGTAATTCATAATCTAATAAAAATTAGTAACTAACTATTTTGTGTTACCGGTAAAATTATGTTCATATAATTTTACAGTGAAACTTGCTGAGCATGTTCCAGCTGAGCAGACGGTCGATTCAAGTGTGTACAAATTATTTGTTTCAAATACACATTTACAAACTTGATAGTTTGAATGTTCAACAAGTATGAGGATTCTTATAGTTTCCATCTAATCAAAACTATAGGATATATTATTTTTACTAAACAATTTTATAGTACAGGCATTTTGAAAGGAGCATATAACTTTGCCAGTTCTAAAAATTGTCTTATTTATTTTTTTAAACTTTCCAATTAAATAAAATGAGAAAGATTTTTTTGTACTTTCAGAACATTTTTCATTGCTCAACTTTTGAATTTGAATTCTTAGATCGCAGGGGTGAAAAAATAGCAACAACGTGTGCACTTTTGATGTTTGTTCGGTTTTTCGAACCATCTCTGAACTATGTGTTAACTAGTTACTATTTAGATTTCGAAATTGAAACAAATTAAAAATGATTACTCTATGATCACTAAAGAATATTTGGAATTATCTGTGCAGTTGTTTCATTTTGATTCATCACTGTCCACTGTGTACAATTCTAAATATGTTCATTTATCAACAATAAATAATAATTAAAGAAACTTCAAGTTCATTATCTGGCTGGTACATACATCAAAAACATACGTATAAATGAAATCTATAACAATGAAAATTATGGTTTGTTAACATTCATATAATAAATACACTTGAATATTTCATAACAACGTGACATCCATTATTTGATATCTGATAATTTCAACAGTAGGATGAAGATATTGTCAGTTATAGTAACCAGTTGATTTTACGCGGATAGTAAAATTTCATTGAAGTGTCTTGAGATTGTTTATTTTGCTAGTTACTCCAATCATCCTTGAACATGAAAATCACTGTGAACGTAAAGATACTCTCAGTCCATTATGATATTGAAATAAGTTCACCTGGCAGTGATCATTAGGATAAATTATTTTCCATACAAGTCATTTGAAAATCAAATAAAAGCTAAATTATCCAAAGCCACAACTATTAATTATTTTCATAGACAGTTAATTAAGAAAGACAAAAAAAAATATAATTCTTCTATAGAACAACAAAATTTGCCGAAAAGAAAGATCGTAGTTTAGGCTCAGCGTAAAACGAAACATTTCAACGTGATGTCTAAAAAAATGCATTTTTCAACGTATGAGTGGCATCATTAGAAACGATATTTTATCCTTAAGCCTAGACCTGTTTCAATCGCGGAATCGACTCAACGTTTCAGTTATCACCTAAGTAAGTACTCTGCTAGCATCATCCATCAATTGACAATTACATTGACAAAATCTACTCTCACAAGCATAACCGTCTCGTTCTCTCAGAACAAAAAAATAAACATTTTCGTTGCAAAATTCACTCGTTTTCATCAAATAAATTTACTCTTTAAACAGAACTGACTTGCATGGAAGAGCCAAGAGACTCGGATTCTTTGTGACTCAAACTCGCATCCAAAGTTAGGTTTTCCAGAGTCTCGCCACTTTCTATGAGTGATGTCACGGGGTCGCCAGTCGTCGCGTTGCTCTCAACTATTGTGTTCTTTTTGCGAATAACGTTACCATTAGTGTTACCGTCAAGTTCAATTGTTTCACCTCTACTAAGTTTACCGTCTTTTGTTCCCGATTGAGAGCCAGCTTTTTTGTCTTTTTCATTAGGAGTCAGATATCCGTTCTTAGAGGATTTTTCTTTCTCCTTATCTTTGTCCTTGTCTTTGTCCTTGTCCTTTAATTTCTTCCCAAGACCAGCGGCAAATGCGGCTAACTTACGTGGGTCTCTCGACTGTCGTACAGAGCCAGTTCGTGTTGGCTCGACAGCTTCCTCTTCAGTTATTGACACCAGCACTCCTTTTCCATCCGCAGCTTGATCTTCTTTGACCTCTTGTATCGGAATATCATCTGCAAAAAGAAAATGTGTTTTAGTAATCGTTCAACATTTATTTTGTACCCTTTATACGATAGTAATTTACTTTTTATATAAATTTTATTCTATTCAACAAAATATTTATACATTACAATATCAAAGATTTTAATTTTTGCGTAACTTAAAAAAATATATTTATCAGAACTTTTGTTTTCAAACGTATTTATGAATTGAAGTTTACATGAATACATTTTCATAAACTAACATTAATTTACACTGTTTTTCAAAATTGAACTATCACTTAAATATTTTAAACGTTCTGGTTAACTTTAAGGGGTTGTGCCTACCTGTCAGGTTTCAAAAAATAATTATTTTTTCTTTACATAATCTGAAAGTACATATATTCAAGAAAATAATGTCAAAATTTGAAGGTATCGGATGAAAATTAACGAAGTTATAATTAATCGTTTGCAAACAAAACGATTTCCTTTTTTCGGACGCTGTAAATAGGCACAACTTCTTAGTCCAAAAATTCATGCAATAAAAACCCTAATGCAAACATTCATGGCAATCTATATCTACAGTTTTTCATGCACACAGTGTATCTAAACATTAATTCTTAAAGGCATACGTCTAATCTAAAAAGGGCGTAGTGGTAGAAAATAAAAATTTGTATAAAAACTTGAACATTCGCTGAAAAATTGATATGATTATAATGTAATAAATATGTCATCGTTGCAAATAAAATAAGAACATAGGAAAATGCACACTTGCGTTGACTAGATTCATCGAATGCAGTATTTTCAAACCGAAGCCAATTAATTCACACGCTTCGCAAAATGTGGTGCTGTTGAAAATTTATCGCAGTGCTCAAATCGTGTCGTAGAGAAAAATTCATTTATCACTCTGTGTCACTTCTGTGAAGCTAAAACTTCTGACCATAACAAGTGTTGAAATTTGACGTTCTCCTCAGTTTTTTGTTTATTACGAGACATAATTTCAACTAATAAATTGTACAACCGTCTAAAATAAAACTTTCTTCTCCTTATTATATATTGTGTCTCATAATAAAAGCATTAAGCGTAACTTGATCTAATTTTACAACTTTACAACTTGTATTTTGAAAAAGTGAAGAATTCTAAATCGTCTAAACAACATTACAAGTTCTAAAGGGCAATCAGTCAAGTTTTTCCACCTAGTAAGTGTAACTAAAAATTTGGAAGAACTCTCATAATAAAACAAAATTGCGTACACTAAATGCCTTGAAAACCAAGAAGAATGCAATTTCAAAGTGGTGTCACACATTAGACACTAGCATGAGACACCGTCAGTGCTTTTAGTATACCGATTGTTAGACTTCATGGACGTCGTAGTGCAGACGCTCAAGCGCCTTGTGTTTTCCATGAAGAAGGTGTCGAAATTGTCGTTGACAGCCTCGCCGAGCGCCTGCTCTTCCAGCACCCTATAGAGTCTCGCTCCAGCACTCAATCTGCTCTCATTTCCTGGAGACGCGGTCCTATCTTTGCTATCTCTGCGCGGTCTCCGCAACACCTCCTCCAAGCTATATTCGATCTTCTTTAACTTGCCCTCTTTGCCGCGTTTCGGCGACGCCCGAAGCGGCGAGCCCTGGTTGCTTGCCGCACTCTCGCGTCTCGAATTCGCGGCCGACGTCGAGGTCACAGAGTTTGTCCTCGAACGTGCCACACCTTCCTCGTCGTCCACGGAGTTCTGATGCGCGTGTTTCCAAAGCCAGTTGCGCCGCTTCGTTCCAGAAAGCACAGCCTGAGCTGTTTGTTTCTCGATCTGAGCACTTGGCTCGTCCGTCTCGACTAATAATTCCTCCAGATCGTCTAATAACATATCGGGATTACAATGAACCCGATGATCCAAGTTTCTAATCCAGTTGTCATACATGGATTATTGGTGCTCATTTCTCCTTTTTCTTTTAACGCTTTATTTCAACATTTTTTATTTAAAGTGATTATCAAGGTATAATAAAAGAGTCAATATCGATGAAAGTGACAAAAAAAAGATAATAACAAAAGTATAATGAAAACGGCTGAATCCGAAATTTGGTATCTTACAAAATCAATTTGAATGATCAAAATAAATAATCACACACATTTGATTTGCAAATATTCGCTTTCTTTATGTTTTCTTGGTGGTCCCAATTTTTTATTTGAACAACATTGGTGACGACAAATCAAATTAATATGCGGTAAGAATGTTAATTAACTACAGATAAATTTACTTTAGAAATTATACTTTGCTTTGATAAAGCTGACTAAGCAAATGTGTTAGCGATTACCATTCTTGCTTGTCAATCAAACAAATAGATTATTTCGGTCCACATAGAACAATCCCTAAATTGAATGCAAACAGTTTCATGCAAAACCAAAATTTGGATTAATTTGTTATCTGCGTAACTACAAAATTGAATGATTTTTTACTTGATTGAAAGGCGATGAGAAAATTCGAAAAGAAAGTAAAAAATTTATATTTTTTCTTCAGCTCTTTCTCAATTTTGATGATGATTGAATGTTGTAAATGTTGGTACATTTAGATTATAACAAATTTTCTCATTCACAGGTAGTTATAAATAATCGTTAACATCAATAAAATTATACTCCGATATTGGTCATCAACACAACAAAGGATGAATTAATAAATAGCTTCCAGATAATTCTAGTAGACGTGTACTTACCCGGTAATTTTTTCGTACGGAATGATGCATTTGTTATCATAGACTTCGATACAGTTGGTATTGGATTCACCGAAGACAAAGCAACACCCAAAGAATCTCCTGGTTGTCCTGTAACAGCAGATTTCAATTTAATATCTATATTGTTAAAATATAGATAAAGATAAAATTACTCTTTTTTATATAATTACCTGGAGGGCCAGAACTAGTCAAGTTACGGATCGCATTAGTAACTAACATGACATCAGGATACATCTCGTAGCACCCGCGGTTGTGTATATCTTCTATAGCTTGAAACCCAACCGGCCAACAGTCGTTATACCTTTGAAAAAAAAAAAAAACATTTCAGTTTAATTACAAAATAATAACATTCAATTTATACTCATTACTTTCGCTTGTATCGCTTACATCGCATAATAGATGGAATGCAAAAATTCAAGCAAGAGCTGATTTGACACAGGAATTCTTGGAAGCAACCTCGGTATGAAGCTGGAATCGCTGCCATACGACGATCGTTGATGGTGTCCAGGTTTCATAAAACCTTGTGTCACCAATCTAATAAAATTTAAATTAACAATAAATTTGTCACCCAAATAAGAAATTTGAACGAAAAAGTCAATGGTCATCTTCCTTACTTTGTAGTAACTTTACACAGTTGTTCTAATGAAGTTTTTGAGATGAAACTCAGTTGTTGATTGTAAATAAACATCAAAGCAGTAATGACTTTTAGTCGGTTCTGAGCGTTCAGAATTTCTACTTGTTTTAAAGGTCCCCAGGTAACAGGCTTCGTGTTGCATTCTTCGAATCTTCGTATTGCGCTTTCGGTTAATGATGCATGTGCTAAACTTGTTGGCTACAATTAAAATTGATAAATCAACAATCTCATTTTGAATATTATGAATTATATAATTTCATATGATTCAAACAAAATTTTGTTTTTCACTTGCCTCATGATAGATAGACATCATGGCTAGTGACGGTAATCTGAAAGATACAGTTTTTGGTTGTCCGTTTTTATCTACCACTTCTAAATTATAGATTCCTATGAGTAAGGTTTCTATTGCTCTGCAATTCTGGAACATAAATTTTCTTTCATTAAAATTTCAGACGAATATTGATCAATTGAGATTTGTTAGAATTTAAATTGAACGATTACTATTAAAAGAACATGAATAGAAACAGAAGTCACAATTTCTAATAATATGTAATTGATGACATGATGCTGCTATTCTCAGAGGAGTTGGAAAATGGATTTTACAGCACTAATTTCAAGATAACTTATTTTATCGTTATGCAACACTAACTAAGAAAATCAATGATATCCAACTCATTAAAGTTTGTTTTACCTTTACATCTGCATGTGCAACTGAATTTAAATAAATGTAAATCAACGAAGGTACAAATTGCAGTGTGAATCTTTTTAAATCCTCTTCATCCGAACGATAAAAGCTGAATAATTGGAGGCACACTGTGTCCACCAACTGAAACAAAAACATATGAATCATCAGATAATAAATCAAATGAGATTTTCATATGCGAATAACAAAATAGAAAACCTACTTGGTTATATTTGCTCCGTTCCTCCAGAAGTACGTAAAGGGCTCGAACAATTTCATTGTCCCTCAAGAGAGTGTCCGCGAAAGATCGCAATTCTGTCGGCTGCAAATCTTCGCAGTCAGCTAGCCACTCTGTGACCAGACTTTCTGTCATTTTTTGTTACGCTGATTGCCGAGATCCTCATTGAATAAACTGCTGATAAAAGTGATAACAAACGTCAATCATACAAATGAACTTTGACATCAATTTTGTTGACGAAGAAGCTGATATTATTTTTTTGTCATTTTTTATTTCATTTTTTCATTATTGTGACAGGTGGTAAAAATATACGAGCGAGTCATAAGAAAGACGAAATCATGCGCGATCAAGCAGTCTGACAACTGACACAGCTCAGCTCTTTATTTTTGCTATGACTAAACAATACTCACGTCCAATTGTTGGCGTCGAGCACGCTTGTCGATGCTACGAGCTCGGTTATTCATGCCAAACTTGGTACGTTCGAGACAAATAAGAACGAGCGATAGTGACAGATTCGGCCATGACTTTATTGATACGTAGAGGGAAATTTAAATTACCTACCTGTCTCGTGTTCCGAGTTCCATTCGTTCCTACAGTTTGAGAATCATTTTAACCGCGAACTTTTGAAACGTTTGAATTTATAAATTGTTTATAAAATAAAATTTGTTTACGAATATAAATAAAATGTCAAATGAAGAACGTGACGTTGTAAGTGTTTGGTGAAATAAATTGGTTCAGAATGAAATTGAAATTTAATGCAAATTATGTTTACATTTTTTTATTTTGTAAATATGTGTTGTTATTTACACTTACATATAACGTCCTTGTACAACAACACTTGGATGTTAATTTTTTTTTATTCGTTTACAATCATCAGATTGAATACATCTAACTGAACGCATCTCTATTGAAAAATTATTATAATTTTTTTTCAAGACAGCAGTTTTAACGCATGTCTTCATTTTTTTTTTTTTTTTTACTATGATGAACAGTCATAGACACCGCAACTATCGGATAAGTTTCTAAATCTTTCTCATGAACGCCAAAAAGTCAAATATACACATTGTTGTACGTTACTGATGAGATTTTTTTAGACACTTGTTTTGTTTTTTGATATTATAATTTTTTTCATGTCTTCATTGGCATAATTTCTTGTATGATGTAGCCTATAATTTAGGCCATTGCGATGAAATTAATGAAAACTTAATGTATATTTGTTTATTATTTTATAATAAAATGTTTTAAATAACTTGAACTTCAAAACCAACAACGCAAGCAAATTCTCAAAAGAAGAAAATCAAAATTCTTATTTGTCAGTGATACTTTTAAAAATTCGCTTTTATATTATTGTAATTATTATTGTTATTGTACATTTATTATTGTGTTTTCCTTTACAGTGAATCACAGAAAATTGGAATTTAATTGTTTTGTTACAATACTTACATCAGTGAACTTCCGATCTGATAAAATGACAAAGTTTTTTCATAAAATACGACAAGAAGAAAATAATTACGTTTTCAATTTTGTTTCGATTGAAGATAAAGAAATGGCGATTTTAAAATAATTACTTTGAAATAATTTTATTTACATTCAGGTGTATTCAAGATTCAAGCTGTTTCCATACTGAAGTCTAAAATTGAATGCAGTTTAATTATACTCGTATATGCTTTTATTTATCAAATGCATATAGTATAATGGAGTTGACTTACACATCCCAACACATGAGAGTTTAGATATTCACACTACAATTGAATGTCTTTTGCTCATCAAAATTAAAGTATTTCACATACGAATAAATGGATAAGTATAAGCAGATTCGATGAGCGGATCAATCGATGTTCACATATTACGTTTTTTTGTTGAAAATTAAAAGTTCAGTATAATGCATGAATATGAACGTTTTGAAAAATATCATCAGTCTACATTTTTTTAAGAAATGCGATTAAGTTAATGTTGAAAAAAAAATGTTTATTGGTGAAATATAAAAAAAAAAAAACATGAATGTCCTCAAATTTTGTATATAAAAATACGTTTTGTATCAAATACTCGATACTTTAAGAATTTTCATTACTTGTACTTTGTAAAATAGACTCGCTATGTATATACAACTTTACCGCATGCATATATGTATTGATACATGAATTTTACTCAACAATTTACTAAAACTGAAATTTTAATGTCATTGTTTTCACTGATTTCTGCTTTATTTCAAGAGGTGAACCATGAACGAAAATCGGATGAAGAACCGATAAAAAGGGATCCTTTGATAAATCATAATCAAAAACAAAGCGAAGAAGCACCAGCGAGTGATAACAGACACCATGGCAGATGAATGACAAGGGCACTAGTTCATGAGGACCTTTAGGTTTGTCAAATTCAACGTTTCGTATTGCGAGATTCAGAACGCACAACTATTTAAATTTAAATACTGAATTTCAAAATGTTAGAACAACACTTTGGATTAAATGTATAAGTGTAATCAAGCGACGCTTTTTTAAATGCAAACTCAAGTGTTTTCGATCTTTTAATTTTTATTATACAAATTCATTGTTCACTAAATACTATGAACGTCAGATATTACAAAGTAACCGCTCTTAGCATAAAAAACAAGTTTTTTTTCTCAAGCGAAACAAGACGAGATAAGTATAATACCTCGAACAATTGCAACAACTGACGTCCGAGCATAGTAAAAATTGTATAATGTTGTAAACTAAGCCCCATTACAATTTATTGTAAATCACATCTCGCAATCATCGTATATACACTCTGAAATAGGAAGGGAGAGGGCAAGGATTTCCAAAGAGCATTTTGACGAATGACAAAACGTATGACAGGATCTTCATGATTTAAAATAAAAGTAACAGTGAAAAAAAGAAACGTTTAAAAAAATGCGCGTTTGTCACGTAGTATGTGAACGCCCCGTAATCTCTTCAGTCATAAGTGTGTCAGTGGAGTTCGATTCTTTCGACCGCCGCACGACACCCGAAAGAATCAGAAGTTCACAGATTGCAAAAAATTTCTTTCTTTTTTATTCATCTCGTTTTTATTGATTTTTTTCCAGTTTCTTATTTTTTTGTCATTTGTTTTGCTTTCCCTCGTTTAATTATACGTTAATAACAACGACTTTATCATTGTAAGAGACCTTTAATAAAAGTAAATTCATGTAATAACGGTCGCTGTTTTTGTTTTGCGTCGGTGGTGATAAATGTGATCTTTTTGTGAGACGTAGCCATCAAAGAAAAATGCTTCTTATGCCAAGGACGGGAAATCATGTTCGTCGTCCACCTTGGGCGCGTTCTGACGTCCACGTGGCGACCTTTGCTCTGGCTGTGCCAACTGAAAATGAAAAAATCAACATTGTCAAACAAATATTCAATCAACAGATTTGAAAAACTGAAATTAAACAATAAAAGTAAAATTACGTTTGGTCCACGAGTTTCAGCATCCCTGGTTGGTCCGCGGTTGCCGCCGAAACCACGTCCGCCTCCGCCGTTGGAGCGGTCCGTGCGTCCGCTTCGGCCAGCGTTACGATTTCCGGGTCGTCGCCGGTTATCGCTGAATTGGATTTCAATGCCAAGAACATGCTTCTGTCGTCCAACACGTTGCGGGTACTCAACAGTAGCGTCATATTCTTCTTCCTCCTCTTCCTCTTCTTCGATCTCCTCTTTCTTTTTTTCAAGAGCGTACATTTTCTTCCAGCGGGACAAGTCCTCGCCCTCGCCCGCCTTCCGCAAGTTGTACTGGGGCTTTGCCCTCTGTCCCTGCAAAGCTTTCCATTCATCAAGCGTCAGTTCGCGAGCTTCCTCTTCAGCAGGCTTTTCCTCCGCAGAATCAGCTGGCGCCTCGCCTTCCTTCGGCTCGGTCGCGGTTGGCGCAGCTTCGCCGTCAGATTTTTCGACGTTCCAATCTTGATTCTCCTGGTTCAAGCTTTCCCTGCAAGTTGAATAAATAATTAAACAATTAAACGAATTAACAGTTTATTAATTACAGTTGTATATAAATGAATATATCTACTCACTCAATTTCGTCATTATGAGTTCCCCAGTTATGGCTACCAGCGCCATCTTTCTTATCGACTGGTTTAATACCACTGAAAGAAAAAAAACAAGACCCATTAATTCAAGGCAAAATCATTATTTTCTTGTACACGAATTAAATGACCAAAATCAAAAATTAAAGTCTATCTTTCACAAACACATAAGAAGCACTCACAAATAAAATAAACAAAAAATATTAAAACTACCACATCTCAAACAAGGACCTAAACAACATTCATTTACGAGCCCTTACCTCGTTTGCCTATCAATGCATTGTAAGAGAACAAATGGAAAAGTTTTATTATTCAATCGAACTTGAGTGCTTTACAGGAAAAGAACTTATTTAAACATTATCATACAATTACTCCTTTTTTTAATTAGTTTCATACTTATTTACGAATCATATACTACGTTTAAATCAAAATGTTCTTTTTTTCAATGCTGAAACAATGTAGTAATCACAAGAAGAGCTTACGTTTTATCAGAACCAGATTGGCGATCGAATTCACGCTTGCCGCGGTTATCACCTCGGCCTCGTGATCCTCCGCGGGGGCGATCGCCCATGCCTCGACGACCTCCGCGGTCACCACGCTCTCCACGATCACCGCGGTCAACTCGGTCACCTCGTTCCATGCGCTCACCGCGGTCCATCCGATCACCGCGCTCGCTGCGTTCAGGACGATCTCCACGATCGCCGCGATCTCCACGATCACCGCGTTCACCGCGATCACCGCGTTCGCCACGGTCACCACGATCACCGCGTTCGCCACGGTCACCGCGTTCGCCACGCTCACGCGGAGCATCAGACCCTCGGAAGTTGGTCCTACCTTCTCTGTAAATAATTACAAAATAAAATTGTCATTATTTTTCTTTTCAAATAATTTAGAATCATAAAACTCCAACAAAATAATAAAAAATGAAAAAGGATATAAATAAAGACGAAAACTAACCCTTGGGGTCCACGCCTGGAGTCATTTTGCTGAGGACGGAAAGGTTTGTCCCGATCCTCGCGATTGCGTCTGTTGAAATGCTCCTCACGTGATTCTGCGGAAAACTTCACATTGCGCTCGCCAGTAGTCCTTGCTTGCGGAGGCTTCTTTTCAGCTATTCAAAAACAGAAAGTGCATTATATTAAGTGAAAACAAATATGAATTTCATTGACAGTATTGGTCATTGAGATTGGTTTTCATACCAAAAAACATTAGACCAAATTTGTCTTCATCAAAATTTCAGTCCGACTCAGTTAGGAAAAATTTGGTATCTCTTTGAACGCACTTGTTATGTTTCAGAGTTTATAAACAGGAGCTTGCCATTTCTTTAGATGATTTGTCACAGGACACTTGTGAATGAAGCGTGGACTTTTCAATAGACCAGGATATTTTTAGGAGAGAATATTTATTGGTCCTATTTTCGACTGTGACTATCATAGGGGGTGCCTGCTAATGGCATTTTAATGGAATTTCTTCCAAAATTTAATAATTCTTTATTTCAATCTCAATTTGATTATTGCCAGTTGAATCATTTTTCAAATTAAAGAAATCAATGTTTTAATAACATTTTTTTCCTGTTGAAAATTCAATTTTTCCTCACAACTGGAAATGTGAATATTCATGACGACCGGCGTTGAAGATTGTATTTGGAGTGCCAAAAGTAATTCAAAAATTAATTATACCTGGTGCCTTAAATAGTTTCCCAGAACCATGAAAGGCATCTGAAATTATTCCAATTCAAAAGAAAAAGGTACAACCTTTTTTTTTTAACACATGTTGGCTTAGAAATGAGAATATTACGATTGTTTGAATAGCTTTCTCATTCCTATGGTTTTTCAAAAGAAAAAGACCGGTGTGAAATGTAATTACATGTTCAACTTGGTATTGAATAAAACATTACAATTTTGTAAACAATAGAAAAATCGTAATTTCAACGAAACGAAAATTAAATTAATATTAAAAATTATTATGATGATTATTTTTGTTAAATCATATCAACGAACTTTGAAACAAAAAAGTGAGAAACCGAAAAGCATGTGTGAAATAAGTGGTCGGTAGAACTCGGCGTTTCTCGTTGCAACATCGCGTTGATCTAAAAGGCATGAAAACGCGTGGTCAATGAAAACAAAAATATTCATCGCAAAAAAGGTCTGATACGAAATTGACTGAAAATAAAATACAAGAAATAAAATTAAAAAAAAAAAGAGAGATCGTTGTAGTTTCAAATAGTTATTACAAAAATGTTAAATAATTCACATTCACGAACAAATTACGAAATGCAACTTAAATAATTACAATAATTAAATTAATAACAATTCGTGTTGGATGTTAAGTAAAACCAAAGCCGAAAATGCGAATGTAAAAATGTGCTACAAGTGCGTGTCTTAATATAGATTTATCTGAAACGTGCGAAACAAAGTACAAAGAAAGCATTTGAGCATTACATTTGAGTAAGAGATGTTGCACGAGATCTGGGATGGAAAATCGGCTTAGCGGCGTGCGGAAATTTTTGTGAGAAAAAATGAGTTGATGCAGGGGCACGAATGATAACGTAAAAGTGTAAAAAATGGTCGTGGACTAGCACGTGCCCCAACACGAGGTGTTGAGAAGCGACGGCGGCCATATTAAGGCGCGCGCACGAGGCCGGAATTGGCCGGGCTTGCAAGAGCGAGACGGTGCAATCGCGCGCGCTCGAGTGCGACTGCGAGCGTTCGACTAACCTTGATCTTTTTTGTTCTCCGTCGTTTTCGGGGCCTGCGTTTGCGCGACCTCCTTGATCACACGGCTCTTTTGCGTTTTTGCAGTTGCGGTCTTCTGCGCTTCCGGATTCTTCACTTTGTTCTCCTTCTCGGACTGCTTTTCGCGCTTTTTCGCCTCCTTCTCCTGCTCGCGCACTTTCAGCACCTCCAACGGGTCCTCGTCCTCATCAAGCGCGAGCGAGAACTTGTTCGTCACGGTGATACTGTATTCCATTTTGCTGTTGGTTGACGACGCGCCGAGCAACGGGGATTACGCGTGGTTTTCTTGGCTACACGAGCCCGCGGACAGAAGAAACATTCGAATCAAATATGGCCGACGCGAGAAAAAGTCTCCACCACGAGGTCCGACGTACTTCGATAAAGTAATGGAACGAACACGGCGGTTTCGGAGATCTCGCAGTCATGCGCGTTCTGTCCGACGCGCAAAAACCAACGCGATTGGTCGACTTTGCGTGGAGTGGTGGAACACGCCGCCACATTATCCCGCTTCACAACCGGCACAGTGGCGACTCCTTGCGGACAGTTCATTGAATCTCACTGATATTTGCATGCATTTTCTCTACATCGTTTTCTGTAAGTCATACGTCTGTCCTTGTTTATCTGCTATGATTGAAATGAAATGTAAAACGTACCGGTGCAAACTTCAAGGGTGTCTTGTTATTTGTTTATATTTATCGTTTTTTTTTTAATATTTGAATAAATAATTTGTCAAACAATTATTTTTCATGTTTACTTCTGTTTTTGAATTGATGGAAAACGAGGATGGTGAAAAAGCACTACATTTTTTTGAATTAAATATTATATAGTATCGATTGAAGATGTTACAAAATCGAATGAGATGTTGTAAGAGAACAAGTGGAAATGTTTATTATTCAATCGAACGTGAGTGCTTTTCAGGAAATAAACTTATTCAAATTTTATTACATGATTACTATTTGTTTTTTTTTTTTTTTTTTTTATTGGTGGAAAATAAGGGTGGTGAAAAATCATCATTAATTTTTTTTAAATAAAATATTTATTACATAGTATATCGCTATAACACTTTGCGATATTGCATTAGATGTTTCATTGGGAATAAATCGCTCAAAATGATATAATAAATAAAATAATAAGTTGCTCACAAAATTATACGAGCGTGTATAAATACATCAGTACTGGTGATATAAATGAGATTCGAATATTTGTGTTACATTTTGTTTTTATATAACAATTAACAGTTATACATTATGCGCATTTGCGTATTTCATTTTTGCAACATTGAACATAATAATAGTCTTTTAATAACAGCGACTGAAACTCTGCTACAAACTTGGCGCGACGTATAAAAATAGTTTTTACTATCAAAAAGCTATAACAGAGTTTTATTTCGAAAAATATAAATTTTTCCACATGACGATTGACAAAACTTCTTATTAGAATTTTTATGCGATTGCCAGGCACTTTGATAATCTCCATATATTGGTTCAACATATATCCAGCATGTTGCAACGTTATATAAGCGAAAATTTATACATGCATCTTCCAATTACAATGAGTGTTGGCGATTGCAGATCTAATTTCCATAGATAACGATTGTCTTTAATACGCAAAAGTTAATTATTGACCAAAATTTCATACTCAGCAATAGAAACTTCTTCACCACCAAACGGAATATACAATACTCCATGGGACGGTTGAACTTTTCCGATTGTTACAGTTCCCTCGTGTGAAGCACGACCTATGAACAAGGGTTCACCGTCTTCAGATTCACCTCCTGGAATGGCATTTGGAGGAATATCTCCACCAGTTGTTGGAATCCATACCGGATTGCAACCGCAAAGAACCTATTTTTAAGAGCAAGAAATGTTTTGTTTTCTTAATTTGAGAACAAAAATATGGATTAATTTTTAATTGCTTTTAGATTTATATTAATTTAAGTTTTTTTTGTTTCTGATGAAATCGTGGAAGACACATACTTGGTAGTCTGCTTTGCCATGTTCCATTCCACCCCAAGCTACATAGCATACTCCATGGCTTGGTTTAATTTTGCCTGGAATAAGAGCTCCTTCATGATGTGCTCGTCCAACGAACAGAGGTTCCTCATCAGATCCACCTTCTACTGCACCAGGTGGAAGAACACCGTTGGATGAGTCGCACCAGCATTCAGTACCAATTTGGTTTGCAGATGGGGCCGATGGCCTTGGATTGCCTTCTATAAAATGATTAACCGTTTGAATTCAAATTCTTACGTCAAGCATTCGAACTAAACTGCAATAATTATATCAGTTACCATGCCTAAAAATAAACAAGCTGCTAATTTTTATTATAAACAGTCGTGAGTTAATTGTCAAGGACGTATTTTTGCAAAATATTTTTCTCTAAAATACTTGCATCTTTCATGATATGAGTAATCTTGAAAATAAAAAATACAATCAAGAATTTATTTTTAAGCTGAGCGTTGAAACTCATGTAATTTTAATGAAGCAGTTTTTAGTATTAAATTCAATTGCACATTGCGTTGTAACGAAAAATGTTTTATGTACATTTTGAAACATAAAAAGGAAATGTATTTTTCTTGCTGCAAGATAACACTAATGACTATATGAAGTAACTTTGGTCGTTAACAAAATTTAATGGAATTGATTTTGTGGCGATTATACTCAAATGAAATATATAATAGAACAAAAACATCTCGGTTAATTAAAACGATAACAAAACATGCAAGATCGATTCGTTGCAAGTTCGTGCATCCGTTGTAGTTTACAAATTGTGGTGCTTTCTCTATAGTCAAGGCTTTTTTTCACACTACACATTTAAAAAGTTGAAATGCTTTACGTACGATCACCATATCCAGCAATACATATTGCTATACGTAAGTAGAGTTGACCCGATTATCCAAATGCATTATAGAAAAACAGAAGCGTTTGCATTTAATATACATCATTAAAATGTTCGGATATTCGTTACATTATTTACAACAGGGCATTATAGATTTACTTTATCGATCAACTTTTTATTTTTAAGAGTATAAAATTTTTTATTATCAAAGTCATGAAACTATATGATTTGATATTAAAATTTGAGAATTAACTTGTGTTACCTTCGATTAGCCATTCACCAGACGCACCCCAGCCAGTACATACTCCAAAGTGAGTGATCTGGAATGGTTCAGGATCGTTATAGCTCAAAAAAGGATCTCCTTCTCCTTCTCTTCCGACGGTTAAGCTGCCACCGTTCCATCTAAACAATGTGTCAATTATTTTTCGAAACTTGATAAATATTTATTTAACTGGTACCTCAACTTCATATTTAAAAAATAATATTTTCACCTACTAAAATATAAATTTACCTGATCCAAAATCCACGAAATTCGTCAGCAGTTAGAATTCCTGCAGTATCAGTTTCAGCAACGTCTGGCTTCATACGATTCTTACGAATGACGGATTTAGAATTGGCCCATCCTCCGATGAAAACCTTCGACAAATAAGTATATTTTAATAAGAACAAAAAATTGCAGTATACCAGCAAACAGTTTATTTCAAAAGCAATTAATTAATGGATAATTTTGCTCATTTTTTACCTCATACATAGGTTCTCCCTCATGAGGCCCGGTGGTGAGCGCAATATGAGCATCGTTTGGAGCTTTAATCCGGAACTGAAGTTGACTTCCGGTAACTGGGTAAAAGTTGTACTCCAATTTATCTTCAGTTGACAGTGCTAAAATTAAAAATATCAATGATAATAATCATTAAATATTCAGAAACATAATAACTAGTGTATCTACTTCTATATATATGCAACAAACTGAGTGACGTATATTGGGATTAATAATTGCAACAATGGTGCCACACGTTCATCTTTTCAATTCGTGACTTCGTGAGTGGTGAGTGTTTTTTTTTTTTCATAATGTTATTTAAAGTGAGGTGTAATCATGTTGATATCAAAGTTTAATCGTTTGAATTTAAAATCAATGAATATTTTGAATTTCTTTCAACACAAATAAATTTATCACATAAAAATGTATAAATGAAAGTCATAAATTCGCAAGAGTCAAATTTCAATTTGTACAAATCATGAGCATTAAATCTTACGAAAATTATAGAATAATTGGCATTTTCATCTTGAGCCTTGAACTATTTAAGCTAATTCATTTTTTGCATTCAAGTTTGACTTAACGAATGATGACTCACTAATGTAACATGTCTTCAGACGTTGCGATTAATTATTAAAATCTACATCCATTATATTGTAGAAATATGCAAGAAAATTTTGTAATTTGTAAATTATTGTGAATCTTTAGACATATGAATTTGTTTTTCTCGATAATATAATCATTTTATACTTATATTCTATCTGTAAATACACGTGTACCAAGTGTAGGAAGAAATCATTATTGCATGATGTGGGTTTTACAACTTTTATAAAAGTGTAAGAATTATTATGCAACAAATAGACTCATAGTGCCAAACCAAACTCAAACACATGGAACATTAAAGAAAAGTTATATCATCAGTTACCACATGGCATTGTTCTCCATTAAACATTTATGATAGAAGAACAAAAGACGAGACATTCAAAACATCTCTGTACAAGTACTTTTATAATTTTTAAAAAATGTTTTTCAAATGAATTTTTTTTCGGTTTCATGGAACAAATATCAAGATTATCTCAAAATCGCATTTTATTAGAAATATCAATGAAGTCAAGTAACAATACACGTCATTATCTATTTTTAAATCTCGTCGCATTACAAAATTAAAGAAAATTACGTCCTTTCATTACACCTTAAATAAACGACATGCACAATCACATCATCTTATACTGAGTTCTTTTCATGGGGCTTCTGCAATTGCGTTGAACAAAAAAGAATCCTGCTTGAGTCCTGCTATTTTTACGCCGCTTTTCGTAATTTGAATTATAATTTGTTTTGCACAACTCCATGGAACTATTGTTATATTTTTATTAAAAAATACAAAATGAAAAAAATGAAAGAAAGGAAATAGTAGAAAAAGGAATAGAAGATGTTATCTTTGATGAACAGCAGATTTTTTTTCCATAACTGATTGTCATTTGACTTAATATTAATAGAAATCGGCGCAATTGCATATTACCCCTTTTCTTCTACAACTAATTCGGTCAATGTTTTGTTGGCATTAAATGAAGTCCCTTCAAAACTGCAAACAACGAATTTCACATTATTAAGACTTTTATATACGTCTGCTACTTTTTCAGTCAACGAATAATTTATCAGCGAAACAAGCCAACTGTCGATGGTTAATTAAGAGAAATAACAAAATGAATTTCTTGATAGATATCACAAGTTTGCTAAAATTCAATGACAAAATCTGGGCGCCAGACTGTCTCGTGTTGTTTGCTTCTGTTTTATAGGAACTAGACATCAGACCGATCGATGTTCGTCCCAGTTTCAATCGTTTCATTAACGAACCTGCGTGAAAATTAGATGGCAACAATCAATGGGAATTTAAAAAATGGCCTCAATTGATAACAATCAAAGACGATGCACGAAATCTGATTTAAGTTATTTTTCTTGGCAAAAATTCTAAGCATAGTTCGAACAATTGAGTATATATTCTAGAAATGCTTTGAGGAAAGACCGTCAACGGTATATGGGAAGATCTATAGACAGAAGTATATTGATCAAAGACAAGCAACATAGCTACCGAAGGTCGCTGCACGTTACACAGATCATGCATTATACATTCCGTCGCATTGCTGAAAAATTGTAAGTTACAAGGACGAGGACGATTCAAAAACAAAATTCCGAATATAATTGTGGAAGAAAAAATAAAAGAGATTTATAATAATAATCGAAATATATGTTCGAAGTATATTATAGTTGGGATTTATGAACTGGGTCATTAATATGTGCTATTTATGTGGAATTTATGATGGACTTATACAACCCGAATCTGAATCTTTATTTCGGTAACTGTTAAGTTAAAATGTTTGTTTTGTAATAACACGATCTAATATTTGCATTCATCACAGGATATAATACATTTATCATTTCAACAAAACTAATAATTTACATCAAATTATTGTCTGGATTTTCAACACTGTATTATATAAGGATTGTGAGGAGTCGTCACTGAGAGTATAACGAACACCCGGCGTTACACCACGATGAGTCACCTGACGCACAATCGTTTTAAGGAAGTCACAGGTGTCTGTCCAAGCGAACATCCGTTGCCGCTTCGCTGCTTTTATTATGTCTGCCACGATCTTGTCATTTACCGTTATAGAAATTTACTTCAAAGTTAAAAATACAATTTTTCTTCACGCTCAGTGGTAGAATTCATTTTGTTTCAATTATTCATAGACTGAAACATTCAAATCGCAAACAATTTAATTCCTTAATCGTCTTACCTGAAAAAAACAGACTTAAAGCTTCCCAAGTGATGAAAAAAATAGGAATGAATTGAACGTCGATTAATTATATCTATCTTTTCTGCAACAGTACCCGAAGTGATTAAAACAAATTGTTTTCTTTTTGTCTAAATGATATATTGAAGTTTTGCTTTTAATGAAAAACTTGATATGATTACTTTTCTTCGAGTTCGGCCTCTTTCCAAAGAGCATAGCCTCTTATAACCGCCATAATGAGCACGACTATTGATATGAATCCTTTCTCAATTAAAATGCTCGCAAAAAAGCGAAAAATTTGGAACAAATTGATCATTATTGACAGTGTAATCGTTGCAAACAATTGCCAAAAAGAAAATTTCATGCGGTAGTATCACAAGTAGCCTTTTTTCGCAATATAGCAATCGAATTCAACAGTTTGATTTATCTAAAATGAAAAATTGATAAGCATAATGAAATTTGTATTTTGTTATTGAAAATGAGGAAAATGTGTAAATCTGTATGTCTGTAGTTGGGGATCGGGTTTTGAAATAATCGTGTGAAGAATTGGAGACAGTTTTTGTACGAAAATATAATAGAAATTTGTTTCTTATTTATATTTTCCACAGTTTGTGTTTACATGTTTCAGAAATAAAATACCGTCAGAAGTGGCTGAAAATAAGAAATGTAATTGACGAATTCGAAGTTTCAGATCATTCAGTCTTTGAACAAAAAAAAATAATAATAATAAATAACAAGTACTCATAAACATGATAGCTCGCGGAGATGAAGACTAAGTCATCGCTATTTTTGTGGATTGCTTTCTGACTGAATAATTTATTGAGGAATTGGAGCCTGATTCCTCTCAATATTACTCACTTGGAATTAAAATTCATAAATAACGCATGTGTCATCAAGAGTTATAAAAAAATGTTGAACTTACTGACAGCCATGTTGGTATCGCAAAATTTACAACTGAATTGCACACCGGTCAATCGAGATCACAAGTCAAAGTACCCGTAGAATGTTCAACACGGAACTAGCGGAAATTCGCAATGTTCACATAATACCGGGCGGTCAAAAAGTGGGAGAAAAATAGGACATGAGAGAGTGGGAGCGACGCGTAAGTATGCGCAACGGAACTAGTCGGTAAAAAAGTTTTCCCGGCTAAGTTTGCGAAACAACATTTTTAGAAATATTTATTTTTTATAATAAAAATATAAACTACTTTGCACTGTTTATTTCATGCAATTTATAAAACCTGTTTGATTTTTGTTTCAGTTTCTAGCCGCCAGATGGCTCCGGCCATTTATCCTTTTTCTCTTCAACTTTGGGATTATTCAAGTTTCCTCTTTGGGGTCAAGAAGTTAAGATACAAAAATTAACCTCATCATCTGAAATTGTTACATGTAAAGTACGTGCGATCTCTATTTTTTTCCCAGCTCGCATCACACGTAAACAACATTATACTTTTGTCAGGCATTTATAAAAATAAGTGGTTATGTTCGATGAACAAGTTAAGATTGTACTGTGCAAAGGTGTGTCACGCGAAAATGACCCGCAAAAATCATACAAAAGTGTCATTGAAAAAGCTGGATTCAAGTGTGAAATCTTGCCGGCTTTGAATTTTGAATTTGTCAACTTGGAAATTCTTTTGGATTTGTTGAAAACCCATCAGCAGTACTCAGGTTAAATATTTAAAATAATTTAATAGCTTACAAAATAATGTTTGTCGTGAAACGAAAATGTAGGAAAATATAAGGTTTCGACTTGATTCATCTGTAAAAACAACAAGTGTTGACGCAATCCGTACAATTGAATTAATTTTTTTTGTACTTTCAGGCTTGATATTTACAAGTCAAAGATCTATAGAGGCCATAGAAATACTACTAAAAGATAATCCAGTATGTTTGTACAATTGGAGGCATTTGCCTGCTTACTGTGTTGGACCGGCGACAGCTACTTTAGCAAAGGAACGTTTGAAATTAGAAAATGTTCTCGGTGACCAAGCAGGGAACGCTGAAAATTTAGCAAATTTTATAGTTGCAAATGTGGCTTCCAACAATTTGCCTCTGCTGTATCCGTGCAGCGAAATAGCCAGGGAGACAATTGACAAAGTGTTGAGCACAAAGGAAATAAATTTTAGAAAGATTGTTGTTTACCAAACATTGACCAGCAAAACTTTGAGAGTGGACTTTGAAAAAATTGTGACGCCTTCTGTTAAGTATTTGGTATTTTTTAGTCCGTCCGTTGCAGAATGTGTGATACCCTTGTTACGTGAAAATTTTATTCAACGCGAAACGTTGAATGATATCAAACTAATAGCAATTGGTCAAGTGACGAGCAATGCCTTAAGCAAACTGGGTGAAAAAGTTGCAGCTGTTGCCTCGAAACCAGAACCGATGGCGCTTTTAAACGCGATTCAATCTTGTTAATGATATATTTATTAAACAAAAAAGTATGTATATTTTCATTGTAGATCTTGTAATTTGTATAAATATTGTAAATAAGAATGTTCATGTTGTCACGAATCAAAATTCGTGAACTATTTTTTTTTTTTTTTTCGAGAATAAAAAAAAATATTTTAGATTCGTATGAAGAATAATTCAACATTTTAGAGGCAAATATTTCATTTTAATAAAACTACTTTAAAACTATATAACTTTGAAGTGCACTTGGAAATCTCAGTAGTACACCAAACGTATTTCGTTTTCTTCGAATTACAGTTACGAGTATGATTATAAAACTAATTTTCAATCGATGAAAACGTAGAGTTTTACAGGTTCAGTACAGTTTCATTTCTATTTAAGCCATTGTCGTAAGCAATGACAAAATAGCATGTTATAAATAACAATCGAACATGATATTTTAAAATTCATTGCGAGTAAAAAAATAAGTGTTACTGTTATTGAAAAGGTTTTGATCGTAATTTAAATTTAATTATATTATATAGTATGAAAATATTTATACAAGAGTTTTGGTTTCCTTTGTAGATTGAAATCTAAATCGGAACCTTCATCCGATATAAAATTTACAACTTGATTAGAAACTGAATCCTTTTTGTTTATGATTGCTTGATAATCCTTCAGCCTTCGTGGTTTGTATTTTCCATTCTACAAACGACAAAAACTAACACCAGCGAAGGATTAGAAACAAGTTAAGTTAAAAATGACTAAAATGAGATCATTTTTAGTATCTATTTCGATTAACAACGTTGCCTAGCAGACAAGAAAGCTCTGCCCCTACTTGATTATTGTAAAAAGGCTGTGAATTGCTTTGACCATTGTTGTATTTCATTTGTACTGCTGTCTCGTAATCAGGAGCTGGTCTGTAAGACGGTAATAAAGCACGAAGATTATTTATATCAGTCGATGACACCGAAACTACTGGATAAGGGGAAGTGGATAAATCGTTGTAGCTCGTCCATCTAGTGTGTTCATCTGTACCATTACTTTCCATATTGACGGATGGAGCTGGTTCGGATGTATCGCCTACTTCATTATCCTACAATTCCATATAATTTTTTTTCATTTATGACATTTGTATAAGAGACACTGAATTAAAAATATTCAGAACTTTTGATTTCTTACAAAGTAATTTGGTTGCAATCTTTCTGATGGTGGTCGAGATTCTTGATGTTGCATATAAAACGTGTGCTGAGCAATGCACAACCTCCAAACGTATTTCGCATCTCGCGATTCGCCAAAGGAAAATTGCTTAGCATATTCAGAGTCTGACTGACATTCTATTCTAAAAGTCTTTTTGTGGTTTATAACATTGCTGATATCCTTCCACCTGGAGAAAAAATTATTTATTTATTTCCAATTATTCTGAATCCTCTGTCGGTCGTTTGCCGATATTTTCATTGAAGTTTACCTATAAAATTGTGTCATTTCTGTTGCAGAACATCCAACTATGATGCCATTGAGTGATATACCGAGAACGACATCATTGTTTCTCTCATCCTGTGACGTCAAATTCAAAAATTAAATTTGTTTCAACAATTTTATACTCTTTTTAACATAAATGTTTACCTTGGCTGAAAACGTTTCGTATCCGTAACCCTCCAATTGCATTACAATGGTAATATAAATATCTTCTGCACCAGACTGTCGAATGCCAACTAAATTTTTATACTGGCATATTGTATTTTGTAATAGAGCCTCAAGTGTGATTGGATCACCGGCCATTATACTCTGCAAATCGAGCCAAACTTCTTACAGTCAAACAGTTTTAAGTTATTTTTGTTATTTTCGTGATGACACTCACTTTAGGAAAGAATGTACATTCTTGAAAATACTCTGACGTGTGTCGTTCAGGATCGTAATTTCCAAATTCAGCTTGCATCGAATAACTAGCTAACATTGATGCTTGTATCGGACTGCACTGAATTCTATCTTCCAAAATGTCACTTTTCAATTGTAAATAATAATGGTACCTGAAACAAAAAAACAAAACACAATTTCCAATAAAACAATATTATAATGGCAATAATAAAATATAACAAAGAATAGTAAGGTATGAAAATAATTCCTTTTACCTTGTTATTTCATCCTGAATCAACTGGACATCAGTGACATAATAAATAACACGTAAATAAATATTAAAACCCTTAGCTTCCTTCTCGAGTTGCCTTTTGAGTGGTTTGCTCATATCGACCCACCTGGGTTGTGTCTTCCCATGTCTCGAGATATATCTCAAGCCAAAAAATTCTGGCTGAACCAAGTTCAGTCTCTGTGTTACGTTGTCCAAACATTCTTGGCCCAAACTGTCAATGTTCAGGGTGCATTCTATTGTTGTGGCATCCAACAATTCGATGCATATCACATACTGATTCTTCGACAGTACGTTATACTGTCGACTCTTTTTCAGATGAAATTTAAAAGGCATCTTGATAAATCCCTTGGTTTTATCTTCCTCCCTTTGTTAAAAATTGATCATTGTCTCGTAGCTTTGCAGTCGTTCAGTTTCAACAGCCAAAGTGAACCGATTTTCGTTTCACTTGTTGATCCAACTTGCAATCTCGTGGGTATCGATTTGCTGATTGCTTTTCGAACATGAGTGGAACCGTCTCATCCAAATTAATTTGGAGCACATATTTTTGTCAATAACACTGTCATTAGGTTACGTTACACACAAACGCTCTTGTGGTATGACTGCAGTTGTGACGCTTTTCTCTTTTACGTCTTTCTCTGTCTGTTGGAAGGTACGTTGGTGAAAAAAGATACAGCATACTGAAGAGTACTACCTTACTCCGATGTTTTCTCTCTTTTCTTGGGACGAGTAAAACTCATTGAAATATATTGCACTACAAAAAAGATGTAAAATATTTATTTTTAGTACAGTATGTAAACAAAGTAGTGAATCAAAAATGTAATTGAAAAATTAGAGCCTCTTTCAATGTAATATTAAAAAAGATATATAATTTAAAAAATAATGATCAAAATATTATTAAAGTTGATCCTTCATTTTTATGATATATACGCGCCGTAATGAATCTTTTGAAAGTGAAATTAATATGATAATGTTTATATTATTTGATGATTAATGATTAAAAATGAAACCTGATGATACAAATTATATGACTGAATGCGCGCGCACATTACCGCGTGCCGGAGTTTCTGAATGAAGATGAAATCTGAGCATGTCAATGGTTTTGTATTGCTCACACCAGTTAGTAATAATAAACTGTAAATTGTTACATTTATTTAATATAGTGTGTACTGCAAAAAGTTAGTTATTGTTAGAAGTCACTTTATTTTAAAATCTAATAATGAAATACATACTCGTCACTGGTGGTGTGATCAGCGGTGTTGGCAAAGGTGTTATATCTAGTTCGTTTGGAACAATTCTCAAAAATTGCAACATCCTGACAACGTCTATCAAAATTGATCCTTACATCAACATTGACGCGGGCACGTTTTCTCCCTATGAACATGGTAAACTATACAAAATTAAACGATCTACTATTTATTTTCATTTTCTAACTCCATCAGTTATTCTGAAACTATGCAAGAGACCACGTGGTTTGCTTCTGTTAATAGGCACTAATATTAAACTACAAAGACAATCAAAATAATCAAATAGAAGCATACAAAGTAAAAATAATACATTTGTATTCAAATGATTTTTCATAGTTTAAAATATAATTCTATTTTTCAACGGAAAGGAGAAGTAAAAAGTTAATATACAAATTTCAATGTTGAATTATGTATTTTTTTAATTATAAATTCTTATTCATCATGATTTATATATTTAACTAATTTTCTATCATTTATTTTAGGAGAAGTATATGTTTTGGACGATGGTGGTGAAGTAGATCTGGATTTGGGAAACTACGAACGATTTTTGGATATAACGCTTCATAAAGACAATAATATCACTACAGGGAAAATATACCAAGAAGTAATCGAAAAAGAAAGGAGGGGTGATTATTTAGGAAAAACTGTCCAAGGTTCGAAAATACACAATTATCAAATATGCTTTTTTATGTTTTTTTTTATTTTTTATTTTTGCAATCACAAGTGTTAATATTCATTTGAAATTACAGTTGTTCCACACGTTACTAATGCAATACAAGACTGGGTAAAAAGAATTGCAAATGTCCCTGTCTCCAAAGATGGTGCAATCTCCCAGGTAAAAAATAAATGATTACAAATTTCCCTATCGATGGAAGTTTGCGATTTACGATTATTAAGAAAAGTTCAAAATTTTTTTCAGGTTTGCATAATTGAACTTGGAGGAACCATAGGTGACATTGAGGGCATGCCTTTTATAGAAGCCTTCCGCCAATTTCAGTTTCTAGTAAAGAAAGAAAATTTTCTTGTTGCTCATGTGTCATTACTGCCTCAGGTTATAAAAATGTGTATTATCATGAATCGATTGTCAAAATTGTTTAATTTTCTCACAAATCAATGAAAAATGCATTATCATTTTTAGCCAAGATCAACTGGTGAGCTGAAAACAAAGCCTACACAAGCCAGCGTACGTGAATTGCGCGGTTTAGGCTTGTCGCCCGATCTTATAATTTGTCGTTCTGAAAAACCTGTCGAGAATTCCATCAAGGAAAAAATATCGAACTTCTGTCATGTCGCACCTGAACAAGTAGAGTGACTTTTTGTTATTATTCATTTATTATTCAAAGAAAAGTTTGGAGATTAATTTTTTTTCATTATTAGGTCATTACAATCCACGACTTATCTTCAGTATACAAAGTTCCACTTGTGATGGAAGAGCAGAATGTAATTGAATTTTTGAACGACAGATTGCAACTGAACATCAACATAGATCAAACGAAAAAACCGAATTTTATGCGCAAATGGCGTAATTTAACGTACAAAATAGAGAATTTAACTAAAGCAGTTAATATTGTTTTAGTAGGCAAATATACAAAACTCGAAGATTCATATGCATCGATCACCAAAGCTCTTCAACATGCAGCTGTTAAAGCTCGTTATAAATTAAATGTTGAAGTAAGTATCCATCAGTTTTGATGTATAAATTAATATTCAGATTGTTTGGATTATTATATTGATTAATAAAACGTTTCATCATTGATGTGATTTTAGTTCGTAGATGCTGCGAGTTTAGAGAGAGAGATGGAAGAGGAAAATTCTCTGCTTTACCATTCGTCTTGGCAAAAACTTTGTTCTAGCGAGTGAGTTGTGATGTTTTTTTTATAAGTCAACTCATTTTATTAGTACTTGACTCTATGAAATATTGTCTTGATCTATTAACATTTTTTCAAATTGTTATTTAATTTCAGTGGTGTGCTGGTTCCTGGTGGATTTGGAAAAAGAGGAATGGAAGGAAAAATTGCTGCCTGTAAATTTTGTCGCACCAATAATAAGCCATTTCTTGGAATATGCCTGGGACTGCAGTCAGCTGTTATTGAGTTTTCTCGAAACGTCTTAGGATTGGAAAATGCAAATACCACAGAAATTGACCCTGACACTGTGCATCCGGTTGTTGTTGACATGCCGGAACATACCTCTGGAAATATGGGTGGAACGATGAGGCTTGGAAAAAGAGTCACCAGATTTACCAATGATGATTCGAAAATAAGTTAGAAGAAGAAATAAATTAACACATACGATATTGTATTCATAATATTGGAACATGGCAAAATATTTGTATGATTTCAGAAAAATTATATGGAAATGTGAATGAAGTTGAGGAAAGACACAGACATCGTTATGAAGTGAATCTAAAGTATGTAAAGGATTTGGAAGCTGCTGGAATGAAATTTGTTGGTACGTGTAATTGAAACTGGTATTCTAAAAAAAGAATTACATTTTGAAAAGTCATAACTTTTAACATGTGCTTTTCAGGAAAAGACGTTGATGGTGTTCGAATGGAAATTATGGAATTGGAAGAGCACGATTATTATGTTGCGACCCAGTATCATCCTGAATATTTGTCTAGGCCATTAAAACCTTCTCCACCATTTTTGGGACTGATTTTAGCGAGTGTTCATAAATTAAAACATTATTTACTAACTCGTAAGATTGATATAGTATCTCTTGAAAGTGAAGATGAATCAGGTTAGTTGTTTCTTTTTTTTCAGTTTTCTAGTATGGTGAAATATTACCTTTTATCATTCAACATTGTTTATTAATTTTTCATTTAATTGTATTTATTTTTACAGATTGAAATCAGTCAAAGATTTGAGACCTCGACTTGAAAATCAGGTTTGGTTTTGCATGCGGTTGAAAAATCTATAATGTATTTTGTTCAGAAAAATGTCAGCATAAAATGCGACCTCAATTTAGTAATCGTTAATTGTAAATTGCAAAAAGTTTTTGTTTTAAGTTCATATATTATTTTATAACTTACTAGTAATACAATATGTCTGTCAAGCGTTTTTTTTGTACAAACCTTATTGTAACTCTTATATTATTCGAATCAGTTGTAAAATAATTAATACTTGTCTAAGAGGTTTAGTCAAAGACTTTATCACCTCTGGGTAAACTGCAGGGAACATACTATTGTAAGACTGATTGTTTATGTGATAATGTAGTACTAATATATATTTTTTATGTAATGTTTAGTCTCAATTTTAAGCACAATAAATATATCAAAACAAGTATTTATTATGTCAATTCTTCATTGTTAAATTAATTTATATTTTACCTTTTCATCGTTTATTTAATCATGAAATTTAAAGCATTCAAGTTCAATGAAATAATAAAACTTGGATTATTTAAAATCAAGTATTTATTAATCACTTAATTCGTAATGATTTACGAACATATGAGGAAGTTTTACAGATCATTACGAGTGTTTGGCTTTGATACATGATGTTTTCCATGCGGGTCGGTTGAATAATCTGTACAAAACATTTCATGACAAAATCTCTTACAACCTGTTATACAAGTGGTGTGATATTTTTCAATTGTATATAAATTTCTCTCGAAATAAATTACTAAACATCAAACAACAATCGACATTGAATAATTTCAATTTTTTTCAAAAATGTCTTAAGTAACCAATATAGACAACTTAAAAAATGATTTTTCCCTTTTTTAATTGTCTATAATTTTGTTGAAGTACAAATGTGAGACTTGATTACACAAATCAAATCTCTTATTCCCTTTCATGAACGACATTCTAATCGAATAAACATTTTGATGAAATGATTATTATATATGTTATACAAAAATAGCATTTTTCAATCATATGATAACCAGAGGTAAAGAACTAAAAAATTCAAAGGAAAACGATTGGCAAATACAGTCTTATTAAAAACTATCAACAATTATTTTCGTATAAAAAGTGGTTAGTGCTACCATAGTATTCTACGTGCCACGTACACTCAGAGAATACATTTAGAATTCATTCAGGTATCCGATCAATGGCTGAAAAATGTGACATTCATTCAAGGGAATTATATATTTTATGGTAGAGAAAACGCTGGTAGAAAAATTGGACTGGAAGCAACGGTTACAAAATTTTTATCAAATTTCGCAGTAATTTGTAAAATGTGTAAACGCACAAATTATAAATGGAATACAAAAAGATGAAAATCAAGATATAAATATCAAAAAAGCATAATTTATTTATATAACTTTGAGCTAGACGAGTTGAAGGAAAAATGTCTCACAAAAATGAATCAATTCTACGGTTCCGATTCTTTGCACTATACTTTTCCATTCATTCAGTATACACTAATATACTCATTCATGTATTGAAAGTTCCAGTTCTAAACTATTAAAAACAACAAAAAAAACAGCTTTTTTCTAGAAACATTTGTGAGTAGTCTCAGTGGTAGTAGAACGAAGTTTAATATTCTACTTGTTTGTGTAATATGATCGGAGAACTGTTCAGAATTAAAAGGCAAGTACACAAAGTTCATCGCAAGTACGCTTGTACACATCCCTTCCTAATAGTAATTTTAAAATATTGATTTCATTCTGGATATGCGATAAGAGTACGAGTTATGACTTGGAATAGAACAGTTGTTGCAAGGAAATGCAATCACTTTCATTGGTAGAAATGAATGGAATAATTCCTTGATAAAAGTGATTTAAACATCACTTTTACGACCTCTTTGAAGATCAGTAAAATTTCTTTGCTTGTGCTTCTTTGTTGTCCCTGTGAAAAATTGTTTTCTTCAGTAAATTGTTTTAAAGAAAATTTTAGCAGTACAATTTTTTATAAAAAAAAACATTGATACTTACTTGTATATACTATAACACCACATGATAGCCAATTGGACAGCTATGATTAATAAGAACAAAGTTGTAGATACACAATTTGCCTCTGGACATGATTGAACTGGACCACTTCCAAGTTTGACGCTTGCTTGTGCTATATCACGTTTAACTGCGTTGAGACCATCACGCATCTCACTGATTAAGGTTTGGTAGTCATACCCCATTGGTTGAACCTGCAAAAAAGTAAGCATTTTATTAATACAAGCCTTCATTAATTGCAATGTAACAAAGAACTTTATTCAATTTTTAAATCTTACTTGAGCCGTTGGAGCATGAACTTGATTCCTCAGAATGTCGTCAGCCTTAGAATGAACTTCAGAAATGACTGATCTGAGATCACGAGCAGCGTTCAATATTGAGTTCTGATTGTTCAAAACACTGTTCACTTCATCTCGACGGATTGTATCGATCAACTGAATTGGTTGTCCTTGATGGCTTGGTTGGCCTGCATGACCTTGTACCTGAACACCACCAACTTGAACCTGAGAAATAAGACTCAGAGTTCTTTCCTGTCTGCCGACAATCTCGTCAAGTTTTCGATTTAGTTCTCTCATCGCGTCAAACATCTGACTTTGGCCTGAGAAAATTTGTCTCAATTCTCGCTGGTTATCGCTTTCAAACCATTCTTCGAACTCGGGCTTTTCGTGTTTCTCATCAGGATGTTCTCTGAAATAAACACGAACATCAATCAGTATACAATTTTCATACTCAAAATTAAAATGAAAAAGAAAATCATTAAATTACTTTCTATATTCCTCTTTCTGTTGCTCCAACTTCGTTTGGTAGGCAGCAAATTCCTTTGCGATTCTTGCTTCTTCTTCAGTGTTGATGTGGCCATGAGGACTTGGGGCACTACTGTTAGGATCACGCAAAGATGTTGTGAGGAAATGATGTACATCATGATCGTCAGCCAGTCCACCTGAAATTATTAATGATTCAAATTATTATTAGATGCTATAAAAATTCTTCATTTATTTTAAAAAGAAGTATTATGAACTAACCAGTAGCAGCAGAGACACCAAAGTATCCGTTTTTGGGTAAGAAGACGTTTTCAGCTCGGAAGCACATTTCATAGTCTTGATCATTGTTTGTCATTCCGTTATGGAAAAGAAGCTAAAATTTCGAATACAATTTTAATTGCTCATTCTTTGTAACATTTAGTAAAAAAATTCTTTTTTTTATATTAATATAAAAACCATACTGTGAGAGTGTTTTTATAATATTCAATCCTGGCTCGTGTTGCAAATGGTTTGTTACGGAAATCCCTCAAGCATCCCGCCAAATATTGAGAAGCTCCGTCACTAAAAGTTATTAGTTTTCTTTTAATATTTAATCGTTTAAACATTTCTTGGTCATTTATTTTAATATACTGCTATTTTATTTTTAGAATGAGTGAATTTGTTTTAATTAC
Source organism: Trissolcus brochymenae (assembly GCA_030523145.1). Classification (NCBI taxonomy): domain Eukaryota; kingdom Metazoa; phylum Arthropoda; class Insecta; order Hymenoptera; family Scelionidae; genus Trissolcus; species Trissolcus brochymenae. Next base: position 58,877 of record JAQQRF010000455.1, read on the forward strand.
TTGGCGTGATCAAATGACTGAGTTCCATCATTAACAATCGCATATATGTAAGGATTGTTATGCTTATTGTCGTTGTCAAATGAGTCGAAGAAGATGCCAAGACCGACCCACTGGTCAGAACTACCGTAAACGGTTCCATTATATTGTCCCTTGCTTTGAGTATACCAGAACGCCAAACCATCTGCACCGATTCTGCCTCTGCCTGATATCCTGAAGACTAGGTCCACCTCCCACCATTCAAAACCTTGTACAGGGTTCTTTGACCATATTGCACCTAATTGATTAAAAAAATACGAATAAAATTGTGACATAGCTTATTTGAGTATCTGATAAGATTGAACTTAGATTAGAAACACTCGATTTTCCGTTCTTCAAAAGAGAAAATAATAAAATAATCATATTTAAAAAAAAGTGTAATTAAACAATTTCAAATTTCAGATTTGCTAGATGGATAATTTTAGAAAATAAGATTAAAATTTTGTTCTATTGCTTAATTGTGATAATTTTTTTTCCAAATTGTTCACAAGATGTTCCGTTATGAAAAAACTATAAAAAACATATCAAACCTTTTTGACTCCTAAGTGACGGAGCAACTCTCACATTCTCAGAACTGGCAATTGCATCTGAAATTGAAAAAAAAAACAAATTGTATTTATCATTTTATTAAAAAACAAATTTCGACTATATTTTATTAATCGTATTTTAATAACATTATGATTCCATGCATCATGTCTTGAAGCATCTGATCTCAAGTTAAACAAAAAATTCCAATTTCTTACTTAAAATTATTCAATTAATATAAAAGAAAATGCACAAAAATCAAACAAACAAACAGTCAACTCATCATTAATCAAATGAAACGATCATTTTCATTCATGGCATACAAAAAATTGGAAGAACTTTTTCGAATGACTTTTTTTCACGTAAAACATATGTTCAGAAATTGCTCCGAATTGAAAAGGCAAGGACCATAAAACTTTTTACAAAAGAAATAAAAATTGCAAAACATTTATTTTATGTTTAGCGAAATGTTTGTAAACAAGTAAACAAATAGTGATAGAACAACAATCCGAGTTGTGAAACAGAAAAGCGCAACTTCTTGAGATCTAAATGTAGATAATGTGACTGAACAGTGATGAAAAATTAAAAATTCTCAGTAATTAAAGTTAGACTTGATTGGAAGGCTTGTTATCTTCTCGAAGAAGATATAAATGTTGGAAACATACGGGTAGACGTGGCCGATAGACAGGTGGTGAATTAGGTTAGGTTACTTACTGCCGCCGTACTCCCAGAAGGGAACGCTGCCGTCCTTTTGTGCAAGGTACGGAGGCTTGAAGGAGTACTTGTACTCAAATTTACGGTCATTCGCGGCGACACAACTTGTAATCAACACCAGAGCAACGAGCCACCTCACCTCCGCGGCCATCTTCATTGCGACTGCGGTAAGTTGTTGTGTACGTGACAACGTGACAGCCAGAGAGCCAGGGGGCTTAAACTCTACCAATTTCGTTTTATACATTTGTAGTTCGCGGCTATGAAGATAGTTGGCGTTGTTGGCGTTGACGTATTGAGGAGCAGCGGAAATAGTGATCTAATTATCTTATCTATAAGAAATTTCAAATGTGTGAAATTTGGTGACGTGTTAAAAAGTGAATGTGAGCAAAAATCAGGGGGCTTAAACTCTCTACCAATTTCGTTTTGTACATTTGTAGTTCGCGGGTATGAAGATAGTTGGCGTTGACGTATTGAGGAGCAGCGAAAATAGTAATCTAATTATCTTATCTATAAGAAATTTCAAATGTGTGAAATTTGGTGACGTGTCAAAAAGTGAATGTGAGCCAAAATATGAAGTGTTAATTTTAAAGGAAAAGTCATTTTCGAAAGGACAATTAACTGAAGTAAGTGAAGATAAAAGATGACGTGGAAATGTTGTGTCAAAGAATGTAGCAGTTTTTCAAACGTCAAGAGCTACAAGGTACCTGCAAAACCGCTATGTGCAGCAGAAAAATGGTTTCGTTGCATTGGGAGATCAGATTTCACAGGTATATTTTAAATTCCTATCAAATTAATTAATATCTTGAAATATATAAATTCCTTTTCTTCATAAAATCATATTTTAATCGTTTACAATTATGACTATGTTTAGAAATTATACATTTACCAATTTTTTTTATGAATGTTTAACTTTTTTTTTTTTTTCATATTATTGTTTTATTCTTATACTTATTGATTTTTTTTGCAGGTGTTAGTAACATTGACCTCATAAAATATAGAATATGCGAGCATCATTTCACATCTGATGCGTTCAAACCATATGGCGAAAAACGTATATTGAAATATAATGCTTTTCCGTCATTGAAGTTGCCAACAAAATTATCTGCAAATGATAATTTTTCTTTATGGAAAATTACCCTACCTCTGAAGAAAGTGCTGTCTTGCTCTTCTGAGGCAACTGTTGCAACGTCAAGGTCAAATGACGAAGCATTAAATAATGAGCTGTGTCAGATGTTGCAGTTGGTAAGAAATAAAATGAATAAATAAATAATGTAAAAATCATTATGATGTTATGATATTTTATATTAATTGAATTATAGAATGACGAAAATCGAATGGAACAGATCACTAACAATTCAGTAATTGCCACACCACGCCAGAAGTTTCTCCATGATCCTGTGTTGATGGATAGATTTAATTGTTTGAAACAGAAAACAAAAGACTACCAGAAGAAGCTGAATGCTGCAAATCGAACGATAAAAGTCCTTCAACGTCGGATGATGAAATCTCAGTTGAAGAAAGAAAACAAATGGGACAAGTTTGTTGACAAAATGACAGAAAATCAAGCTGCATTTTTGACCTGAAAATAAATACAACGAAGAAAGTGTTACAAATATTATACAAACATAAAAGTACCATGAAGGAATTGCTCAAAGAGCAAGGTAAAAAGGTTTGTATTGTATGACAATGTTGGTTGCATGATTGTAGCTTATCATGCGTCTTGTGGTATATTACTGTAACCGGCTAAGTAATAAGAAGTGTATACTGCCACAAATGAAAATATCGTAACATGTTTTCAAAACGTTTTATTAATTTTTTTTGAATTCTTTCAACAGAATTTTACTGTCCATGCATACTGAGGCTAACATGATTCAAACTGATACATTATCAACCGTCTCAATCGTGGATATTCAAGATATCATGTCTGAAATGTCAAGTTGTGGAAGTTCACTATCAGACGTACGTTTTTTCATTGTCATTTTACTTTTTGCTGTACTTTGTTTTCATCTGAATTAATCAGTATTATTTTGCAGGGACTCGTCACTGATGACTTCTTTTATTCAGAGCATTCAACGTGAGAACAGGAACTTGATCCATAATTTAAAAAAAAAAAAAGATTTTGTTTGTGTAAAAGAAATGGCAATTTTCAGTTTCAGTTTATAAAAGTGTGACAGTATTGTTATGATAATATTTTATATTTATTAAAAGCAACATTTATAATAAAAAAATTACAAGTCTTTTTCTTCATCAATTATAATTAACTGGATTTATTTTCTATTACATTTTCTCCTTTTTTGTACGAATTAATTTCATTCCTTTTTTTTGTTTCATGTTCTTCAATTATATTTAAAAAAAAAATTTAAATCACGCGCTTCATTCCTTCTTTCTATCGCATCTAAAAAGAAATTCATAAGTATGAATACAGGTGGCGCTGCAGGTTCTATTTGTATCGCATACGTTATATGGAAGGTTAAGAGCCCCCTGAAACACTGTGGGCGTCAATGAAGTACAGTAGCTGTTGATCTAACAATTTTGATTGTTAACAAAAGCAATTTTGTGATAACTTTTTTATTCATTGGACATATTATGAATAATTGAAGTGTTTATTATGTCAAATAGTTTTAATGATCAATTGTCGTATCCGGAATTGATGTCTACCGAGGCGATTATTGAAATTTTAAAAACCGTAAGTTTGAAATTCTTGTCCTTATCAAAAGTATAATTTTATCTTATTCATATATAAATTACGATTTCATAGATATAATTTCGTAGATATAAATTTTAGGCAAGTATATAAAAAAAATTGTAATAGCATTTTTTGTTATTTTTCAAGATTTCTGTCATAAGATGTATGTTTAATTTCAGAAAAGTATCAAAATGCCAGAAATCAATCGGATGAACAGGGCTGAATTATTGGATTTTTATCGACACATTGCACTTCCTAAACCTCAGAGGGATCACTCAGAAGGTGGATATTTAAATAAAAAGTTGGCTTCCCTAAGGACTCAAAAAAGTATACCCACTGCTGTATTCAAAGAAAATGAAGACTTAATGTAAGTTAAAAGTTTAAAGATGTTCAAAGTCATGATTTGTACAAATAGATTTCATAAATAATTTAACTTTTTTGTTTTGCAGGAAACTAGTCCCCAGTGGGTTTTATAATAATAATAGTAACCAAAACAACAGTCATTTGAAACGTACAAAACGTTTCGATAGCTCAGTATCTTCAAAAAAAATTCGACTAGACAATTTAACATCACAGAAAAATAACAACAGTTTAGAGGTTCTTTTAAATTTTTGTCTATAAAGTTTTAGCAATAGAATTAAGAAAAGGAAAATATATTTTCAGGTGTCGTCCAGCAAGCCGAAGCGTCAGAAAATAACTTGGCCCTGAAATTTAGGATAGATGATGTTTGAATGTTACATTTGAGTTTTTGAATAATTTTAAATCATGTGACATTATTGTGCTGTGGATTTAACATTCAATGCAATTACCGCGAAAATGTGATTGCAAAAAAAACTTGTTTGTATACTCAGATGATGTATTATTTTCAATTAATTGAGAATTTATTTTTTGACTGAATGAAAACCAACTCTATAGATGGCTGATAAATTTTTCATTTATTTGTCTCTTATTCAATTCGAATACAAAAAGTCGATCGAAAACATATATATTACATATAATAAAACTTAACGCACTATAAACGAAGTGTACAAAATAAGGACAACATCCGATAAACAAATTTCATTCATTGCCGCTGAAGATTCCATTAGTTGTACGCAAATCCTCATTCATCTATGTGTCATCTCACAAAATAATCAAATTCAGTAGCGTAATATTTGTATCAAGGAGCGAAAAATGATCGGCAAATAAATATTTTGTATATATTATATACACAATGTGTAATTATTCAGATAAATCTACGGGAATTGATCTCATCTTTACCTGTACTCATATCACTCACCAATTTTTATACACTTGATACATATCACTTGTTTGAAATTTGATTGATGAATTATGATGTAACTGCAGATTTTTTTATCTATGCACTAATTGTTTTTCTTATAAGACGACTTTTTGGCGATAATTTGCAAAAATACCCTTTTATAGTAGTTAAATTTGTTTTACGCTTTGAAATTGCCTCTCAATAATTTTTCTTTCAACATAATTATAAGCTGATTTATTTTTTATCATTTTAGGTTTTGTATGAATTTTCATTTTTTTTTGTCTTAAAATATAATCACTTTGTCGATAATGTTTATTAGATAATTTAGAGCTAGAGAAATTCATTAATCCAAAGAAGGAGTTGTTTTAATCGTTGAATCCATTTTAAAATTATTATCAATGTGTTAGAAGTAGTACGTTTGAAAAAGTGTCTACTTGTTGACATGCTTCTATTATTTTATTTTTTTTTAATTTCTAATCAATCATTATATTTGTAATAATCAAATATAATTTATCTATCGTTAAGTGTATCGGCTAATACACAATTTCCAATTCATTTTTATATTCCATTGCAAATTTTGCATTGATACAATTTATTCAATCACATTTGAATATATATTTGCATTTCTCTATTTACCATCTTGATTTCATTATACTGTAAATCTACAACAACTATAATTTGATATCACGGTTTATACACGATTTTCTCTAATTTAATAAACTTTTTTCGGATACTTTTTCAAATTGCATAATTTGCATATTAATCTTATTGAAAAATCAAGTTTTTTTATTGTTATCATTTATTGTGATAGCAGCCGTTTAAGAGGGATGCAAAAAGTCGAAAGAAAAAATTGTGATTTCGTTTCCAATTATCAGATTCCGGGATGGTTCATATTATCAAGAGGGATGATGAAGGGCGTTGGAAATTTCTAGCCCCAGGCACATAAGGACGTTATCATGTACACAGATGCAATACAGAAAAAAATGCGGATCAATATTTCGAAATTATTGATTTTTAATCAAATTGAATTCTGAATTTATCAAATAATAATAATGAAATGAAAATTCTTAATAAAAGTGTTGAACTTATATTGACAGTTTTTAAAATTAATTTGGATGAATTAATTTGTAATACTTTTTTTATTGTTAGTAATGAAAAAAAAAAAAAAAAGAATAAAAAAAAAACAAAATAATAAAGGTAAATGTGAAAATAATGACAGAAAATCGAAACAAACTGTTTGTTAAGTATAATAATATTTTTTTTATTCAACTGTGATCTTAAAGATGAAAGTTGCTAATATACGCGCGTAAAGTGACGACAAATATCACTAAAAACAAATTCATAAAACAATTTTCTAGTATTCATAGTATTTCCTTTACTTAGAAATTATAAAAATTTTTATTTATCCTTATGACTAAAAATATAATGATAATAATTTGTTAGAACTCGAGAATTTTTTATATACATTCTTAGAAATTGTTTCATCAATCCGTCTTTGATACGCGGTCATTTCAATTCTTTCATGTATCTGAGAAAAAAGCGTTTTTATTGCATTGCGTCTATTCTTCAACTATTAAACCTTGAACATTACATTTAATAAATGTAAAACTTGTGTGAAGTATGGCCATTGTTTTCGTAGTGAGTCTCGGACAATTTGAATGTATTTCAATGAAAAAGCTAAAAAACGGAATAAAATGAAAAGAAGCGATTAGTTACCGTCCATTCGAATTGGATGTGATTGTTATTAGAACTTCGGAAACAATGTCCAAATGCTTAGAAAAGTTACAAGCGCTATAGGAAGACATAGATACAAGTTTTTTTTTTAATATAGTTCAGAAACATCCCCACTGATTTGAGTGTCACAATAAATTACATTGGACTGCTTTCAGAATTGTACAACTAATTCAATTGTATACGCTGGGCAAAGTTACGTATAACTTTTGATTTGCTGGAATTTAATTTCCGATGTGTCATAAAATTAACGCTCGTTTTGTTAAACGCTTCTTTATTTTAACAAAAATTGTTGTCAATATAATCTCAATATAAAAACTTGTAATGTAGAATTTAAATTCCAGTAAAAATAGTAAATCTTTCAATTGGCAAATTTATACACTGAATTATAAAAAAATTGCATGTTTTTTGTATTAAAAAAAACCTTAAAACTAATTTTTGCACCGTTGAGCAGATGGGGATTCTGATACCCATCATGACACAAAGAGAACAAAATAATTCTTGAACTAGTAAAGAGTAGAGAAAGAGAGGGACTTGGTCAGTCGAACGAATTACAATGCAAAGTATAAAAAATATGAGGAATTAATCGAATTAATTAACAAGCTTGAAAATAGGTTCGTCGCAGCGATACCAACATAATTACAGCAAAATTTTAAAACAGCGTGAGCTTGCGATTCCCTCTTTTTGTGTTAGACTTTCCGAGATGAATTATTGTGATATATAAACTAAATGTCTGTATAGTATTGCGTTTCTTAGCACCATGTGTAATGGAAATATTCTGAAAATACAATTTCTTGTAAGCTTAGAATTTATTACAAAATCCAAATTTGTACAGGCATGACTTTTTTGTTGTTTGCAAGAATGATGGCGCCACTCGAAGCATTTTTAGTCGAAATCTTACAATCGATCATGAGTTTTATGAAAATATCGCGAATTTTTCAAGGACGTAAGTCATGCTTTTTCATCATTTTCGAACAAAAATTACATTAACCATTGCACGCAGAAATATTCAAATCGTATACTCAAAACGAAATCCGAACAAAAAATCTCGACATGACGATTTGTTGCACATCACTTAATGTCGATTCGTTTCTTCTTTTTTATTTGTTTCCTCGTTTCAACGTTCATAAAAATACATGTTATCATTTAGTGAAAAAATAAGCGCTTACAACGCGATTCGATTTGTTAACAATTTGAAAATAAAAATATTTTATTATTTACAATGCGTTGTGTGCTGCGCTTTTCAGCGTCGCGAGATTTTCAAAAACCCGTATTTTTGTACATGTATGATTCAATACCGCGCTTACAGTTCCACTATGCTTCTTTTTGTTTGTTTGTATTATCTTTATTCTCGCTGTAAATATTAATACGACTTTTGCTGCTACGCTATTTACAATATTTACAAAAGCCACACGCGCACCTTAACTTAATGCCACTCTGTCATACTTATTGCATTCTACGCGTTTCTTTTGGCGCATCACACTATAAAACTACTTTTATACGAAAATAATCATTTCTGTTAATTTGAATTGAAAAATAAATCAAATCTGTGAAGCGCATAATAGAAAAATTAAACAAAACACTAAACAAAACAATATAACGCTAATAACCGCCAACATTTTTTCAAACAAAAAATACAAAAAATTTCACTGAATGATATTAGAAGTGATGCGCCGAAGAAACTTTGTCTCTCTTGGACAATCAAAATTGTCGAATCGTCCGGTTGGTTTTGAATTTTTTATATATAATATCTATTATATTAAGTAACATTAAGTTAGCTTAATTTTGAGTTTGAGTTCTTCTCAAACAACACCCGTCTCGAATTTGATTAGATAATTTTTCGGATCGTAATGGCCGGCAAGATAGTACAGGTCATTGTTCTCGTAAATTGTGTAATAACGTTGGGGCTCCTCGCTCATAATTTGTTTGAAGCGTTGCAGTGGAAGGACGTCACATTTGTGGGAGATCGTCTGAACGTCGTTCTCATCCACGTGGGGCGATTCAAACAAGGCACCCTGTAACGAAAATAGTTTGTTTAACCCTCAGCTAACCGAAGTTCAAAATTAAACACCACCAACCATATGAATCAACAAATTCATGTTTCATGTATCATAAAAAAAAACTCATTTGCTGTAAAATAAATAATATCAACAATGTAATTGAAATTTAAAAGTATTTGGGACACAGTTTTTATACTACATAAACAATTACTTAATAATTTATAGTTCAATAACTGCATCGAAAACTGTTGGAAATAATTAACACAGTAGTTGTGAAATGAAAGACATAAATTTAGAAAAAATAAAAAAAAGAAAATCAAACAGTTCCTGAAAATGGTAGTGCCAAACATGGTCTCACTATCTCTGTCTACAAGATTAGTTGCTGTTGCTCAAACAGACAGAAGGCATTAAGACCACCTTTCCACATGACCACCATCTTGAACTTGATCATCTTTGAAATGAAATCTGCTCGTTTCATACCGGGTACTCCAGTTTGCCGCAGCCTTGAGTTTCCTCCGGATGATAGTACCACTTGACTTTGACAATCATGCTGCAATTCGTGGTTTCCCACATGGACTCGATGGTGCCAATGTACGGTCTCTCAGGCACACTCGTCGACAAAAAGACAGCACTGTCGCCGACATTGATGACCTCCTCACCCCGGGTTATGGCTTTGAAGAACTTCTTCTTCGATTTGCCCTTCGCACCGGGTCTTTTGTAGCCGGGTCCGGACCAAGTCCACAGCTGACGGGCAGGCAGAAAAGCAGCCATCTTGCTCTTACTTTCCACCACGTCTTTCTTTTCCACCGACGTCTTCCTTTTCCTCGACTTTTGTTCCCTTGTCCATCCGTGTCTCTCCTCCTTCGCTTCCTCCTCAACGACTATTTTTTCTTTCTCAGTTTCGTCTACCGTGTCAGCGACTACTTCAACGGTCTTTGCATCAATGGTTTCTTTCGGTTCTTCCTCTGGCAATTGTCTGGAAACTGAAAGCATCCTGCCTATCTTGTTTTCCACGCTGGCTTCATTATCACATACATCCTCGTTGCACGACACTGCATTTTCTTCCTCGCTTTTCGGGCTTGAACTGTCACCACTAAAGAAAAAAAAAAGAACCACCAAATAAAACACTGATCAATTTCAAAATTTATTATTTTACTTTTCAATAAATCTAAGTAACAATAATTCAATCACAATTATTGAATGATAATTATTTATAATGAATTGCCGTGAATCACTATAAAAATGAATCGATGTTTTTACCTGCACTGACTGACTTCGCTGTGGCTGCCATGGTGCGATCGCTTGTGCTTGTGCTTGCGATGTTTCCTGTGTTTGTGTTTTTTGTGCTGCTCGCCGGACTTGTGTTTTTTGTGCTTCTTCTTGCCGTCGATTGTCTTTTTCAATTTGTCTTTGCGATGCTTCTTAGCCTTTCGACGTTCCTTGTGCTCCTCGTCGCTCGATTTATCAACGGCTGAAGCTGATAAATACTCGTCCGGGTTGTCCATGTTTTCTTGCAAATTCATCGACATGGTCTGCGCTCCGTTAGGAGTACGTTTGTCATCCGACGAAGCCAGTCTGCGACGTTTCCCCAGTGTCAGTAGAGGATTCGTATCGTATTCTGAAAAAAAAAAAAATAGTACCTCGTGTAAACAAAGGAACAACTTCTACTGGTGTGATAGCTTTCAAACGCTTTCAAATAAGAGAGAGAAAAAGGTTTGTTTTTATTTCACTGTGTATTATGGCTTGAGTTTTTATTCACCTGCAGTTATATGATTACCCATCGTTGACAATTTATCTTCAGTTTGTTTATTGTCTATTTAAATGTTTTTGATTTATCTTTTTAGACAGTATCAAAAAAATTGTGAGGTTAGAAATTGGTAATAACAATTGACTAGTACCAATAATGAACACGAGTCGCAACAAGTTGTTTTGTTTGACTTATAATAACACTGAGTCTGCCACTAATTTCTAAGAAAGTGTCGTGTCAGAGGTAAACATTACAATTGAAATGAAAATACCAACCGACAACAGGATAATCTGGATGCAGATAACGGATGTCTTCGAGTGATATTCGACCGCTGTCACCATCGTCGAATTCCACGCTGACGAATTTCTCGTCAAGGGCAGGATCGGGTTCTGATGGCTCGACGGAAGTACCAGGATATAAACAGCGATACTGCTGACTCCAGTATGCGCATAGTCTTGTACCAGGTGGTAAATCTTTCGTTGACTCTGGACAAACTTCAACAATCTGCAATGCACAAGAATTTTGTCTATTAATTTTGTTAACAATTTGTTTTAACATTTGAAAATTATTAAAATAATTCATTATTTTTTGTTGTAGATTAAATGAAGATGAAAAATAATAATGACATGAAATGGATCGAACAAATTGTATTACCGTATCTTGCAAAATCTCCTCCCGCGAATGAATGTGAGGCCGATTTCCTCGTTCGCCATCAAGGGTGATGGAATATACATCAGGTGCTTGAACGGCGCTGAGCTTGCCAGCATAAAATAAGCCCCCAATCGCCGTGAGCACTCGTAACTGGTCGATCTCGAGATGAGCCGATGTCAATTTGCATTTGTTTTTAATTATCTCCTTACGGTCTTCCTTTGACCGATGCTTGGATCCGGTTTTATTTCGCTTTGCATCGTTTCTGTCCGCTGATTCACCGCTCATCTTCCTCTTCTTTTTCTTCAACTTCTCGCTCTTCTTTATTTCGTGACTACTTTCGTCATTTTTCTCCTCCTAAATAAAATAAACATTTTGTTCTCTTAATTCAAAATTAATAACTCTTTTTTCTCAACTTTTTTCTACATTTTATAATTTTGTCATCTTTTTTTGTAATTTTACAAATTTTTTGTTACTTTTGCGGTAATTTGTGTTAAAATTTGTTAAAATTGTGTTTGCATTTTTTGTTTTATATTTCTATACCTTGTGAGAGTTTGCCTCACACAAATGCGATGAAAATTCCGTGCCATCGCGATTAGAACTATCCCATTCTTCGTCATCCCACGTTTTCACTTTCACTTCGGCTTTCAATTTGGGTCTGATTTTGGCATAATGATTTCCCCTGTTCAGCTTTTCCTTTTCAGCCAGAATCAAGCTAATGACGCTTTTGTTGTGCAACTGAGTCTGCTTCGCCGACTTGATTATAGTTTTTGACAATTTTCCAACCTTTCCGGATGATTTCAAAATCGGCATGTTCAACTGAAAGAATAAAAAGATATAAAACTGCCCGTAATAATCAAATTTAAAGCAAATAGTAAAAAAAAACTTGTATGGTTTGAGTGGATAATCACCTTGTTTTGCAACTGTTTGTTTTTTGAATTCATAACGTACTTCATCAAAGCATGTTTACTCTTCGGTTTTTTCGCGACAATTGTTTCAGTGAAGTATCTGGTACTTCCGGACGTGTACAAAAGTTTCCTCGGTCGCCCGACTTTACGTTTCTTTGACGCCGAACTAGAACTCACTGCTGCTTCAACTTTTTTGACTTTCAGTTTAACATCCGCTTCCTCTTTCATTTCGTCGTCATCGTTAACCGATGAGACTGTGGGTGAAGACACCTGCTGAATAGTCTCAACGCTTGGTATACTGTCCAGCAAACTTATATGACTTTTGGGTTCAAACACTTTCATAAAATTCGATTTTGGGACGCTCATTTGGACTTGCGTTGAACAACCATTCGTTTCTGAATCATCTGATTCATACTTTAACGAAGACTCGTTCTCATAATCAGAACTAAAAAAATTAAATCATTATTCAATTGTTCCAGCCATAAAATTTTCAATAAAAAAAGCAAATTACCTAGGGGATAAACTCCGTTTCTTAGATTTGACATTGACTTTTTTGTCGTCTTTCTTAGGGGTCAGTTTGGATAATTCTTTTTGTTTCTCACGATATTGTTTTTGAATAGTAGCCAACTGGACCCTCATCTCAAGCTCCATGAGATTCATGTTAGGCCAATTGTCATCATCATCATTATCATTACTGCTGCGTGACTTTCTGGCAAGAAATTTCTTAGCTTCGAGCTTTGAATCGACACTTTTGTACTGGTGTCTATCGCACTCCTGAGCAGTCGTTGCTTCTTTATGGGGCAACTCGTCTTCCTCCTGGGCGTTCTCTTCCGACTCCGAGCCCGACGACTCAGCATTTTCATCATTCCTCATCTTTTCATTGTTCAGTTTCATCATCGTCTCTTTGTTAACAAAGCCAACATCCAACCTCGGCGACTCGTTTGCAGTCTCGATCAGTTTTGTTACTTGGATTGATTCAGTGGCTTTAACATTGTCTTCCAAGTGTTGGCATTGACTTTTTTTCGGTGGCTTTCCGCAATGCTTCAGCTGTTGTGGATCATCTGCTACCTCCTCCATGAATCTTTGTTCTGCTAATGCACACAATAAGCGTAATGGACTGTCAACGTTGTTGTTGGCTTCGTTGGGCTGTGTCATCGATTTAGGCTTCGTCGGTGATTTCTCCTCTGACGGCGACGAGTCTGATTGCTTCTCATTCTCAGGCTTCAAGTGCTCGAATTGTTCAATACTGTTCGATAATAATTCTAATCCGCTCAGATCCACCATCAGTTTGGTTTTGCCCTTCTTCGTCTCATTCACATTTGTCAATACTGAAAAGGATAAAACCAAAAAAAAAAAAAAAAGATTCCATTATCCGAAAATTATTTTCAATTTAATTCAATTCAAATTGATTAGTTTACAATTGACATTGAAATTTGAATGAATTTAAAATTGATATCACTTTTGATTTAAAAACAAAATCTCACCTGTGCTATTCTTATTAATATCTTCGTCTTTTTTTTCTAATTTGTCTTTTTTCTTGCTCGTTTCAAGCGTACCGTTTTGTTGTATCAATTCAGTCGTGCAAATCTTATCTAAAGAGTTCTCGCAAGAGCGCAAAATCAGTTTTTTCAGTCCGTTTTCCAGTCTTCTGGGACAGGGGGTTTTCGTGGCGCCCTCCTCGTGGCTCTTCGTTGTCTGATTCACGCAGGACGGAGCGGCCAAATTCCTCTTGAATTTGTCCACGTTCTCGATACTTGGTTCGGTTTTGTTCGCACCTTCCGTTTCGGTACTTGAGCTTGCGTGTGCCTGCGTGGAATCAACCTCGTGCTCGTCGCCAATAAACGGCATGTCAAACGACTTGGCTTTGATTCCACACGGTTTATATTCGCGTGTTTCTTGCGTATAGTCTTCCTCTCCTCTGTTAGTTTCTTGCTCGAGATGATCCTTGATCTGATAATCAAAATTAATATATCAAACCTACCGTGTCAACAACGAGTGGAAACAAATATTTTGAAACAAAAATTCTTCGACAAAATTTTACCTCCACCGAGTTCTCTTTTTCAACAGGGATCTCCTCAGTAGTTGTAGGCTTTTCTTCGGGCTCCTCGCTGGGCAACCTCCTTCTACTGAAGAACTCAAAGTTCTCGTGAAAACTGTCACAGTTTTCCTCGGTAATCTCGATGATCCGCGGTCCAGCCTTCGGCCTCTCATCCCTTTCCTTCCTAACAACAACTTGTTCAGTCTCAGGCTTCTCGCAACAAGTTATCACCTGCTCTATCGTGTGGTCTACGGAGGTGACGTTCCTCGACAGCGAATACTTGGTGCAGTCTGCCATGTTGATGATGGTATTCTCAGCTTTGTCAACTTTGCCGACAAAACCGGCGGTGTTGACGCTGGTCGTCGTGGTGATACGCACGACATTGCAAATCTTTTCGGGCGACGAAGCGACGATCTCAAAATTGGTGAGGTTCGTCGTGGTCTGCAGCTGACACGGGTTCAGGCTCTTCTCTTTCTTGACGATTGTCTCGATAAAATCTTCGTCAACGTCCGGCGTGTCAGTTTGATTCGAAGCGTCCTGCACGCTGTGCGTTGCTCCCATCGTGTTGATCGTCGAAGTCTCTGGGGGTGGGGTCAGACACGACACTGGCGAAGTTGCTTTCGAAATCAGCAGCTGTTTTGTTTTGTAACAAAATTAATAAATAAATCATCGAATTGAACCAATTAATAGCTCAGTTGAACGAAATGAAATTTCTTTTTGGTTGAGGGGAACAAAAGTTTACCTGCGATTTACAATGAGTTGGTTCGGTTTGACTGATTTGGACGAGTGTCGGAGCGTGAGGATAATATTGCAGGGTTGTGACCATTGGTGTGTCCGGAACCAAGGTTCCAGTGATCGATGATACGGTTTGTAAAGCTTTTGTTGTTTCAGAGGACGCTATTGAACGAAACAAATTAAAATTAATATCATACAAACAAAATATACATATATATTTGGCTATATAAATGTGTTTTTGACCCTTAAGCTTCCCTGTTGTTAAGGGTTAACAACAATAAAAGTTTGGCAGTGACATATTAAATTGGAATGAAAGTTACTTATTATCGTTGTCGGGCTATTAGCGCAGTCCGATTCAATTTTAACAATAGGAAGACCTGGCTGCTGCTTTTTCTTGCTCTCAGTGAGAACGACCCTAGTGCCGATGTCGCTGAAGAGTTGCAACGACGGCGGCGGAGGCGGAAGCAACAGGGGCGGCGCCGCGCTCACATTAGCGTTAGCATGATTATGGTAATTTGGCCAGACTACTGCTTGCTGCATTTGCTCTGTAAAATATTGTTAAAACGCACTGAATGATAGAGCTGCCACGCTGATAGTTGAGCGTAAAATTGCGCCTGTGAGATCTGCGAGAACGTGGACACGGCTCTTTATCGCGCAGTCCACCACACCAAATATAGTCATTAATTTAAAAGCCAAGTTTCTTTTCCATCATGATATTATATACATCTACTATTCCTCGTTTCTCGCTATGGCTACAAGTTTTTATTTTCACTTTTACGACTCGGCAGCCTCTCGAACCACAGGTTTTTTTTTTTAAATCAATCATTTTATGTGGCGCGCCCGAAAAAATAAAAATTATAATTGTGTATGTTGGTTCGGTCCTGGGCATCTAGCGCGTGGTTTTTCATTGCACGAATGATTTTTGATTGATTAATTTTTCGTAATATGAGATACGCGCAGCATCAGTACCAAGCACTTACCAGCTGCGTGTATCAATAGAAGGTGGCCGGTCGTTGGATCACGAACAATTTGAAAGCCGCCTTGCAGTCCGACCCCCATTTGTGGAAAGTTCATAGGTTCCATTGGTATCGCTACGAAAAGAAAAATCAAAACAATACAGATAAATCATAGAAATTAAAATAATTGCAAAATCAAAATTCGGTAAAGAAAAGATTTGCAAAAACAAAAGTGGCAATAAAACGCGAAAAATGTGAGAAAAAAAGGAGGAAGGAAATTTGATTCCGGTTTTCATACTTTTATGGGCACGTGAGAACAAACTTTTAAACACGAGATTGCAAAACAATGATTTATCAAATTGTTTTAATGGCGGAATAGGAAATTGATGATTTTATCTATTTTTCACGGCGATAAACTTTTCATCGAATTTATATATCATGGTTGAGTGTATATGTCGAGGGGAAATACATATAGCAACGGGGAAAATAATAAGCTTTGATGTGCGATTGACGCATAAGAGCAGGGGCGGATTAAATATTAAATATCGATCATGTGGTTTGACGTCGTTTCACTATATTTAAGAGGTATTTCTCTCTTTAAAACTTTATCGTCTTTCAAAATTATTCATTTAATATTACATTAAAACAAGAAAGTTAGAAACGAATCGATTCAAAGAAACGCTTGTTCAATGTAAGTATAGTTCAACGTGATCTGTTCAAGTTTTTCGAAATCTGTGAATTTTGATAATCGGTAAGAAAAATTACTATGCAACAATAATTCATTCGTAAAGAAACAAAATGAAAAGTTTAGTTAATTTAAAAATAAATTGAAGAAAATTTGCGAAATCAATTTAAAAAAGCAAGCAATCGCACAAAAAGTGAAACACAAAGAGCCTTGTAATATAAACTGGAACATTCGCGTAAGAGCGATGACTAATGTGGATCTGACCAGGCCTTCTTAAGCCTTGTTACACAACAGGTCCCAATAATATCGTACCGTTTGGTGGCCATTAGATCAGGTATGCCAGGCGTTACAATGGCCCTGCTGTAAATCTTACGAATGCGTGTTTGTTGGATGAGAAAACAAAATGTAAATCGGTTGAAAGTTGTTCCTGTGGTTCAAATTTGAAAAACGTCATCGTTACGGAGCGCGCAGATACAAATTTTGAAAGAAAATGGTCTCCAGGCAAAACCAATGACATATGATGATGCATATATGATTCATATATGCTCTCATATATGATTCATATATGCTCTCATATATGATTCATATATGCTCTCATATATAAAGTTATAAGTGCGTTATATAATTAACCACCTATGCTGCATAAGGGACATAAATGGCTGCATATATGGCGTCATATAGACTACATTTATGTGTCATATATCGCATATATGACGGCTTATATGGCTGCGTATCAAATTGTTGCCTGTGGTGCAAAGCTGTCTTGTGATCTAAGGGTGATGCAGAACATTTTTGTCGGCCTTGGTGAAAAGTTGTACTTTTCTTGATCGTTGCGAGTAAAAATGGGAGCAACGTTACCTGCAGCAGCGGCGGCTGCGGCCGCGGGATACTGCCAGATTGTAGGCGGCCAGGTAGTCGCGGTGGCTGCGGCTACAGCTGCTGCAGTGTTGGCTGTGTTGGTGGCTGTGCCGCTAATATTTCCAAAGCTGGCCGCGAGGGCGGCGTTGATCGAAGGAGGTAAACTGCCACCGGCTGGAAACGCGAAGTGGGCGGCTCGATCATCCCCTCCTGGACTGCAATGTACAACGGCCGTTCCACCCATCGTCATGGCTGTGCCGCTCCCTGTAATATCACCCCCTCTCTCGTGAGCGCTCTTTATGAACCTCAAACTACCAGTTCTATCTTTTTCTATTTGCACACATTTCTTGCCTCCCTTCTCTTATATTCTCCTTTCCCGAACTGATCGTAGTTGAACAGTTTGGACTCTATCATGCTCGGCGCGTTTCTATACATTAACCATTCAACTTTTACACACTTCCATCCAACCGACAGATTAAAAACTTATCCCCCAAAGTTGATGGTCCAAGAATTCTCACGCCAACCCAACTGCTAATTAATAAAATTTACAATCCAATTACAATGTTCATGTTGCAAATTCAATGCAGCCGAGTGATTCGTCATCATGTTTTATGGGCGAGAATTTTTCAGACAAAGGGCATTTTCATCATTGTGTAATGTCTTCGCACGAGTTCGCGCTAAAAGTGTCAAAAACACGTCAAAAGATGTTTCGTATATCTTTTATTTTTTGCAATTACACGCCAAGCGTGTTATTAACCCGCATGGTATGTTCTTTTTGTATAATATTCTTTGGGCGCTCTCTGAAGAGGTACGATCGTATCTTTGTCCAACTTCCAAACTCTCCTTGATCATTTGTTATTCCTTGACTTTGCGTTAAAATTGACTGTCTTTTGCAGCTCTAACATTTTCAGATAAGCCAGCTATGACTTTTTTTTTTAAATCTAGTGTCAAAATGAACGTATCCAGACACATTTTTAAGGAAATGAGAGCGGTTTTTCTTAAACTCGGCACCAAAACTTTGTTAAGATCTTATCATTACAAACGTGACTCTAACTTTCTACCAGCAAAATAAGAATAAGTTATGAATAACTTACTAATAAAGTAAGTTTTATGGATGTAAACTTTTGTTGGACGTGGCTTTGAATTGGCAACACTTCTGTTATAGATTTAAATTGAATTCGACGTCCTTGCAAAACTTTGACGGTTCAAAAAAAAAAATCACATAACAACAACAAAAAATGCATAAAATAGAAAAAAAAAACCCCCCAATTGAATAAAAAGGAAATGAAATGTTACAACAAACTTGGTTGCAAGTACTAATTTAAAGTTTCAAGAGGTCAATGTTATATTTTTTAAAAGTTATTGATCAACTTGATGGTCTATCAGGGACACTTATAATAAATATTTGAAACATTTTGATATAGTTCACACCACAAAACACGCCGAATGATAAACCAAAAACTTATTTGACATGCTCACCTAAATTATTAGGCTGGAAATGATGGTAACTGGTGTGATGATGACTTAATGAGACATTACGCGTTGACGATGAAGTTTCTTGATGTTGCAGTCTTTGACGCGCAACTGCTATGCCTACTGGAATTCCTCCTGTTCCACCATTCGATACAATAATACCTTTAACAAAATGCACGTCCCTTCGGTTAATATGCAAATTAATAATATTTCTCAATTTCATTTCAGTCTACATATTTGAATGAACGACTTTTCAAGAGGCCATTCGAAAGAGGTGCTAAAGAGCTGACGCTATATTAGTAAGAGAACGTGAATGTATGCGTACTGTTTTCCGACTTTGGTGGCATTGGTTCAATTTTAACGGCTGTAGTTGTGGCGTGTAGCGATGTGGATACTTCTGCTACTTGACATGGCACGGAAGCAAGTGGTTCTCTTTTGACTAAATCAGTTGAATTTGTGCTTGGGCTTACACCGTCACCGTTTGCGTTCATTGAAACTGTGAGATCTTGGTTGTTCCATGACGAAACCACTGGTAGCGTCCTACTGCATCCACCATCAGAATGCACAACTTTTGTCTTACCTAAAAATAGAAAAAAAAAGAAAAAAAGATTAACTGAATCTGAATAAAATTAGAATAAAAAATAAAATAGAACATTGCAAGACGTTTTGTTTTCTTGGGTGATTTTCAAAGAGCTTGGTATACATGATTTGTTGTAAGTTGTACAAACACTTGTTGATATCGGTTGATTTTCGAAACTAACCATTGTTTGTTTTACAAATGCAAGGCTGCCGGGGTTTATTTTCCAATTTAATAGGTTGGCCTTGAGTAGGTAGGAAGGCTTCTCGTTTCTTTGCGGTCAGTTGTGTCGCGTTGCCGTTTGTAGAAAGGCCACCCGAAACCAACAATGAGTTCGTATTTCCATTTGGACTGTTCGCACAGGTGGGAGAGTTCAGAGAGCTCGCACAATTTATACTTGAACCAGTCGGCGATTGATATTCCTGCAAAACGACCCCAGTTGTGGGCACCATGTCGTTCCCTGAGTTAGGTGGCGTAAAACTGTTGATTGTTAAAGCCGGCGGGTTAGTTGTCACTAGTGACAGTTGCGGTGAAAATGCATTCTGATGAATCCCGCTGCCTGCAATTGAAAAAATTTCAACTTGTATCAGCTCATGTTCTCTCATTTTTGTACTACAACATTCAGTCAACTTCAATTTCAATATTAAATGTAAAACCACAAGTTAAAAACTATACAAAACAGTTGGGATCATTCTGACACCTTGGTGTAGATGTGACACTAAAATTACTTTGCTATTTTGAAAAATTAAATTATTTTGTTTAAGTAGAATTAAATTCAAAGGTTTTTATCATTATTGAATCTATATTGATCTAATTAAAAAGGCATTTGTGAATGTAATTTTGATAATGTCACATTTATACCAGCTGACACAATTACCACAGCTGTGCCTACAACAAGTGCAAATGACAGCATAAACGACTGACTGAAATAACTTTGTACTACTTTTTTTTTTATTTTGAAATTACGAACCGTGATGAAGATGATGAAGTCCAGTTGTGAGATTGAGAGTGTGTTGGGTATGTTGAGTATGCTGAGCATGGTGTACACTGCCAATGTTGACAGTGCCAACACTCTGTAGTCCCAAAGTTGGTTGTCCAGGCGATGTTGCTAAGCTGGTTAAATTTTTAGCCAGGAATTCCAACTGTGTAACAGGAACGGGGCTATACGGTGATCCAGGGGGTGGCGTGGGTGCGCCCCATGTGTACCCACCCACACCCATACCTACAGCCGCAGAGAACATACTCTCCGACACTGAAACACACACACAAATAATCCCACTTTAATCTACTTCTTCTTTTCCTTCGTACTAATCTTTCATTTTTTAAAACAAATGATAGCTTTCCTCGTCAATTTTTTTAAGAGCACTCGAGTATTGAACGATACTCTGCGATCTCAAAAACGTGATTGAGTTTTTAAAAATTGGATTTCAAAATGAAATATTTTTCAGAATGAAATTTGTCAGGATGTTAAAAATATTGTGTTTTTTCTTGCAATTGATATTGAATTTTAATTCAAGAGCACGAAATTTCCTTTTTCCCCATATACCTATAATAATATAATAAATAGTGCGTCATCACCGGACAGAGTCTTGAAGCAAGAGTTCTAGAGCTCTGAGTCGTTGGTCTATTGTGTTCTAACGTTATTGTGCGCGCGTATTTTTGTGTCGTCGCACGAGGCAGGAGAAAAAAACCCCCTGCAGCGTTTCACATTTGTATGAGGTACGGCGGCGTGAAAAATATGTGTGCGATATGTGAGTGTCAGTATGGAACCCGGACAACGTGATCATCAAGATCATTCTCGTTTCAAGAATCACTCGCTCGAAAATGCCAGCAAGATTATTCACTAATGGTCGTTAATGATTAATGCGAGTGTTGAATCCAGATAAATGAGCTAATATACAAACTCATTGATGAATCGTACAGATTTTTTTTATTATTATTTTTTTTTTTACTTTTTTCACAAAATACAATTATTTTCACCATTAGTTAAGAGATTCATACAATTATAATTTGTTTTTCATCTGAACGTTAGAAGAGGTTGAATAATTTTTTTTGATAGAAGCATGTAAACATCTTAGATGATATAATCGGATGATATAAGTTGGACCTCTTGGTAATTCTATTTATAGTTTGGTTTCTAGATCTATTTGTTCGAGATGACTATGTTCACGAGGGAAAAAAAGGAGTTTTTAATAGATAAGTGAATGTATATGTTTTACATAAAAGTGTTATTTAAAACAGCTATTAATACGCGAGTTACAACCAACATTTATCAAGAATATTTTTCACCTAAAGTGAGTAACTGATGGAGGTATCATTATTTTCTATCACTTTGATTTAAAATCTTTTATTCAAAACAACAGCTTGGTGGTAGCAAAATATAAAAAAAAAAACCTTACTGGTTTTTATATTTCATACACTTTGGTGTTTGAGCTGCTAAGACTCAGCTCATCTCAACTTTTGTAGTTACATATTTTCCACAACCACTTAGCCAATTTTTCCCTCCTTTCATTCAATTAAATCCTTTAAAACCTTTTTGGGAAAAAAACGGTCTCTGTGAGTTGGGTCTATCCAAAGAAAAGTAGGCGATTAAACAAACAAAGAAGCAGAGCGAGAAGAACAAAAACGAAATAATTATTTAGGAAGCTCTTACCCTTGTGAGATGTGTGATGAGCCTTAGGTGTAGTCAAAGTAGGTGGTCCGGGGATGGTTGAGGTGACATAACTGCCTCCCCCATCCCCCGAAAACAACGAATATAGCCCATATCGACCAACACCTGTAATAACCAAACAACCAATGGTCTCTATTTTTGTTTAATCGACAAAAAAATGCAGCTTCTTCGGATCAATGTTTAAAATCCAAACTTTGGGTCTCTAGTAAATCGAAATACTGCCAAAGCGTTACGAAATAATAGTAGCAAATTGTGAAAGTGAGGATCCTTTTGGGACCGGTTGATTTACAATTAACTAATTTCCAAAGTTGTGATCCATTGAACAGAAAAAATAGGCGCCCGCTAATCGTGGTGCCGTGATGAACGTCATGTTCCCGACAGGAATTTGTACCTTGATTGTATGCCGGCTCAGGGGTTGCTGCGAGGGGTGGCGTAGATTGGGGCTGTTGGTTCGGGGGCTGAATCGGCTGAGCAGGTGTCAAAGGCCATAGAGCCGCTGTACCTGCTGATGTTGGCAGACCCCTGGATGTCACAGTATCCCCCACATGGCGACCCCCAGATGAGGCCACGGGAGGGACCAACATCGGATTCTTCCCTCCCGAAGCTACAAATGCAATTTTCTTCAATTAATTTTTTTTTCTCGACAGAATTCTTTTTTTTTTTTTGCATTTTTTATCGGTTTTTGCATCGTAATATTTTGTGGATAGTGAAAAAGACTCGGAAAAAGGATCCCCATATGGAGCGCCATCTTTCATTTCCGGTTTAGATGTGACTTCCGACATTATACCCTTGTGTTGATGAACGTTTACGTCACGCGTGTACTCTATTAATGCACACGTGAATGACGTAATAAATTTAAGTATACGTTGAGGCGTGGCCAGACTCTTTTTCTCAGCTTCATAAATTTTTTTTTTTTTTCTTTATCAGAGGATTTAAGATTTTGAACCTGTTATAACAAAAAATTACGGCTGCGGATTTCCTCTTCTATAAAAGTTTCTCAGACAATGCGAAACCGAGTTGAAACATGAATTTCGTCCAGTGTAACTCTTTTCTTGTTCGTTTTATTTTTTATTGCCAACGCCGTGATATTTTTTTTATCTGCCAATTCAGCTCGCGTTGAAACACGATAAGAGAGGCGAAACATTTTGTCTGAAATGTCTTGAGCTGACGAGATATCTGGTTGGGATCGCATATATGAAAGGTCGAAAACGATTGTTATCCAACTGCCGCGGGGATGTGACAATTATTAAATTCATAAATTAGTTTCTTTCATATTTTTGTTGTTGCTTTTGTGCGAACCCATTTTAAACGCTTGCGAAAATGAGGCACTTTATGGATACATGGCATCCTTTGTATGTAGACATGTTAATCTCGTAAACGCGTGCGTATGAAAGATGTATAGGAAATGGTGTGAGCGAGACGATACAGGCCTCCCAACAAAGATGCACGATGGCGACTTCCTAAAGAGGATATGCTGATTGGCGTATGCAAGCGAACGGCACATCGACTTCAAACGAGTTAGCGTCTTGAATGTTTCGCGTCTTAACTCTCTTATCTGTACGACTACCACCATCACGACAATTAATACTAATCCACCTCTTCACGTACATT
Source organism: Trissolcus brochymenae (assembly GCA_030523145.1). Taxonomy (NCBI): domain Eukaryota; kingdom Metazoa; phylum Arthropoda; class Insecta; order Hymenoptera; family Scelionidae; genus Trissolcus; species Trissolcus brochymenae. The sequence goes on from JAQQRF010000455.1 coordinate 82,737, forward strand.
TTACCACGACCAACCACTTTTAAAACACGCTTTTTTGTCTACAAAATTTCATCCGGCTCATTTTTCTTTTCTGTCTGGTACATCTAATTTCCATCGTTTTTCTCTCCCTGATGGGACAAATTTTATTTAAAAAATACAGTAGTCCTGATAAGATGTCCTTTTAAGGACCACCAGATTCAGGTAGGTTAATCAAGTCAGGGACTAATCAGAAATTCTAAAATTTTAAAACCCCTTCAGAAAAGATGTTTTGTTTCTTATGAAAAATGTTTCGACGAAAAGTCCAATTAACAATAAATAAAACTGTATACAAAGAATAATCTCATAAGAATGTTTCATTAAAATGTTGAACATTCAAATGGCGCGATGCATCTATTTTGAAATAAATAATGTTCATCATTCATATTTTGGAAATGTATAATTTGAATAGGAAAAAAAAGGAATGAATTCAAAATTATGGTGGCTGAAAAAAACTAATTAGCGATCAGTCAGAGAGATAGCGGTACATAAATTCATTAGGTAGGTCGATCCTTGGCGCATGTGGGAGGAAAAGGATATGCTATGCGCCTAGGCCGGAGTAGCGGCGTAGAACCCGTAGGGAGTGGTTTTAACTTTAAGGGAGAGCAGAAATGTCTGCTCTTAATCCTTATCCTATGGGATGATTGACGGCCGGCTAAACCAGAAATAGTTCATCTCGCAGGGTGACGAAGTAATTCTCGTCTCGCTTTGTTCCGAACATTTTGTATAGCCTGATGTTTATGGTTCGATTTGAAATTTTCGTTATTGTTCGTGTGAGTGGATTATTTCACTTATTATGTCATCCACAAATTCTTCATCCCACTTTCTGTAATTGGGCTCTTCTACTTCATTCAGCAACTTTTTTCCCTTGGGCTCTCCACTTTTCGGTCAAAGGCATCCACACATCTCACACCAGAACGTTATAATTGTTGAGTTGTAACAAGCACCGGGCGCTGGAGTGAAATCACATAGTTTAACGAGATGATTTTCTTTAATGCGAGAATGTGTCTGTGTGCACAAGGGAACGTTCACGCACGCATGCGTCGAGTCGAAAGTCTCAAGGTCAAGGCCGCCAAGGTTCGGACATTAGATGCTTGAATTCTTCGCAGCGACCGGTCTCCGCATTAGGCCGCAGTTCGGTCGGTTTTCTGCCACCCACTGATCAAGTGAAAACTTTCAGGCTCGAAAACCTTTTTGGTCTTGCGATCGACAACTCCGACTTCCAATTTTGAAATGTCTTTCTCAATAAACTAGAACAAAAAATCAAGTTCACGAATTTTCCCAAATGAAAAAACATGCATCAGTTGAACTGACAAATTTCTCTGAATCTAATCTGTTTTGAACCAATCATTTAAAAAACCATAGATGAAGAAACATTGTCAAACAAAAATGAATAGTCAGGTACAACCTGAACCATTTGAAGTTGATATTTTGTTTGCACCATCTTATGCTCGTCGCGTGATTATGATACTTTTTATAATTATGTAAATGCCTTTTAAATGTCTGAAATATAATATTAACCCTTTTCTAGATGGGAAGGGTCCGAAGTCCCTTGAGAATGATTAGATCCAGAGAGCGACGCGAACAGGTTTTTTTTACAACCTTCCAACTTGGACAAAAGTTGTTTGTTTGTTTTTTTTTTTCTTTTTTTTCGAACCGATATCGGTGGCGTAAACAATAGGGAAAGTTTGATGAAGCAAGTAGAAAGAAAGGTTCGATTTACAGAAATATCAATATCGGTACATCATTGGTGCGCGTGATAACAAGTGAGAACCGGTTTGAAAAAGAAGTCAAACATCTTTAAATACAGCATGTACGGTGGATACAGCTGTGTATAAGAGTAGAATGCGTTAGAACTAGATGGTGGAGCAGAGAAAGAGAAAAGTAGGCAGAACCGATTCAGCTTACTTCGACGCCCTACGTAAGCCGTAATGGTCATAATTATAATAATAGGAAGCCTGCTATTATCAAATATCATTAATGCTTCTTAAATAATCGGTTCCTTAAATTCAGCCCGTGTGCACCGAACATTCAAATACCCCGGACGTTGCACACCAATTAAATTTATCGCCTTTATATCGCACTTTTTTTAAACGTATCTCTTATCATCAATATTATAATTTTTCTTCTTCATTATTAATATAATTGGACAGTTGAGATGAGACATCAAATTTAAAAATATAAAATCCATTCTTTCTTTCAGCGTTTATCAAAAAGAAAAGAACATCACAAGATTAACACATAAAGGAGAGAGGTTCAAACAATTTTAATTGTACGGTACAAGATGCGCTAAGAGAACCGTAAAAGAAACCTTGCGAATGTCGCATGAAATAACGCTATCATTGCATAATTTTATCAAGGAAGAAAATGCAAAAAATGCGATTCATACGATAATCGCATAAAATTACTTTCTGAAACCGAAAACCCTATGAAAGTCAGAACCCGAGCATTGTATCCAAGGTTGTGTGCGCATATATACAAATGTGATATTAACTATAATTATATATGACGTTTAACATGACGGGCGAACCGTACGAATGTTCATCTCTCATAGATCGGTCGAGTCATTTGTGCCTCGGAACTAAACGAAAACACTTCGGATTCTCGAGATTAATGAATCATTCAAGGGCTCCTATAGTGTTCGGCAGCCCTTGATAACTGCTTACTTTTCTTTTACGTCAATCCGTCACTTGTAGGGGACCACATCAGTTGCACCGCGTACCGTCCAGCGCGCAGACTCCATACGCTCAGAGAATAAAAATTATTTTGCCCGAAGAACAAGTTTTGCCCGTTTTGTATGAACGAATTCTCATCTTAAATCTTTCCCGAATCATTGTTTGATGCTACATTTGCGATAAAGTTTACGGAGATTAATTTCAAATTATAGAGACAGTTGGGGCAATTGTGATACGTGGGGTAATAAGTGGCACTACCGAAATCGGGGTCACTCATTGATTCCAAACAATCTTTTCTTAGTCGTAATTATTGAATATCTTCGATTTGTTTTGTTTGAAACTAACTGATGCTGATGTTTAAAAAAAAAAAAAAAAACTCAAACTTAGTGTATAGACTTAAATTTAAAGTCTGTACTTCGAATTGACAAAGTAAACTTCAAACTTGAAGTCTTATTTTTCTTCTGTTTAGAAAAATTGAATGTAAAGACTGTCTTTCAATTTCGAACTAGTTTTTACTATGTGGTGCAATACCCAAAAACAAATGATTAAGATCTCAAGCAAGCAAATAAAAACAGTTCAGCTTTTTTATGAGCCCTTTTTTATATCCATGTTTAATTTCATAACTGATTGATGGTCTAGCGTGCGTACAATTGTGTACATATATGCGACTGGTTGGTGGGGACAGCAATGGTAGTAGTGAGTCAGACAATATCTTCACTCCGGGAGGAGAAATTCGATCGGGCGTTTCTCATCGGTTGTTGTGGCCGAAACATAGCTAGCACACTGACCAGAGTTCAAATACCACCGAGCTTATAATTAAATCCAAATTGTAACAGAATATGTATTTTATCGATCAATATTTTCACCAATTACCCTAGTATTAATTTATATATGATTCCGTTGATGCCACATATATTGCTCCATGGTTGCGATATAAATGTGTGGTTTTGTTTTAAGGAGAAAAACAAATTGTGCAAATTAATTTATTCTGTGATTTTATTTTGCAGCTATTTATAGAATATATGTGCAATAGGTGTGGAGCCATATATATGCCATAAATGGGACATTTATAAACGTAACAATTGTGTTTCATATATGCTTGCTATAATTGCATATATGGCGTAAATTTTGTTGGTAGAGTAACCATATCTAAATTTTTAGTAGTAATTTATTTGTTTAAAAAAATATAGACTTCCAACTGGTCTGGTAAAAAGGGGTGTCCGGATTGGGTCATGAACTAGTCATTTCTTATACAACCATGCAGATTCCCGACACCGATCCCATCTCCGGGCGGGCTTGCATGGCCGCCAGGTCAGGATCACGTTTCAAGTCGTTTTCAATTTCTAACTAAAGGAATACAAAATGCCACAACCAGGGCTCACACATCAACATTGGAAATATTGTGCAACAAGTGGGAAAACCAAGCGAATCTAACAACAGTGTAACATTAGTTAACAAATGTTGAAAAATTCGAAACAGTTTTGGCATTTTGGTACGCTTTTAATCTCGTTAGTCAACTTCTGATGGGATTAATCAAATTGCAATTGTGATGCACAATTGCTTCGAATGATATTTACAGTCGTGTTTTTTTCGTTTCGGTGGAATAAGAAATTAGGACCCCCGTAGGTTTTGTGAATAGATCAAACCATTTCGAACGCTGTACACAACCCAGGTACAGTATACTTGCCGTCGGATCGCGGCTCGGAGCGTTTGCAACTGTGTCTGCCTGCTCCCATGTGTCCAGTCAACTTTTATTCCGACTGTACAAAATTTTTCACGAAATTTGTCACGTTCTTAACGAAACAAAATACCCAGTTCTATAAAAAAAAAAATGCTAAACGCCAATCTGCATTGTTGATCAGTAATTTCTAATTTCTAAGGTATGTCGAACGAAAATGACTATAAAACATTTTACAACTGATTTAAGTGACGAAGGTAAAAAAAAGAACATAAAAATAACAACTCTTTTGTATTCTCCAAGTTTCCGAAACCCTTTGCCTTCTTTGAAAAAGGACGAAACATTTGGGTAAACACTTAACATATCTTCGAGTATTGGGAATATTACCTGCAATAAAGCAGAACTCCACTGTGATGACTAGACGGCACACTATTCTTAAAAATAATCCATCCCAGACTCCGTTGTAAACTCGTCAGAGTTGCTACTCCCTTAGGTATAACATCTTCTGTGAAAACAAAGCGGACACTATTTTTCAATCTTCACATTCTAACGAATGGCGTATCCCTTTGTTCGGGGGGGGGGGGGGGGGGGGCCGCCCCCCGGTCCCAACACGGCCCCCCCCCCCCGACCCGGGGGGGGGAAAAGGGGGAGAGTGCGTCGAAAGAACAATTTGGATTTTTTTTTTTATTATTTTTTTCATTTTTATTTTTCCTTCCACCGGTTCGAGGTGCGTGCGCTGTGTTGTTACGTGAAGTCGTCCCCTCGTTTTTTCCTACATTTTCACTTCTGGAGCTGAACGTCTCGTGTCAACTGCCAAAACGTAACTGTCACTCAACGTTGCACACTTCTCATTCTCATTTTCGAAATCCCTTCGGACCTGAGGGAAAGCGAAAACCAAATTAAAAGTGTATAATACAAAAACGAAACATGTATAAAAAATAGGCAACAAGGACATTGAAAAAAGCCAAGTTGTAAGGAATATTATATGTTTGAGATTGTAAAATAATTGTGGGTTGAAAAAAGTTGATTGTTTACCGGTGAAACGGTTTGAAGGCGCGCGAGATTCTAGCGCTTTCGAGGCGGAAGAGAAGCTTTGAATATATTCCCTTTAACACGGGTGGATCGGTCGAACTAGCTTAAAGTCGGAGGATTACAAAACGGCCTCGCTATCCCGGGCAACGATCGATGCGGCTACAATATCAAATATTCCAGTTGGTCGTTTGGATCGGGATCGTCAGCTTTCGTGTCGTGCACTGCAGTTGTTTCTTTGTGAGCACTTGCACTTAACAACACCCAGCCCGGAGTGTCGTGCCGAGTACTGTGAGAGCGCTCGGCTTGATTGTCCGGCCACCCGGTTCACTGGTTATGATTGAGCGACGTTGTTGCGCGCAACATGTACATAATGGGGGTGAACATTTTTTGACTTTTGGATGGCTGCGTCACGACGAAAACGAGCAGCTTCGCCGCTCGAAAGACCAGTTGAAACTGCAGGCGCCGAGCTGAGAGCTTCGTTCCCCACCCGGACAAATATTTACTCATCGGGCAGCACCGCCCAGCACGTAGGCCGCCTCCCTTAGCCACGCCTGTGAACTTTAGTCGACACCCAAAATCTCGCAGATAAAACCAGCACCAGCATCTGACCATTTTGTTTGCTCTATGGTGCAAACGTGCCCCTAACCCTGATGTCACTTTTTTACCATCACAATCTGTTCGCAGCATCTTCAACGGTTTGATCGAAATCCCGAATCTGCTGATCAACTGATCGCACAATCTGAGGAGGTGTCCTCTCCTTAATGTCCATCATTATTTTGGGTCACGATAACAGTCATCAGATAGACGAGGTGGTCACGATGACCTGGCCATCGTCAATCTTGACCGCTTGATGATATACTGATCCCTCAATTGAACCTGTAATTGATCATTAGAAAGTTGTTCCATCTTTTCAGTATTTTTGGCTTCAGAACCAGGCAAAAGTGGAAAATTGTCTTCGAGTGGTAACAAATGTAGGTTCAACTTTTGACGAAGAAAATTTTTATCCAGTGCCAGAAACTACAAATTATTCGTTTCAGTACCATCATAATATACCGACTTTCCGCACTTGGAATGGAAGTGACTGGTTACTGTACTATTGTATTTATGAAACACGTCGTTTTCCTGAACGATTGTTTTTTATATTCTTGTTTGATAAATTGATTGATGAGTTGTTAATTATTTATTTGAGAGAATTTTTTGTTCAACCGATTGCAAAAAGGGTTCATGGAACAGTCAAATTTTATCACGGATCAACAAGTAAAAATGCAGATAACGAGCCACGTTGGAAAATCGTGCAAAATGTTGTTCCAAGAGGATCGGCTCGGTGTTATAATAATCTGGATTCTATAAAATTCGTGATTTCGCGATTCATGAACATTTTCATTCTTGGAAAATTAATTACTAAGGTTATTTGTTTCGTAACTCGATTTTTTTATCTATTCGAGAGTGAATAAAGTTTATGGCAAATTGTTGGTTCTCGATATTAAGTCTGACATTTTCTCAGCTCAATCTCTGGTACTTTTTCAAAAATGAAAACCAGCTAAATGAAAGCATTTAAAACGCAATTTTACTCTGAAATCAAAAAAGACAAAGTTGAATTTTACAAATGCAATAAATTTGTTTAAGAGATGCCCATAAAAATAACATAATGATCATACAAATGTTTTATGAGGTTGCCTATAATCAGGGGCAAAACCCACTCGCTTATTATTACCCGGATGATGGAATACAATAAAGTTTGAAGAAAAACTATTTGATATTAAACGATGAATTGAATTTTGTATTAACTTCACGTTCAAATTCATTTTTTTTTTCAATCATTTCAATTGTTCAAATCATTTATTAAAAATGATCACTTTATTGTTATTTAAATATTATATTTTCGCATAAAATATTAAAGTTCCATTTAGGTTTGTCTGTTTCAATGAATTTATGTCTTTTAAATGATTAATCGTAATAAAATCAATCTATTTTTCGATGAGTTTAACCTTTGCACGCAATCCGGTCAAGTTGAAAATCAAATATCGCGCTCTAACCCCGGATCAACATCTGATGTATGGAATTGAAGGTTATGTCAAAATCCACACCGATCAAAATACGTGTTATTATGCGCGGCAATCTTGTGTGACAGTGCAACTTCAGTTAACCGTTATTTATGTCGTTCATATACCTATCTCAATGATATGTTCAACAATATATGTGTGATTCATCTTTCTTCAAGTTCAGCGATTTACTTGAACAGATAAAAACCAGCGGTCTGATATAACTAACCTTACAAAATTTGACATTTAACAGTTAGTATTAGTATATAAATAAACGTAACTGGGATACCATTTTTGGATCAAAACCAATTATTCGTTTCGATTGTGATTCAAATTGTATTGAATTATTTTAAAATTGTTTCATGTTCAAGGTTGCTTTGAAATTTTACAAAGATGGTGAAGGCTATGGTGCAATGCAACAATGTACCAACCGAAGTTATAACTCATGGTAGATGGATCGAGGAAGGCCTTGCTGACAATGGTAATAAGCATGTGGTTTTGATTTTCCCTGGAAATCCTGGCGTGCCTTTGTTTTATGAAGAATTCGCAAAGGTCATCAAAAAAAAGTTACCGCCCGAGACACCCGTCTGGATTGTGGGACATGCCGGCCACGTACAACCGCCTACAAATTTGTCTTTCACCATGCCTAAGTTGGCTGACAATACACAACTGTACGATATGAAAGGGCAATTAGAACACAAGGTAACACAAATTACTTTCAATTCATAATTAGCAGCGTGAACATTTTGTTTCAAATTGTGATTCATTCAAAATTGTGATTTCTTTTTTGCAGGCTGAGTTTATCAAAAAGTATATACCAAAAGATTCCCATGTGCATTTAATTGCACATTCCATTGGAAGCTGGTTTGCATTGAACTTGTTGAGAGATGATGAAATTGCTGAACGGATCGTTAAATGTTACTTATTGTTCCCAACCGTAGAACACATGAGTGAAAGTCCGAACGGAAAATTTCTAACAAAATTTGTAATTTTTATCGTTTTTCTTTCTTTATTAAATTATCTACCATAATATTTGTCTCTCAAATTCAAATGATTCTAATTTTTTAAGCAAATCGATGTAATTATTGATTATTTAAATGTTTTCAGGTTCTACCGATTGCGTGGCTTTTAGTTTTCCTTGCTTGGATCTTCAGTTTTTTCCCAACAACGTTACAATTTTGTTTGGTACAACTTTTTGGAATATTTTACGGTATCCCTAAAAATTGTGTCAAACCTGTACTTCAACTCCTCCATCCGGATTCATTAAGGAGCGTGTTTTTCTTAGCAAAGCAAGAAATGTTGAATGTCGTTGAAGCTGATCACGAACTGATAACAAACCACGAAAAGAAACTCTATTTTTATTATAGTAAAATAGACGGCTGGACACCTAGAAGCTACTTCTCCGATATGAAAAGCAGACATCCGAATGCCGAAATTGAAGTCTGTAAAAATAATTTTCAACATTCGTTTGTTCTGAAACACGCGAAGGAGATGGGAAATAATATAGGTGATTTGATAGTTAAACAAATGAAGTAAGAGAGTTAATAAAATAGCAAAGACACTACCGGTGTGAATGACCAACCGAATAAGATATACATGTATTCGCATTTGCACTTCTTTTTCACTTCTAGTATAAGGAATATATATACTCAACTAGTTTTCAATTTTTATAAGTATTTATTTAATTGTTCTCGTTTAACTTGTTTCACTTGAAACAGTTTGTGCATTTAATCATGTTGAACCAAAATAAAATTTTAACGCACTCTGATATAAATTAAAAAAACAAAAAGGTGCAAATCTTTGTTATAAAGTACAAAATTTTTTACATTCCATGTGTAAATTGATTTTTGCTGTTTTGCCGAAGATTTTTTTCTATTTTTTCTTATAGGAATCAAATGTATAACATGTATTCATCGTTTATATAAAAATGTAACAAAAAATGTAACAAATTTCAATTTGTGATAAAAAAAAAAATATGTTGAACATATGTATTTTGTCGCAATTTTTGTGTTCTGTCTGAAAATGTCAAAACATCATGTACCAAAATCGTTAAAACTGTCTGATTTTGATTGTGCCGAGTTGAGTGGAACACGATTGGCCGAACAAATGACTGAGCATGCGCAGAGCCAAACCAGTGCTAACTAAAGTAAATGACATGATGGTCTCTTGATGCATAAGTGCGCTCACTCTTGCTGCTCTAGCTGTTTCTTGTAGTTTTTTGTTTTGGTGCTCACAACAGTTTACGGGTTCCGTTTTGCCAGCGAACGCCGCCGCCGTCCAAGAATCCACGACGAGAATAATTGCAAAGTACGTGCACCTCTCGAGCGATTGTAAGTTAATATTTATAGGTTTCTCATGACGTGCATGGCTCTTCATTTTCATACACCGACTTCAATCTCGACTTTTTTTTCTCTGCATCTGTGCAATCACGCTTTCAAATAAACATCCCGATTAAATAACACTTATCAGTTATTATTTCATAAACAAGTTGACCGAACGGTTATGTCAGGTTATTATTATTATTTTTTTTTTTTTTCATCGCGAATAATGATGATCTGAGAGTTACAAAAGTGCGGAGTTGAAACAAATATTCATATCAAAAGATTGGGGAAAAAACATTTTATTCAGCAAGTCAGGAGGATAATGCTAATCCGAGTAACGCACGGCTGATTCTCCTTTCAAATGATTTAACGTCACGCAAATGCCGAAACCCTAATCAGAATTAATCTCAAATCGTATACTTATTGCGAATCATGTATGCTTCAACGTAAACATAACCTCGACGTTAACGCGCGAGTGCGATTAATTTTGCATACACTTCCTGGAACAATGTGTAACAAATTTTTAATTTTGATGGTAATCTTTGAATTTGGCATACGAAATACGAGTACTTTTAAATCCACCCATATCGTTACGATTCTTTCAATCATTTCATCTATTGTCTGGGCTGCCGCAAAACGATGTTGCAGATTCGCTGCTGCAAGCTGAATTCATCAATTTCAACAACTTTATTTTTCCTTTGAAATTCTTCCAAGTTCTTATGAATGAGAATGAAATTAAATAAATAAAAGATTGTTGATTGACAAGATGGTAAAAATTGAATGTTAACAATTTGCAAAGAATATGAATTGGATCTGATGTGCTAAGATGAAAGATATAATTGGATTTTGAAGAACGCTTGTGAAAAGAAAGGGTCAAGGCTATGGGTTAGTGTTTTGAGAGAAGGAGCAATGCGGCCGAGTTTGGGACGGAGAGAGATAGGCAACCGGAAAGTGGAAGGTGGTCAGACCATATCCACGTGACTGTCCGAATACGTTGAAAATGACACGCGCGTGACAATCGTGAGATCACTTTTGGGTCATTGTATTTGAGTTGAATTTCGCGGGATGCCGAGAGGCGGGTTTTGTTTTCTAAGTCTATCAAGACCGACTGGAACGTTTGATAGGACAAGAATAAAGGACGTGACGTTATGCGATGCGTTCTCACCATTGCATTATCACTTTTGCATACTGATTCAATACATTCGATTGTATCAAATTTATTCGCTATTGAGTAACTCATATACCAACTCTAATCAGCTTATCATTATTTTTGTTTCGATCTACATCAGCTTTTCTTCTTTTTAATTTCCTTTTTTTTTTTCTTTTTCCCCTCTTTTTTTAACTTTTGAACATAATATTCATTTGTTTATACTTTATCTCAGTACCATCAGATTATCTCAAATACAACTTCTGTAACAAACAAAAAGTGCAAGCAATGTTAATGATTTTGTTATTATTTTTAGAAATGAATTTTCTTCTTTCATGAAAATGACATTTTTGTTGGAATTTATTTATAGATCTCTGGAAATTTTCTTACAATTTTGAAATGTATATAAATATCTGTATTCAGATAAATAAAATGGTGCACTTTTATTGCATAACACGAGAAATTTCGCGCTCATGTAATTTTAAAAGGAATTACATATCTAGCTTGGACTGATGTTTTTTTTATATTTTTGCACGAAATGTAGTGTTCGATTTTGTTATCTGTAAAATGACAATGTATAATAAAAATATTGACGCTTCTTTCTTTTGTACCCACATTGAACATAATAGCAGTCACATCAAATTTGATTATTTGGCGAGAAAGCAATGATTGTATCACTTCCTTACAACAAAGAATAATTTTCAGAATATTTGTTTAACCAGCATTGAATTTATAATTGCAAAGAAAAAGTAAAATTCATGCAAGTTCAATCATGGAAATTAACTTTTTTCATTTTTTAGCACTGTTTGCATTAGCATACCGTATAATTTGATTAGTTATCCTTTGAAAATACTGAATTGTATTTTTAACTTATTCGAATTGGAAACCAACAGAATTTAAAAGTATCGTTTTTTGAAAACGAATGCATTACTTTTAGTTTCTCTTCTCCATCTTTTAATTGTTTCAAAAATAAAATTTAAATTCTTGGCAAGTTACTGTGAAATCAAAAACAAATGAAATTTGAATAAATATATTTAATTGTAATAATTAAATATAAGTATAATCGAGACATTATATGATTGTTCAAAAGTTGACACAAAGAAGTGCGAACGCGGGAATAAAAATGTTAATTAGAGAGTGTGCGGAGCGAAGTGCACATAACTTATTAATTTTGTCATGTAATATATGAATTAAAATATTGAACTGTTAACTGTCTAATTAAACTGTCGTTTAAACGTTGGGAAGTACAATTATTTAATTATTTGTCATGGGAGTGCTTCCAAGCTCGATTACCACAAGCAAATTGTTATTACTGACGTAATTCATTGTGCTTTCAATGCCAATGTGCTTTGAGCTGGTACGTCACTCGTTTTCGCATCGACTTTTACTTTTCTTCTGACACGTTTCATTTTCCCCTATCATTTTCACTCTTATGGGAGACTCTTATTAACTCAACTCCGACAACAAAACCGTTTCACGATCATCATTATCATCATTTTTAAAAGTGCATTCAACAACAAAAATATTGACAAGCTTCGTTTAATATTTGTTTTGATTTTATTGCTTGATTAAGCCCCAAACGAGTTCAAACAAATATCTTATTGAGATAATTTTTCAATTCTTCCAAAGTTGATTTAGGTTTATTTTATTTTTGTCGACTATTTTGTCAAAATTTATCATTTTTATTTTTAATTTTCTACAACGTGATACGAAAGAATGAAAATTTGAATGAAAAGTAACTTAAAAACAATGTGGGATAATGTTTTTTTTATGCACAATATTTTAGATGCACAAAGATGAGCATGTTTGTCAAGCAAATGACGAAGTTGAAAAAAATTACATCGTCGTACGATAGCTTGAGATAATGCAAGGACGTGTGGCTATATTACATATTAACTGTTTCTGTGAAAGTTCAGTCGGTGCCGAGTAGTCGAACGTGTCGGTTGTGTTTGTAACACCGACGTCACATCTTGTACATTTTTGCTCATTCACAAAAGTAGCTTTAAAATTTTAGCCTTTAAGACAACGAATTTTGCCAGAAGTGCATATCTTTATTGTTATTTTTTTTTTAACAAAGTGAAGTGCATTTTATGTAAGTTCACTGTATATTTTTACAAGTGTTTGAACCAGTCAGTACACACAAAAATTTATTATTTCTTTTCTTTTTCAAACAAGATCAAATGAATCAGGAAATTAATATTGATAAACAATTTTTTTTATAGTTCATCGAACGACAATTTCATTTCGTAGACTAGTTTTCAAATAAACCAATCTGATTAGTAAAAGTTGTGTTTTAATTTTTCGAAAGTTGTGAAGATGAAAGTTTGACAACGATAAAAGAAAAATACCGTACTGAAATTTGAATTGAATCGAAATTAACGTCACTCTTTTTTCACACGCGCACTATTGTAAAGGTTTTTTTATGTAAAATGAAACAAAAACTCAATGCAAAATATATTACCTGAATTAGACAAAAACATATGAACAAATTGTTACATTTTGAAAAATGGTGCTAATTAGTATGCAAATTTTGAAAATGTGATTTATAAAAGCGGTATTATGCACTTTTTTTAAAGTTCATTTTGCAAACAAAGAATAATGGAATGAACGCGTATGTACTTTTTAATTCATGCAGAATACATAACGAAGCGCGTGGAAACCATGTGTTTAAATCTTTTTTACATAAGCCTATGAACAACATTATCTTTTTTTTCCATGAACAAAATAATACGTATTTTGAGATAAATCATTATCATGTTCTTAGCGTGGGTTTTATGTTTGTAACCTTTAGTTTTTCATGGTTTTTCAAAGTGAAATTCAAATTTTGAGATGATTACAAAAAAATAAATAAAAAACAAAAAAATTGTTTAGACAAGTTATTCTATATGAAAGCAAGAGGATACGATACGATTACTTATGCTTCTCACTCCCTGGAATGTGGTCGACCAACTTTTACTTTGGTCGTAGTATTTAAAAATAAAATATGCTGACATACATCTCCAGGCCCAATTTTCAAAGGTTTTGATTCGGGGGACCTAATTTTTCTCCTTTTTCAAGCTTAACTTTCACAAGGAAAAAAACTAATCGGCATTCAGAAATTAAAAAAAATTAAACTGACTAAACTGTAAAATGAACTGTTTGTTTTTCAGAAACTGACAGAAAATGTCTGCGAAAGCAATTCGTGAGGCGTCCGGGAAGGACTTAATTAATCGAAAATTGACAACAGGCACCAAAGCAGCAAAATGCCGATTTGTGAGCATCGACCAGGACACAAATTGGTCGCATGTTGTAGCTGAGAACCCGTGGTTGAAAAATGAGAAACTCGTTGTGAAGCCGGACCAGCTTATCAAACGAAGAGGAAAGCTCGGATTGATCAAAGTTAATACCGATCTGGCTGGCGCACAATCGTGGATCACAGAGCGGATGAACAAAGATCAGACCGTTGGCAAGGCTACTGGCAAGCTAAAAAATTTTATCATAGAACCTTTTGTACCTCATAAACCGGTTAGATTATCATTTATTTATTACCAATTTATTCAAATATACATTTTTATGATGATTCCTCGATTTTCAGAACTGATGAACAAATTTTTGCTTACAGGAAGAAGAAGTTTACGTATGCATTTACTCGCATCGTACCGCGGATACAATATTGTTTTATCACGAGGGCGGAGTGGACATCGGTGATGTCGATTCCAAAGCCTTAAAATTGGACGTGCCAGTTGGTTCAGAAATCACTGACGAAGCTATGATAACTGAAAAATTACTTACTCATGTGTCACAAGATAAAAAACCGTAGGTATCTTTGTAAAACTACTCGTTTTTTTTCTTCAATTTTTATTGAAAAGTTTTAAATTGAACACCCCTGTGATTTGCCAATTGAAATTGATTTCAGAGTGATTGCAAAATTCATTTTCTCGCTTTACAAACTGTATGTTGACTTGTACTTCACTTATTTGGAGATCAACCCCTTAGTGGTGACAGACGACGCGATTTACATTCTCGATCTTGCCGCTAAGCTTGACACGACGGCAGATTTCATCTGCAAGCCAGACTGGGGTGAGATTGATTACCCGCCACCATTTGGGCGTGATGCTTACCCAGAGGAAGCTTATATTGCTGATCTCGATGCTAAATCGGGGGCGAGTTTGAAACTCACGGTTTTGAACCCCCGTGGTCGGATATGGACCATGGTTGCTGGCGGAGGTATTAGTCGAGTTGTTTTCATTTCGTCAAATTGAATTTGAAAAATAAATAATATTGAATGGTTTTTTTCAGGCGCTTCGGTCATCTATTCTGATACAATTTGCGACTTGGGTGCAGCATCCGAACTGGCGAATTATGGCGAGTATTCCGGTGCGCCGAGCGAGCAGCAAACTTATGAGTATGCTAAAACAATCTTAAGTCTGATGACAAAAGAAAAACACCCAGACGGAAAGGTGCTCATCATTGGCGGTGGCATTGCGAACTTCACAAATGTCGCTGCAACATTTAAAGGCATCGTCAAAGCCCTGCAAGAATTTCAACTCAAGCTAGTTGAATACAACATCAAAATTTTTGTCAGAAGAGCCGGCCCTAATTATCAGGAAGGTTTGAGGTAACACGCAACATCAATTAGTTGTGAAGCTTTAGCACAAAGATTTTCAGAAAAATAATTATAAAAACTGTTTGTTTTAGGGTTATTCGCGAGATTGGCAAACGTCTTGGAATTACCGGACATGTTTTCGGACCGGAGACGCACATGACCGCGATCTGTGCAATGGCTCTGGGTAAAAAGCCGATCCCCGATGCCGAAACTCTGGAATTTTCAACTGCAAATTTCCTCCTGGCCTCTGGACAGGACGCTGTTTCAACTCCACCGATAAAAGATTTGACCGAGAGCTCAACAGAACAGTCTCCTACAAAGAAAGGTGATTCGACGGATTCGGCAGGGCCTAAACAACTTTTCACAAACTCAACCAAGTCGATCATCTGGGGCATGCAAACCAGAGCCGTGCAAAGCATGCTCGATTTTGACTTCGTATGTCGCAGGACAGAACCATCGGTAGCTGCTTTGGTTTATCCATTCACCGGCGATCATAAACAAAAATTCTATTGGGGTCACAAAGAGGTAACAATTATACATCCTATCTACTCATTCCACCGAGTCACAAAGTTATCAATGAATTTACATTATTTTTACTTAATATAGGTTCTTATCCCTGTTTATAAACAAATGAAAGATGCAATGACGAAACATCCTGACGCTGATGTGATGATAACTTTTGCCTCGTTGAGGTCAGCTTATGATAGCACTATTGAAACACTGCGCTTCCCACAAATCCGAACAATTGCTATTATTGCCGAAGGTATCCCAGAAAACATGACGCGCAAAATTATTCTCCGCGCACAAGAAAAAGGTGTGACTATTATTGGCCCGGCCACAGTCGGTGGTGTGAAACCAGGTTGTTTCAAAATTGGTAACACAGGAGGAATGATGGACAATATTTTGCACAGCAAGTTGTACAGACCTGGAAGGTAACAGGATAAATCTAATATTTCCAATTCTTGATATCATTTCCCAATTTTGTTCATATTTAATCTTGAAACAATTTTAAATGTTTTCAGTGTTGCATACGTTTCTCGATCAGGTGGGATGTCAAACGAACTGAACAATATCATATCGAAGGCCTCAAATGGAGTGTTGGAAGGAGTTGCGATTGGTGGAGATCGGTATCCTGGAACGACCTTCATGGACCATATAATGCGTTACCAAAACAACCCAGAGGCCAAGTTGATCATTTTGCTGGGAGAGGTTGGAGGTATCGAGGAGTACGAAGTTTGTGAAGCCCTGAAATCGGGAAAAATCACCAAACCTTTGGTGGCATGGTGCATTGGCACCTGTGCGAGCATGTTCAA
This sequence comes from Trissolcus brochymenae, assembly GCA_030523145.1. Taxonomy (NCBI): domain Eukaryota; kingdom Metazoa; phylum Arthropoda; class Insecta; order Hymenoptera; family Scelionidae; genus Trissolcus; species Trissolcus brochymenae. The sequence continues at coordinate 99,545 of JAQQRF010000455.1, forward strand.
CTCTGAGGTACAGTTCGGCCATGCCGGCTCAATTGCGCACAGTAACATGGAAACTGCTTCCTCGAAGAACGCCGCGCTCAAAGCAGCCGGGGCTCACGTTCCGGATAGCTTTGACAATCTTGGAGAACTTATACAAACGGTTTATCAGGACCTTGTACAAAAAGGAACAATTGTCCCAACGCCTGAAGTGCCACCACCAACCGTTCCTATGGACTACAGTTGGGCTAGGGTCAGTTTAGAAACAGAAAATTGTTTTAACTTGAATTTGAAATTGCTATTTTGTTATTATTTTTTGATTTTTAATAATTTCATTTAATTTTGGTATCAGGAACTTGGACTTATTCGAAAACCTGCATCGTTCATGACATCAATTTGCGATGAACGTGGACAAGAACTGTTATATGCTGGAATGCCTGTGACAGAAGTGTTGAAACAAAACGTCGGTATCGGTGGAGTAGTTTCACTTCTTTGGTTCCAGCGTTGCTTGCCCAACGTTTATTGCAAATTCCTTGAGATGTCCCTCATGCTCACTGCCGATCACGGTCCAGCAGTGTCAGGGGCACATAACACAATCGTTTGTGCGCGAGCAGGAAAAGATCTTGTCAGCTCTTTGGTTTCCGGACTCTTAACCATTGTAAATTTTTAAATATACACAAGTTTACAAAAATCTTGAAATTGACATTTATACAGTGTTTATAATCGCATTTACAATTTTAGGGTGACCGTTTTGGTGGAGCTTTGGACGGTGCGGCAAAAATGTTTTCAGCTGCTTACGATGCTGGATTACATCCACAACAATTTGTCAACGACACACGCAAGCAGGGCAAATTGATCATGGGAATCGGGCATAGAGTAAAATCAATCAACAACCCTGACATGAGGGTGAAGCTGATCAAAGATTACGTTTTGGAGCATTTCCCAGCTAAACCGTTGGTGTTGTACGCTTTGGAAGTGGAAAAAATAACGACCAGCAAAAAGCCTAATCTTATTCTGAACGTTGACGGCATAATCGCAAGTGCGTTCGTCGATATGTTGAGAAACAGTGGTAGTTTCACCAGTGAAGAAGCTCAAGAATACATCGAAATTGGAGCTATCAATAGTTTATTCGTTCTTGGACGAAGCATAGGATTCATTGGTTAGTCAAAATGATAAAGTGAATTTTTGAAATAGAGATTAATGTTGTACGATCAAATTACCCTACTGTTGTTTTATTTGCAGGTCATTATATGGACCAGAAGAGACTAAAGCAAGGTCTTTACCGTCACCCTTGGGACGACATATCTTATGTCCTGCCCGAACAGTATAACTAAGATTTCACTGATCAAGTAAAAGCATGTTCAGTTACAAAGAATCATTTTATGGTGGGCATGCGATGGCGGAGTGAGAACACATAGATCGTGATATTAAATACACAAGTCAGACAATTTGAAGTAAAATAGAGAAAAATATTTGGTTGCATATTAAATTGCACATCCAACATTCCGTGTTGCATTTTCATGCAATCAGTATGAAATGACAAATAGAAAGAAAACAAACAAGTGATAAACAAAGAGATGTTAACTATTTTCAGAGAGATCACAAAAGTAATAAATTGTTCCAAATCACTTAATATAGCACAAACGAATATTTTGCACTGTAAAATGTTTAGAAGCAATTGCGACTTGGATTTTGTATGACGGCGTATAACAGGGGATAAAACACTAATGCACAACAAATCTAGATCTTCCACGAAGATACACGAGATGCTAGTAAATATGTATTATATTTCTGTATGTTGTATTATAAATAATTTAGGTTTACTTGATGAATGAATTTGGAAGAAAAGCAAATAACATATAAAGTGGATTAATGGATTGATTTTAGAACATGATTGCAAACGCAACTTGTAAAATGCTCTGACCGTTACGTTCTGTGACAATTTTTGTTTATAATCTATGCAATGTGTTTGTCGTTATATTTTTTTTAACTTCTCTGTTTTTTACGACTAGGTTACGAATCAATTTTAGGATTCTTTGTTTTCCATCTTTCATTTTTTTATAGCAAATGATGGTTGTTAATCTTTTAGTTGTGAAACAAGTAAAACAAATAAAGCAAAAAAAAACTTCTTTCAAGTTATGGTGTTGCTTTTTCCATTGCAACTTTTCGTTTGATGTGTTATTATTCCTAATTAATGAAATACAGAATACTTTTTTTAAAAACGTCTCCTTTATTGTACAACCTCAACATGAAAACAATGTTCCAACATGTAAAATCAATTTCTTTCGCATGTTTTTTGTACACTGACAGTTTTAAAATTTCTGCAATAATTTTCACGGTCGAAGTACGTTTTTTTTAGAATAACGTACTTTTTGTTCAACAAGTTTATCGTTTCTCAGATATAAAAATGTGCTTTTATTGTGCAAGCGTAAAAATGTGTATTTCATTTTGATTGTTATTTATTTTGGCGTCGACCATATCATTTTAAAGAACTGAAAACAATTCTTATATCACGTATATACATATCGAATTTGTAAATTATCTGCTTTTTTATTTTATTTGTAAGAAACATGAAAGCAGTAATAAAAAGTAAACATAAAGCTTTATTGCAGCCCACTGAGCTGCATGTTGCAAGAAGCTTTCACAGTTAGAAAAAACGGACCTTCTTGATTAGGCAAGAACGTGGATGGAATAATATTGTATGAACCAGCAGGAACGTTTTCCAGCTCCAGATAAACAAAGCCAGACCTAAAAAACCGATGTTATTCCAAGTTCGTAAAAAACAAAAATAAAATCAATTTAATAAGTCTAAAAAATATTTCTACATACCGATAAGGTCCGGATGTAACAGATTTGAATGCTAGTGGACTATCAGAGTCATTCAGAGTGACAGTGATTATTTCAAACCCTATTTGATATTGTTTCGGACCTTTCAAAATGATAAGCAAATAATTGTTGTTATGTGAGCTTTGTAAAACTAATTGGTAGATCGGGTTATTATTGTACGTTATCGGATGATTGCCGCAACCGCCAGCAGTGATTCCTTTCCACTTCCCATCCGTCACCTACGATTTGAAGCCAAGTTATTTTTGTACAACTTATCTGCACAGGAAAACTCTTTATCAATAAAACAGTAACCTCTTTTTCATACTGATAAGGCTCTGCCATTTTTCGGAACGAAAACGGACATGTTCCGTAAATACGAAGCGTGTAATATATTGTGTTTGTTTTTTCATATTGCGACACCACCAGAGTGAATTTACGAGCACTATCTGGAGTTAATTTGATTTTGCATAAATAATGCGGGCTGTTTATCCGTACTCCGTCAATATACGGTGGAGGATCATCTGTAAAAATGAAACAGTTAATCTGTTCTTTTTCAGTTATTGAATTCTTTAAATAAAACTATACTTACGAGGATAGTAAACTCTTTTGCCATCATTTTTGTACACCAAAACAGTAATGTACTCTTGGTTCTGGCGAAAATCTGCAATGTCAGTAATATGTCGAGTTAGAAGAATCCAAATAGCACCTTGGACTTCTGGTTTAACTTCTAAAGAGAATTGAGGATTGTCTCCGATGTTATATGCATCTTTCACGGGACCCATTCCAGCTTTCCACATCCTGGTAATATAATAAGTAATTAAAAATTGCAAAATAACTAAAACACAGTTAAAGAAAAAAAAGAAAAAAAAAGAAAATTTGGCCTTTCGATCCTACTGATGGATACAAGTAGTATAACTAAAAAGTTTTGGATTCCAATTGAAGTAGAATACATCAAAGAAGTGGCAAATACTGTCCAGATCAATCCAGAAGATCCCATTATCAAAATGAGATGCTGAATCAGGATCGTAGTTTAAAGTTTCCTGCAATTCCCGAGTCCAGTGCTTTCTGTCAAGCTCCGAAAAATTGCCTCGCCATCGTAAGTGTGACCAAGGATTTTTCAGTTGTAAGAGTTTCTCACCCTGGTGAACATAACTCCATTACTACTAATATAACGAAACTGTTACAATTCTCATCTGTGAATGATTGTGACTAACATTAATCTCTCTGGCATCCAAAACCGCATAAGCGTGCGTAGCAACTAGCCCTGTTCTGTCAGCGTCAGCGTCAGACAAGTCTCCTGTGGCTACAGTTACCAGGACGTCTCCATTGTGCAAACGAGTCAGCAACGTGTTAAACAATTTATCTTTATTGAAAGTTGGATCATCGAGCCTGATTGCCCATCTTTCTGGTATCCAACCGGTTAGTGCGTGTAAATCAATATTCTGTAAATCAAATCAAGATTTTATAAACTACTATCTCTTTTTTTTAATTCATTCTAAATACAAATAATTATTAATTTACAATAATGACGAGCTTACACTATTAGAACCAGGGAAATCGTATCCCCCCATAACTTTCATGTAAGCTTTTTCAAGCAACGATATCCACAGTTCCCCTCGATTACTCGAGTAGGAACAGAGCAATTGATTGTGACGGCTCACAGGCAGATAATCATCAATGATCACTTTTCGAGGTATCCCATTGATGTGAAGCTTTACCATGTACTTCCCTACAAAAAACATCATTTTTTAAAAAAGAAATTATCAATCCCAATTAGTAAATAAATTTGTGGAACATGCGACAATATATACGTTTTTTGTACCAAAAGGATTATAGACAGGATCTTTGTTTCTATTCTTTGGATATATGATTGACGTTATAAGCCTTCTGCCAAATTTTTTTTCATACTGAGCACTCACAGCCAGTGAAGCGACAAGAGAGCAATCTGAAACAACCTGCAGTAAAAAAATTACGATTAAAATTGATTGCTAATTTAATTTATTTAAAATTATTATTATTACAATATATACCGTTTGTTTAATGCTGTAATAATCGACATGGTGTCCCATGAGCATCTTTGGTTCAGCGAATAATTCTTCTGGTCGACACCAGCGAGCAAAATCAGGTTTCTGTTTTGGAGCCAGCTCCAAAAATCCGTCTTTATCAGTAAAAGGAATAGCATACTGAAATTTCTCCGCTAAATCTACACTCATGAATGGTACAAATTCATTATCATTTATATGCGAGCCATATAGTAACACCCTCTTTTCTTCATCTGTGTATCCCCCATTTCCACTCACAACTTTCAGATGAGCACTGGTTCCACGATGCAGTTGTGGTTTAACTGAAATCATTTCCGAGTAAAAATAGGAAATCAAAAAAAGTGAATGATCGTTCAATTGATCTAAAAATCGGACCTGGAGTTGACGGGACAGAGTGAGAAGTTATGTTTTTGGTTGTCTCTGTTTCTGGCGAATCATCATTCACGTCTGGCAAGTTGGTTTCTGGTATCGACGGTAAATTTGGGATTGAATCAACTTTTTTCGGTGATTTTATTCCTTTGAGTGATTCCGCCCTGTCCAGAGCTTGTCTAATCAAATTAGTTAATTTTGACTTTACCTCTTCATCAACAGTTTTCTGAAATATAAATAATCCAATCAAAGATAATGAACTTTTTTTAATGTTACTTTTTCTGTTTTACTCACAACACTGAGACCGAGTGCAACAGCTTCTGTATATAATTTTACAGCAGTATCTTTACAGCCAGCTTCGTCAGCGTCCAGTGCCTGGCTCAATAAAAACCTACACCTTTGTAATTCATTTTCATGTGGTTTTGCTGATTCGTGATTCTTTTGTTTATTTTCTTCAACTGTAAAAATGTTTTAGTTATTGACATGCTATAAATTCATTCAATAATAAAATTCTGAAATAATTTTGCATGTTTTCTTTTCAGTTAATTCTTACATACTTATTTGTTTCAATTCTTCGATCCTTTTGTTGTACTCTGCAACTTTTTGAGCACAATTCACATCATCCAAGCAGCTCATAATTTTCACAGCAATCCCATAATAATAAACTGCCTGCTCGTACTGTTCATTTGAATCAAATTGAACAGCAAATCGAGCGGCGGAGATCGCGTCTTCGACATTCTGACTCATTATTCAACAATGGTTTCACGTAAACAACCAAATTCTAACCTTGCAAACAATTATTTGATCCGCAGAAAACATTTAAAATATTTTCAGTGCCAATGGCTTTTCATCTCACTAATGTTATGACGTTTCTCGGTTAAAAAACTTTTACAAAATTTTAATTATTTACGAATAAAAATAAAACTGCGCAATTTTGTTTCTTAAAGTTCAAATCAATGATTACTTTTTGTGAGCAGACATGACTGACATAAATCAGCTGTCAATTCCAACAAGTGTTGGGACTTTTGGCATTACGTTGGTAATATTGTTAAAGTGGAGGCAAAATTAAAAAAAAAAAATTCAATTAATCGTAATGAAAACATGATGGTTTTAAGAAGAACTGCACTTGAGTTAAATTTTCTAAAATCAATTGTATTCTTGACCTATAAAATGTTACAAGTCAATTGATTAGGTGCTATTTTCCCTTTTTCTTCTAAACTTTTGTAATTTAGATAAGAATATTCCATCTTTTCTTTCAACCAGTCAGGCAAGGGACTATCCCAATTCTTTGGAGGTTCTTTTCTTCTGCTCCATACATTATTTTTAACATGAGCAGCTAATCTTGTTTGTCTTCTTTTTTTTTCGCTCTCCGCAATCTCATCCTAAGCCAACAAAGAACGCAAATTAATGAACAATTAATTCATTATTTATAATGCCACCATCAAATTCTAATAATTTCACACTCAAAACCAACTGAAATAATAACGAAAAAAATACAGATTTTCTTAAAATACCAAAATTGTTTCATCTGCAGTTTTCTCGAATTCTAAGCATTTATTATAATCTTTTTTCCAGACTGAACAGTCTGTCATTTCTCCATCAATGAAATACTGGTGAAATCTGGCCTTGAAGCTCTTACAATTTTCATACTCATCCTTGTATTCTTCACAAGTTCGTATCTACAAAATAATGAACTCACAAAATAAACATCTCATAATAATATTGAAACAAAATAGATTCAAACTGTATGACAGTATACCCACCAATAATTTTTTTAAATCATATTCCTCGTTTTTTTCACCCATTTTCACCAATCACGAGTTCTCATTCAGAGTTTCATTAAAAAATTCTTATAAATTAAATAACAAAATGTTATGTTTACTTTCAGAACATTTTAACAGTTTTGAGGTTATATTATTCTGCTCCATTTTGCTCTGCTATAATTCTAGTCAGAACTAGTGGAAACGAAGGTTTCGTACATTTCTAGGGACTTTTTATGTCTGACACGGTCACGTTCATTCTCGGCTGTTTTCGTATTAGCTCGGCCTGTATTGTTTGAATTTAAAGCAGTTTTTATAACGGCGTGAGGTTTTAAACCAGAAGGTGATCCCTTTATTGTTTGAAAAACGGTTTGGTTAAGGTGTTGATTATTGCTGTTATTTATTTGGAGTATATTTAGTGATATTTATAATAAAGTTATTAAGTTTTGAGTCAACATGGATGCAACATTTAACCACGGAGAAGTTCCTCCTCGGTACCGGTTAGCTGTCGCCAAACAAATGGCTGCTATAGAGCAGCATGTCGCAGAACATCCTGACGGGTAGATATTCGTTGTTACTTGAAACTCGACATTCATCAATTCTCATTTCTTCATGAAAGTTATCAGGATTTATTTTGCATAATTAGAGATAACAATAGAAAAATATTAATATTGATGCTCATTTATTGTCTTGAGGTAAGACAAAATTATTAATGAAAAAGTAATTTGAATTTTCAGTTATGAATGGTCATTGGACGATTTTGAGATAGGTGTACCGTTGGGAAGAGGAAAGTTCGGACGTGTCTATTTGGCAAGAGAAAAATCAACGAAATACATGGTAGCTTTAAAAGTTTTGTACAAGTCAGAACTGCAACGAGGTCGGGTCGAAAAGCAAGTGATGAGAGAAATAGAAATCCAGTCTCATCTGAGGTAACAGCAAAGCTTGACAACATCATTTGATTTCATACCCCAAATCAAATTGAAAGATAAAAACCAAGTTTTATTTTACAGTCACCCCAACATCTTGCAATTATATGCATTTTTTCATGACAAGTCTCGCATCTTCCTTGTTTTGGAGTTTGCTGCAAAAGGTGAATTGTATAAAGAATTACAACGACAACCTGGGAGACGATTCAATGAACACCTGTAACTTTCAATACTCATTTTGTTTTTTGATGAAACATATTACTGCTATACCACTTAGTTACAAGTTAACATTTTTTTTTCTAGGTCTGCGAAATACGTTTATCAAGTAGCGGATGCACTTGAATATTGCCACAAAAACAACGTTATACACAGAGATATCAAACCTGAAAACTTGTTGCTAACAGTCAACGGTGACATCAAAGTGGCTGACTTTGGTTGGTCTGTCCATGCGCCATCTTCAAAGTACGCAAAACAGTTAAAAAATTCATTGTTAAACGAATTTCCAATTAGAAAACAAAATCGTTAAACTTGAACTGTTGTTGTTTTTTAGTCGAACTACAATGTGCGGGACTCTGGATTATTTGCCACCTGAGATGGTATCTGGATGCTCATACTCCGCAGGTGTTGATTTGTGGTGTTTAGGTATTTTGTGCTACGAATTTTTAGTCGGCCAGCCTCCATTCCTAAGTGCAACTCAGGAAGAAACATATCATAAAATTCGAAGCTTGAATATCCCGTGGACATCGCATATCAAACCAGGGGCAAAAGATCTCATATCACAGGTATGATTTTAAACGAATTATTTCATAATGTTGCAACCAAATCTTACGATTTTGGAGTTATTAAACACATGTATTTTTCAGCTTATAAGAAAACAGAGCGATCAAAGAATATCTTTGGCTGAAGTGAAACGCCATCCTTGGATTTTGGAGCATAAAGATTAACCAGAATAATTCCTCGTCTTTAAGTACTGTGTTTAATTTGCATGATATTTTTTATTCAATCTATTATACTTTTATTAGTAAATTACTCGTTTATTCAATTATGTTTTGTAAATAGAAACGACCCGATAAGTTGACACAAATTGTAAATAATGAGTATTGATTCATTATATTATTATTAATTTTGTTAATAATAAAAGTCAGACTTTTTTTGAATACCAAATTAGTAAATAAATAAAGTGAGTTTCATCATTTATCAACTTGTTGTTCATTTTGTTTACCTTGAAAAACTTGTTTTTAATTTCCCGCCATAAAATTTCCCACCAGATGGCTCTCACGATTCACAAAAATATAACAATTTATTTTATGGTTAACAACAACATTGAACAAAAAATTTATTTCTACAACAATTTGATATTTTATAAAATTCACTGACAATGAATAATTTTGTGTTATTGTTGTATGAATCGTTGATAGCTTGATGGTACGATGGCACTATTTGAGAATGTGGCAACACTGGCTCGGATGCCGTTCATTTCCCTTCTAATTTCACGACAACAAATCCGACGCACAGCACTTTGCTTTCGTGGGAATTACATTACACGATTATAGATAGACTCAAAAGTGGTATTGTCACAATTCTAACCTCCAAGCGGAGAAGTAACGCGCTGTTGTGAACCCGGTAAATAGTCGCGTACGCTTCTGTAAACACGATTGGAGTTCAAGAATATCATGATGTCTCGATCGGTGCGGGCAGAAACTCGAAGTCGAGCCAAAGATGATATTAAACGTGTGATGCAAGTGGTTGACAAAGTTCGACACTGGTATTGTCATTTTCTGTTTATTGTTTGAATTGCACTCATTCAAAGTTTATGCTTTTTTTTCATTTTCATACTTTAAAGATCTAAATAATGCTCTTTTATAGCAGTAATAAACCTTCAATATGTCACAATTATGGGATAAATCTTTGTTTATGTTGCTGTTGTTTGTAGCTAACTAATAATTTGTTGTTTATTTTTTGAAGGGAAAAAAAGTGGGTTACAATAGGAGAAACAACAATGAAAATTTATAAATGGGTTCCTATAAATACTTTAGAACAGCAGGTACAGGGTTATTTGTATAATATTTTGTATGAAATATTTATCAAGTTTGAAAAGTTTAGAAATAAAATTAATAAATTGTATTTTTAGAAAAAAAAAGGTAAAACTGTGATCGCTGATAAAGAAAATGGCATTCCACGAAAAGGTTTGGACACCTCTAACTCCAATTTTGGGCTTACGGAAGACTCAAATACTTGTGAGTTAAACAAAGTGTTATAACCAAAATATATTCAACTTTGTCAGCTTTGGAGCATAAATTAAATATATTATATTTTAACAGGTTTTTCAACGGTCAGTGACTCTCAGGGATTAACGGACTTTTCTGCGCATCTTGGTTTTTCCGAGGACTCAAACTCACAAAATAGTGAACCTATTTCAAAACGACCAAAGACTGACTAAATAACATCGCAAACTTAGTATTATAAGGCACACATTAAACAAACACTGCATTTTGCCATACGTGTATGTATCAATCATCAAGGCAATTTCTGAACGTACAAATCACAGAGGGCTCAGAAAAAAGAAAAATGTGTTGTTAAAAAATTTATCAACACGTCCACTGAGAACTAACAGCGAAGGGAAATTGCTTGATTCGGTGCGTGTAAGTTTGTAATATAGAGAATCATGTGACACATTGTATATATTATAGGCATATATCAAATAGGTCGTTTTATGGTAACTGATGAAAAGATGTTTTGTTTAACAGCTATGCCAGATGATTGAAATTCAATCTTTTTTCTATTCTAACACGAATAAAAATATCATCTGATTATTCCTTTAGAATATAACCTTCAGGTTATAATTCTTTCAAAAATTACTCATAGAGTAATACGCTGAATTTTAAGTCATTTTCTTGCTACTCACCGCTTAATCCCGTGAGTATTGAGGAATTGTTTTACAAAATTCATGTAATTTGAATAACTTTTTCTTAAGGTTTAGCGATTGACGAATCTTCAAAGGAAAAATCGTATGACATTTTTTCCGTGATTCTGTATCAAATTGTCAACGGAATCCTGTAAACGCGACTGAATTTTTAATGTTTTTTTTTATCCATTTGAATTCAAGGAATTAATTTATATAATTAAAACGCTGAATAAAAAACAATTAAAAATTTTTAATCAATGTCAATTCTGCTTCTAACTGTTTTTTGAGGTTCTATGAAAAATCTAAAACTGCTGGTTTGAGATAAAGTAGTTCATTTATTTCTACAATCTTTTTGTAGGGATCCTTATAAAAAATATGTTTCAACTTGATTGTAAATTTTACCAAGCAATAGTTTCTCCATTGAATCGTAAGAAGGCACCGTTATCTTCGGCATTTAAAGCCAATATTGTTTTCACCATGGCATCGACGCTTTCATCGACAGTGATTTTTGCATTAGGACCTCCCATGTCAGTTTGTACCCAGCCGGGATGAATGCATATTGCCATGATTCCATCCGGTTTCAGTTCAATGCTCATAGATTTTGTTGCCATGTTCAATGCCACCTAATTACAAAATGTACCTTAAAATTAGTTTGTTGTTTCAACATTTTTATTATAAAAACGTGATATCTTACCTTGCTACATCTGTAACCGTACATCCCACCGGAACCATTGTCATCAATACTGCCGACTTGGGAGCTTACGTTAACTATAACAGCTCTTGTAACGCCCATAGTAGAACCGCTCACTTTTTTAGCGGCTTTTCTCAACAACGGTAAGAAAGCCTTCGATCAAAACGAATCAATAACAATCAGAATTATGCAAACAGCTATACGTTTTTTACGTTATTCAATAGGTAATTATGGACATTTTGTACACTACCTTAGTCAACATAATTGGTGCCACTGTGTTGACCTTGTAAACTTCAATCAACTCCTCCTCAATGACATCGTCAATTTTCCCTCTTGAACTTATAATGCCAGCATTATTGATGAGAACATTCAATCCGTTATCACCTACTTTATCACTCACTACTTTGACAAGTTTGTCATAATTGTTGCTGTCTTTGACGTCTGCATAAAGAAGTAACAAAAATCATTTTATGCAATGTTTTTGAAAAAAAGCTTGTAGAAAAAGGAAAAAACTATCTGCGAATGAATTATTTTGCAAAATTTACCAAATCCTACGACATGAATGTTGCTGTGCACTTTCGCAAGATCTTGCAATTCCTGCAATTAAACAATCGAATGTAATTATTCGAGTAACAATTTATTCAACATTTTCTTTATTTAATGAGGTTTTTATATACCTTGGCATTGGATGGATTGCGACAAGTTGCAAAAATGTGTTCCGGTGGATTTACCAAAGAGACAATCTTCTTAACCAACCCAAGACCAATTCCCCGGTTGGAGCCGGTAATCAAAACCGATTTCATGTTTCCAAAATTACTGAAATACAATTGACATAACGAATTTTGCAATAACATGGGTACACAAATGGATATATCAAAAGTAGAACATTAAACTTCTATTATACCTGATTTCGAAGGTCAAATAACGACAGGTCTAATGACTTGTAATTCAATCGAGCGTGCGTTAGCAACTGGAACCCAACTAACACGAAACATCGTGTCAGACTTGTTATGTCGAAAGAGCGCGAATCTCAAATGAGATAATAAACCACAGATTAGAGATAGCACAATTAAAAATGTTATTAAAAATCATAAATGTGGTTAAAACATTTCATTTATGGGCGCTATTATTTTGTGATATACAGTTATCATGTTTATTATTATTTCAACTAAAATTAAAATTATAATTGCAATGAATAATGTTGGTCTGAATATAAAAGCAACAAAAGTTTTGTAGATTGTTTTATTAATGTTGAACATACGCCAGTCACATGAAAAAGAAATATGAAATCGATCTCGCGTATATTAAAAAAGTCTTATTAATATATAAACAACCATTTGTACTTGAACACTTCAATGCAACTCATGTTAATCACCAGTCTATCTTTTTACCAGTGTAATCTACAAATGCACCGTTGTGTTTTTCATTGAGAGATTGTAACAAATTGACTATCCCATCTACGCATTGTTCAACTGTTATTTGAGCGTTTGGGCCTCCCATTTCGGTTTTCACCCAGCCTGGATGCAGGCAAGTTGCTAAAATTCCATCATTTTTCAAGTCAACGCTCATTGACTTTGTCGCAATGTTTATCGCAGCCTGCAACAAAAATGAAGTTAACAATTTATAATAATCTAAACTTACAAAAATGATTTGAATCTTTTCGTTGTTACCTTGCTGCATCTGTATGGATAATATCCACCTGTGGTATTGTCAGTTATACTACCAAGAGTTGAACTCATATTAATAATGGCAGCTCGAGATGTACCAAGAGGTTGGTCTTTTCCTTCAGAAGAAGCTTTTTTAAGTAACGGTAAAAATGCCTGCAAAAAAACATTTTTCAATATTTTTTTATCATTTGTCTCTATTTTTGTTAAATTATTTAAACGACTTTTACCTTGGTTAATAGAATTGGTGCGACAGTATTAATATGAAACAAATCAACTAACTCTTGTTCTTTAACAAGTCCAATCCGGTGAAACTTCGTTGCTATTCCAGCATTATTGAAGATCACATTCAGTCCTTTTCCTTGCAATTTGTTTTGAACATGCTTTACAAGCGAGTCATGCTCATTTGAATTTTTCAAATCTGTAATTTGAACTCAACTTATTAAAACAACTTTTTTTTAAAAAAAAGTTATTTAGAACTTTTGAAAAAAATAAGTTACCTATTTGAAAGATGTCTACATTGTTACACCTATTAGCAATATCAGTTAAGGCCTAAAAATAAAAAAAGAAATGATATAATCATGTACAGTACAACAGTATAATATAATTAATGACAGCAGTTTTTGTTATTGATATTCTATTTCAACCTGTGATGTCTATCAGATGAATGATTAGGCACATTGTATTACATGTTGCAAATTATAACGCAACATTGTGTATGTTTTGAAAATATAGAAAAATTCAATTTTTTTCATAAATTTATGTTATTATGAAAGTGGGAGTAAAATGGATCGTTATGAAAATTATAATTCAAGGATTTTTTTTATTTATACTTACAGGAGCTTTACTGACATCACGACAAGTTGCAAAAATATTGACAGGTGCATTTGGCAGACTCGCCAACTTGTTTACCAAACCCAAACCAATGCCACGATTACAACCAGTAATTAAAATCGACTTCATCTTCACTTTTCATTCATAAAATCATAAAATCAGGAACCCAAAATACTGAAATACTTGATTTTTTATATCCGGCGAGCAGCGATTCCACGCGGCGTTTATTTATGGTTTCATCGATAAGTAGACTGTGAATTGTGACATAAAAACATCATCGCGTGTTTGCCGGGAAAATTTAAAACCAAGGCTGATACGAAATTTTACTTACTTATTTGCAGAACTAGGCATATCATAAAAAATCTGTTTTTAATAATCAACCGATATCATCAGTTATGATTTCTTTTTTGATTATAAAATTATTCGTAATCGCTTTGGTCGTATGAATTTTTTAAAATCTTTTGTAAATAAGCCTGTCGATGATAAACAGATCTATAAAAAATAATGTATATGTTCCTCACAATCAATATTCCACGTAAGCTTTTTCATGCAGCTCATTGTAATCGCGACATTATCAATACGTTTAGTTGAACTAAACCAGCAGTAACTAACCAGTGTACGGTACTGAAAAAATATTTTTGTTAAGCTTATAACATTTGAATTAAACGTCAATTTTTTGTATCACTAGTTACTAGTTTGGCAATTAATTTTTTTATAGCCAAATTTTTGTATGCAACAATTTTAAAATCAAATCCGCATAAACTGTTTTAATTAAAAAAAAAAAACTGCCTAATTCGTAAAAATGGACGATTATAAAAATTTATAATATGACGACAAATGTCGATGCTTACGCAATTTTGATGAAACCGTAAATGATGAGATAATAAAAGACATAATTCTAGAAAAACGTTATCATGATAAGATGTTAATATTAAGATCTAATCTGGTACTCGCCAAACTACTATGAGCAGCAAGAAAAATCAATCAAAAAAGAAAAGGTCTGGATTTTGGTCGATCTGCGGTTCAGATTCAAGGACAATTGATTCAGACAGCAGTGAAAGTGACAACGATCCTGGGCCGAAAATAATAAAACCACAGTCTCCACAAAGTAAGAATTATTTCATTTACCCTGTCCGTTTAAAAACGCCTAATAAATGTTTCAATTTCAAACTTGAGCATGAATTTGTAAGAAATATAATAGATCAATTTCCCAACTTCAAATCTCATTTGCTAACTCCAAAATTATTTAAGATTATGAACATGTCCCAACAAAAGAATTTGGATTGTTTCGACAACGTTGGCACAGTTGATAATATGAACTTCTATCTGTTAAGAGGCTTCTGCTTTTGAATAAATGTTTAAAACTGGAAATTTATATACGTTTGACAACACAGGTGTTGACTTTTTGTAAATTGAATTTAAATCATTCTACGTCACGAGAACAAAATTGTAGAAACCTTTTATCCTGAGCGTTGAAAATGTCAATGAATCCGAGATGTCAAATCTTTCTAGAAAAATTAAATTGGTAATTGATATGAATTAACATCGAATGAAATAATAGTTCAAAAATAGTATTTTGTAATGAGCGAAGGTACATCATTAAGTTGAAGAGACCAGCCAATGAACGATGAGCGGCTCCATCATTCCACCGACACTTCTCCAAGCGTCTCCAAGCCCAACGGAACTAAAATCGGAATCAGTTGGGTTGTAGCCTTACGATAATCTGCACACCGACGGTTTGTTCGCAAGTTGTCACTGATTAACAAGTCGAGCAGTCTGAAAAGAATCGAAAAATAAAATTGACGTGATGGCGCCTATCCGTAAGTGATTTTTCCCACTTGGACGAAAAATAAGAGACAGAAAGTCTGAAACAGAATTGCTCGAATGAGCTGACTCATTTGATCATCTCGTGGTTTGTACAAATTACAAGGAGCAAAAAAAAGGGCATAAACCGACTGTGAAAGTTCGAGGAGAATCAAGAATTTCGCAGTGGCGAACAAGAGTTTCGGCAAAACTGACCAGTCGAGTGGGATGAGATGGAGTGAGCGGACTGTGATCATTTATTTAAAATATAAAATCATTGGCCGACCCAGCGGCACCTGAGGAGGCACCGATTCGGTGTGCGGTCAAGTGTTGAGCGAGTGTGACGTCACGCAATCGCAAGTCATGGCTACTTTGGCGATTGTTCCGCGGCTCGTGTGCCTTCGGCCAGGTCGACTACAATTGTTACGAACCAAAAGCATCGTCTTCGCGTTTGCACGCTCGCGAAGACATTACTCCAGTGAGTTGCTCCGAAAAGGCACAAGTCACGTGGATGTTACGCATCTCAGATGGTCTCCTCGACTTGTCAATTCAAAGTCCAATGATTCCGAACAGGCACACACACATAACCTAACTTTGTTGTTGTTTTTTCATTATTGGATTATAAAAAACACCTCCCGGCAATTTCGAATTGCACTTGCAAGCGTAGTTTTGTGATCGCCGTTGTAATTGCGACAAACCAATTACGCACTTCTGAGTTGCATCACTCGGCGCAACACAGTCATTGTCGTAACTTTTTTTTTTCTCTTCATCAATTTTTTTTCTTCCTAGTGTTTGAATACACTATTTATGAGTCAAGGAAAATGAGTTTCCCTTAAAAATTCACTTTCAAGTTGCACGAGATTACAGATCAAACAGAAATATGAACAAATTTATTAAAGAAAGACATCCGTCTTTTATCTTTAATAGTAATTTATTTTAGTTTATCTGAATAATTTGTAAGATTAAATTCCGATCTATCAAGTTCTTTGCGTCACTAGAATTTAATTAGATTGTATCAATAAATCAGGATTCAAGATATTTAAACTTAAATCAATACTGAGTTTAGGAATGATTTTAAAATGATTTTTTGAATGTTGATTTTGTTGGTTCCAGTGGAACATAAGATGATGTACGATCTGATCGTCCTTGGAGGTGGTTCTGGAGGATTGGCAGCAGCAAAGGAAGCTGTCGAACTTGGTGCTAAAGTAGCTGTTTTTGATTATGTAACTCCATCGCCCCAAGGTACAAAATGGGGTTTGGGTGGCACTTGCGTTAACGTAGGATGTATCCCGAAGAAACTTATGCACCAGGCAGCATTACTTGGTGAAGCTGTGCATGTTAGTATTTTATTTTTCATTCAACTCTTTACAATTGCATGAAACATATTTTTTTAATCAAAATTGATTTACAGGAAGCTAAAACTTTTGGATGGCAAATTCCGAACCCGGAATCAATCAAGATTGATTGGGTAGCACTGAAGGATGCTGTGCAAAATCATGTAAAATCTGTAAATTGGGTAACTCGAGTTGAACTTAGAAACAAGTAAGTTTTTAAAGCAAAAGAGAAGAACAATGAAGTGACTTAGAAGTTATTGCAGAATGTTTAACGTTTTATATTTTATTTCCTTGCAGAAAAATCGACTATATTAATGCCCTGGGGTATTTCAAAGATTCCCATACGGTAATTGGTGTCGATAAGAAAGGAGAGGAAAAAGAATACACAGCACAAAACGTACTAATCGCAGTCGGCGGAAGGCCGAGGTATCCTGATATTCCTGGAGCTTTGGAGTACGGTATCACCAGCGATGACATTTTCAGTCTCGATCGCGCTCCTGGGAAAACTTTAGTCGTTGGCGCTGGATGTACGCTTACTTTTTAATTGATATTTAAAGTTGTTTTACAAATGTACAGGTACATTTATGGAACTGTTTTCTCTTTCTTTAGACATTGGTTTGGAATGCGCTGGATTTTTGAATGGATTTGGCTTCGATGCAACTGTAATGGTTCGTTCCATCGTACTGAGAGGTTTTGATCGACAGATGGCTGATCTCGTAGCTGAAGAGATGGAACAACGCGGAGTACATTTCATCTACGAAGCGAAACCGAAAGCGATTGAGAAACAATCAGACGGTCGTCTGCTTGTCCACTATGTTGACAAAGTATGTCAATGGTTTTTTTTTTAATCTATATCCAGAGATGTTTGAACTACCTTGTAAATAATGCTAACTGACGCCAATTGTTTTTCAGGATGGAAGTGTTCACAAAGACGTTTACGACACTGTTCTATTTGCGATTGGAAGAAGACCCCTCACTAAAGAGTTGAGGCTGGATAATGCTGGCGTTAAAGTTGTTGATGATACTGAAAAAATTGACGCCATTAATGAACAAACAAACGTGCCGAACATTTATGCTGTCGGCGATGTGCTTCACGTAAGTATTTGCTGTTTTGTTCATAAATAATGTATCAACTTTGGTAACTTTGAGTGCAAAAGTTATAGTTAAACATTATTATTGCACTTTATTTCTAAATATAAAAAGTTTCTTACAATGATAAATATAGCCACAGTAAAAATTACAACAATACTTTCCAAACAACTTTTCTTAAATATTTATGAACAACTTATGACATTCTTTTACTCGCGGAATATAATTGCTCCAAAAGTTTACAGTTTTCTTCTCTGCACTCTGGCCGACTTTCGTACCATTTGCGAAAAGAAGAAAGTCCTGCTAAAGCTTCACTTTTCGATGGGATCAGTTCACTCGTTTTTTCACTTTTGCTAATAGCTTTGTCCGGGCTATTAATTGCAAGTCTTTCAACTTGACTTTTTTCTCTAACACCAACTGTAGATCTCTCAATATTCTCATCAAAATTTTCGTTACAAACTAAATCCATCGGTTCATCTCGCACTTGTGCAGTGTGCTCATTTGTATTTACAGTTTCTTCATTAGTATTCTCTGAACTCGACGGATCATCCGCTGTCAGCTCTTGTGTCATATTTTGTTCTCTAAAACAATTCCTCAAGATTTCATCGTCCGAAAAAACAGAGCAGCACGGTAGATTTTCGTCTTCTTGTATCCACCTAATGACATCGCTCTCCAGGATCTTTTTAAATTTGAAAATATCAACCAAGAGGCTCATAATGTTCTCGACATTGTTCTCATCTTCGTCGCAGTACGTTTCAAAGTCCAAAATCCTACACCAAGCATTGATGAATGTCGACTCTGGCACAGACTCCCAAGCTAACGAGATCAGTCTATAACAATTCAGGATACTCCAGTTATTAAAAAAATTTACCACAGAATCCATCGAATTTATGTGTTGCTTGAGCTCCAGTAGAAGCAATTTCCTGTAGTTACTTTTCAGTGACTTTGATATTCCCAGCACCATCGGTTGTACGTCCAAAGTCAAATTCGGAGGGATGAATTCCACAGTGACCTGATCGTTGATCGAATTCAGATAGTCTTTGGTCCGATGCGCTCGCATGCAGTCCACTATCAGCATGATCCTGTTTTTTGTTTTTTTCGTAGCCATCGGGACGAAGACTTTTCTAAACCAGTAGTCAAACAGCTCTTCAGTCATCCATGCTTCGTCGTTGGACCGACATATCACAGGGAAGTTGATCTCCTTTGTGAAATATGCCATGTGTTCCGTGTTAACAATCATAAACAAAGGGATCTTGATTGTCCCCAGCACATTGCAGCATGACAATAAAGTCACATGGTCCTCGAAGTCTATCTGTGACAGTCCTTCCACTTGCAGAAGGATACCTGCGGGTAAGGATTTCCAAGTCAGAACGCTTTCGTCGGCATTGTAGATGTGGCACAGTTCGAGTCCTTGCATCGACTCCGGGGTGTATGTCTTTGTCAAGGAGTTGTTCTCTTTTGTATTGCAAATAATGTCGTGACTAGATTTGAATTTGTTGAACCAGCTGTCACTTGCTCTGAACTCCGGAGGACCGCCAAGGATGGCATTGAATTCTACCGCTTTGGCACGTAACATTGTTGAAGATACTGGATGGCCTATGTTCCTCTGCTGAGAGTACCACAAAAATACTGCTTTCTCCATCAAGGCATAGGTCTGCTTGATCTGCGTATCAGTTTTTCTAGCTTCTCGAGATCCCTGAATGGTGGAGCTAAAATGTTTGTTTTTCGATGGTTCATTGTCTGCATTATTGTGAAGTTTAAGGTTTTTTGAGTTCATCGTTGATCCTGTGGTCATTTCATCATTGTTCTAGAAATCATAATAGACGACCATAAGTGATTATGAATGATAAAGAAAGTATAACAAATATAGTTATATAATTATGAAAAATAATAAAATTAAATTTAAAATTTGACAAAACAACTAAGATATTAATCAGGGTATTAGACTTACAAATGATTGTTTTCGTTTTTTCATATGGAAGACTAGATATAGGTTATGGTTTTCATGTACGACTAGTTCTCTTCTGCAGCTTCCGCATCTCAAACACTTGTTATATCCAAGATTTACATTAAAATTTTTATACCTGAGTTGTAGAACTAAAAATTTCATTAAACAACTCAAAAAATAATCTTATAATGAACTTATAATCGAAACGATGGTGTTGCAAATGTTTTATAACCACGACTTAGAGTTTACCAGTCGGTAAAAGAAAATTACTATTGAGCCTCCAACTTATCGACTGTTCGTTAAGTTTAAAACAATGGAAATAAAATTAATTAATACAATTGAACCATGATAAATGTTATAACCACTGATTTCAAATTAATATACAATTATTATAATTAATCATTAATTTTCATTAATCTTTGTGTTTCAGAAAAAGCCCGAGTTGACTCCGGTAGCAATACATGCTGGTAAACTGTTGGCTAAACGACTTTTTGCAAATGCAACTGATAAGATGGATTATGTGAATGTTGCAACGACTGTGTTCAGTCCATTGGAATACGCGTGTGTTGGTCTTAGCGAAGAGCAAGCTGTTGCTCTCCACGGAGAAGACAATGTTGAAATTTATCACGCTTATTATAAACCAACCGAATTTTTCGTACCACAAAAGAATGTTTCGCACTGTTATGTTAAAGTTGTTGCTCTCCGTTTCGAGGACCAACAAGTTTTGGGCTTGCATTTTATTGGACCACATGCTGGAGAAGTCGTTCAAGGTTTTGCTGCGGCTATCAAGTAATGAAAAAAAAAAATGTTTAATGATATTTTGCAAATTTCGTTACGATTTTTTGTTAACAAAATTTTATTGCTTTTTTCAGGTGTAATTTAACATTCCCAAAATTGAAAGCAACCGTTGGAATTCACCCGACTGTTGCCGAAGAATTCACACGAGTATTCATAACAAAACGATCAGGGATGGACCCTACACCACAGAGCTGCTGCAGTTAAAATAGAAATCATTTCAGTCATCATGCATAAAATGCACTCTCTCAGCAGACCATGAAACTTGCGTTCAAATATGTATTTTTATAGACAGAATTTAGTTCAGTATTGATCTTCGATGTGAATAAAACAATAAGTTTTGTACGACCTGGAAATTGTATAATCAACACAACAATATCGGATGCCTAATTACTTTAATAATTCCTGCTAATTAATATAAAACAAGTAGATCTAACAAAAATGGATTTAATCAAACTTGCTTGGATATAATTTTCATCAGCGAATTTTTAAACTGGTTATTAAACATTATTCTTTGAAATAAAAAAAAAATCATTTCAATATAATTTTGAGTTTCGTTGTTTCTATTTACCCTTTACAAATCGAATGTATCAATTTTCTGTTGTTATAAAAAGTGGATTGTGGTTGAACGAGATTTAATATTATTTTGAATTGAACTATCGGTAAAGAAGGACTTGAATTCAAATGACGTACTGAGGTAATCTGCGTTGGTATTGCGCGTGTGTCGCACAAAAAGTCAACTGTCAAACGATATAATCAAGGACCATGACACTGGCTGTATAATCAGTTTTACATCATATTTTTGTTACTATCTAGCGTTACAACTGACGGGAAAGTTAAACGCGAATGTCCTACTCGATGTGAAATACATGAGTCGGCGAAATGTTCGCGTTACGATAGCAGTGAAAGGTTAATTTCTCTTCGTTTCAAAGGATGTTCCTTGCTCAATCGACGAATGTCCTCGTTCGCTAAGCACACGTCTATTTTCAAGTTGGTTCTCAGCCTGGCTGCTCTAATGTTAACGCAGTATTCTTGTACCACATCAGCCATGACGTCACACGAGAACAAATTCGAAAAACTCAGGTAAACAGATCTGTCAAATTGATGCTCCGAAATGTCACTTCTCCTTGTGTCAAAACTTTACGTTTCATTTGATCGATTCAATTTTTTGTTCCAAATTTTTATTTTTTTTTTGTTCTTTTATTTATTTCATAATTCCATAAATGTAAAATGTCAAGAATTTTCAATCTATGCATCATTTTTTTTGCAAAGTTACCTAATCGTTCCAAAGATTTCGAAATTCAAATTTATATTCATGACATAAGAACCATGAGGATTTTAATTTCAGTAAGGTAAAAAGAAAGAAAATGTGTACGTTTGGAATTGTAAAAAGTTTTCAAATTTTGTTTCAGGATACATTTTGTAACTTGGAATGTTGCAACAAAAGATCCGGACGAAGATTTACATTCATTGTTGAATTTGTCCGGCATTGAAAAAACGCAGCAAAATATACCTGACATGTACATAATAGGGTACGAGTAACTTATTGTATATTATTAAAATAACCATTTTAATCTCTCTTTTTTTTCAAGTAACAAGTTTGTAACAGGAACAATTTTTCATTCTTTTTTAGATTACAAGAAGTCAGATCACAAGTGACAGATATGGTCAAAAATATTCTAGCATATGATCCTTGGACTCAAGCATTTAGGTAACTGTACATTTTAATCGCTTATCTCAAATGATAAAGATCATAAAATTGCAAAGTTTTTTTTACAGAGAAATTCTAAGAGAGTATGGTTACGTTAAAATTCATACAACAAAACTGCAGGGCATCATAATAAATGCTTTTGTACTTCGAAAACATCTTTCCCATCTACGACTTTTGGAATGGAAGTATACGAAAACTGGTTTTAGTGGATTTTGGGTGAGATGAAAATGTTCTGTTTTTCATTGTCATTCAAACAAGACATGATTACTAGGATTAAATTGTTGCTCCTTTGAACTTGATAATTATTCATAATGACTAAGAATGAAACAAAAAAGTTAAGATGAAAAAAAATAAAATTGCAGGGAAACAAAGGTGGTGTTAGCATTAGGATGGATCTATATGGTATCAATGCATGTTTTGTGAATACCCATCTGCCGGCTCATGACGAGGCCTTACAAAGTCGAATTGATGATTACGATACGATCATGAAAAATCATTTATTTGACAACAAGGAAACCAAACATATTATTTATCACGAGTCTGTATGTTTGAAGATACAGTGAATTGCATGTAACGAAAACTGTTTGTTTCATATAAGTTTTAATTTGGGATTTCTAGTTACGTCTTTTGGATTGGCGACTTGAATTTTCGACTGGATGAAGGATTGTCAGCGGCAGACATCGAATTAATGGTGAAAAAGAAAGATTTGGAAAATCTACTTAAGAAAGACCAATTGACAATAGTTAGAGATAGTCATCGAGCTTTCACTGAACTTGTGGAGGCTGAAATAACATTCCCGCCTACTTATAAGTACGAATTCGGCACTCAGGAATTTGATCTCAAGTAAGAGAACAAATAATTTCGATAATTTTGAAATAAATGATGAAAAATGTTCTGAATTAAATGTAAATTTTGTTTCTCAGACGCAGGCCATCATGGACCGATCGAATATTGCATAAAGTGAACCCCGTATCCTATGTGGAAAATCACTTGAAAGCTGTACAGCTGAGTTATGCAAGTCATCCGTCTTACACCCTATCAGATCACAAACCAGTGACAGCTGAATTTGATGTATTTGTAAGTTTCTAAATAAGTATTTGTATAAGCAGTTTGGGTAATTGTCACATATGTGACAGTTCCGAAATTGACATGTTTTTTGTTCATTTAAATTTGTATAGTATCTTTTATTTTCTATCATTTATTGAACATATATCGTTTTGTATTTTAGATAAAACCAAATTTCACAGAGGACAGTGTCATATTAACAGTTCCAACATGGTACTTGGACGAGGAAAACTCAGTATCATATCAGTATGAGGGTGGTTACGAGTCACACCCAACTGATTATATCGCTTTATATCATAACGATTTTGATACCATAGAAGATTATATATTTTTTGAATACGTGAAAGGTTTGCTATTTGATTTTATCTTTCCTGTTATTCCAAAAATGTTGGAATGATGAAATGGACGTTGTTGAATATTCCACATATTCAATGATATACTAATGTTGGTAAAATGTTTTCAGCCCCTAACAGAGAACAGTCTGCTGATAACAGAGTTACATTTCCGTTCATAGCGGCGAGGTCATCAGGGATGTACCGTTTGATCTATTTTAGCGAGAAAAAAAGTGCCTTGTCCATTCTGGGAGTGAGCTGTGCATTTAATATCAATCAAAGAAATGATGAAACAATACAAAGCTGTATTCTTTAAAGCTTAGCGTGGGCCTACTGCAATTAGTTTTGGTGCAGCTAATGTAAAAGCTGTTCCTATAAAAAATATTTTATCACGGCTGCCCAGAACGATTTTTAGCTTACACAAAAATTGTTTAGATGATCGTGTTTGGTTTTTGAATGGATGCTTAATGGGGAAACTTAAAAAAAAAAAAGAATTAATTATTTTGACTAATAAATATTAGGGTTATAATTTTTTGTATCGTAACAGTAATTAACTAGGTTTAGAGAACTGTATGATTAACAAGGTTCAAGGGATTTGTTTGTTGAAAAATTTTGTCAAAAATTTCGACTTTCATCTTGCATAATTTGAATTGGTTTGATTCAATATGTGTAGGTTTCTTTCGATAGAACTATAAAATTGTTTTTAATATTGATTAGCGAAGTGAATCAAGTTCTTTAATTAGATAAGATATGTTATTTATAGAACGTTGTTTCTGTAAAATGTTAGTTTTTAAACGTTTGTTACGTTTTTTGTAAAAAAAATGTATTTGTTAATTTTGCTGTAAAATAATAATTTATCATGCGATCAAGTTAAAGCGTTGTGACCTGATCATAGGAAATTATGAGGACAAATGTGTTATTTATAGAACTTTTTTGTGATATTAATCTTCTGATTCAGTAATTACAGCTGGAAAAATGGCAATCATGTAAATTAAACAACAAATTTCTGCATTATCGCAGAAGCATCACTTTGAAAGTTCTATTTATGAAATTGGTTATGATCCATTTATTATTTTGGAATAATTCATTGGAATATCAATAAAACTCTTCTAAATTAATGATACATCGTTGGTCTAAAACAGTCTGCAAAAGAAACATTTTTCTAAACTGAATCAATATGAAACGCAAAAAAACTATAATAATTCTCGTCGCATTATATTGTAAAAGTGCAAAAGTCTTGACATATTTCTGTAATTACACTTTATGAGATATAAATAAAAATGATATATATTTTCTGAAAATTTCTGAATCTTTTCACAACTAATTTAACTATATATTTTATAGTTTATAGAATTTTTTAAATCGTTTTAGATCGAATCTATCTCCACGTGAGTTTTCACGCATTTTTCTTAATATACAAATTAAATTTAAACGCACAAATTTAAATAATTAAATCAATTATATTTCAGTACAAACAAATAATTACAAGACGATAGCATGGTGTTAAATAGTTATCTCTAATAGTTATCTCTCTCTCTCTCTCTCTCTCTCTCTCTCTCTCTCTAGTTCTCGTCAAAAATTAAGTTTTCCTTAGAATTAAATTTTTTGCAAATAAAATTTGCACTTTTGTTATTTTACAAGCATAGCAAATCACAGTTACACAGTGGCAGTTTTCTGGGATTATCATTTCATTAACGTATAAGAAACGGAAAACAGTCGAGTAATTTATCGCTTACGTATAACATCCAGTGTACAATCCATGTTTCAATCTTACCAATGCATATATACAGCTAACGAATATGGTATAATTGTTCTTAAATACTGATCAGTTATTCGTATTTTTGCAAGTCAGTAAATGCACCAACACGAATAACAAAATTATATACAGATAAAGTTCGCGTATTTATGATCGAGGAAAATATAATGATTAAAAATGATTTACTGCGACTGCTTTGTTCAATTTAATGTCCAAGTCAGTTTTCTCGCCATGGTTTTGTTACAATTAAAATTTTGTGCGTTCAGGTCAGTTTTCGTGTCTGTAAAGATATACACTCCAAGGAGTTTTTTTTTTTCACAAAAAATACCAGAAATTTAAAAAAATATATATTTTATAATGACTCTAGCCTTGATAAAGTTTCACACGTTCAGTCAGGAATCCATTATTCACATCTCTGCAACACAAATTGCAGGCTTTTTTATAAACAGGATTGCATCAAAAATGGTATACTATTGTAAATCAATTCTTTAGGAACGATAGTTTGATTGCATCTCGGATTGCATCTGAGTGTGTGATTCAATATGAACCAGTAAGACACTTAGTGAAGTTCAAATTTCTTTCATTATTTTCAGTTTATCAACAGTAAGTACATTTCCAGTGTGAAAATCTTCCTTTTATCCGTTACTCTCGAACTTGTGCTTATCATGTTATGTAACGCATTGAAAATAACGCTCTTCCTTTTTTTTATCTTTCAAAATCTTGCGCATTTTCTTGGTCTCAGATTTGCTCAAACCGGGCATTGTATAAGAGTATTAAGATCTCGTTTTATCGATAAAATTTGTTATTTTGATTTTGTGCGGTTCGGACTTTTGAATTCACTCGCAAAATGATGAACTTCAAACGGACTTGGTTTGTAAATCGTAGTGAAACGCTAAATGACGGTAACATTTTGAGTACGTCTTTTTGCGAGCGTAGACGAGTCTCATCTGGGGAGAGTGTCGCCATTCGAGATCGGCAATAAATGAAGGTCCATGCTGGCGATGTCAGGTTCGGCTGTTGTGTTCGTGATGCCGAGCAACCTTTGAACTCGGTACCAGACCAAGCCTCTGATCGGTTTGCGTAGGACAAAAAGCCCAAAGATAAGCACTCCTTGTAGGGCATTGACAAAGTCGAACGCAGACCAGGCAAGCGGATTACCGCCGGCCCACCAGGAGATCAGCTCCATGGCCCAGTTCATGCCCATCAAAAAGAACAGACCCACGCACACAAAAAATGTCCGTTTTAGTCTGCGAAACACTCGCAGTTCCTCACGGTCTGATGCTTCGTTGCGTGCCAAAATACGAAGATCCAGTTCCCGTTGATATTTCGTTATTCCCACCGCTGTCAGGCTGTACAGTACTAGATTTGCGAGTACCAGAATTCCCACAGGGATGTAAAAGTAAGGCAATGCTCCTTCGTCAGCTTTAATTACATAATTGCAGTTGTTAACATATCATATTTACAATTGTCAGATTTGATTGACAGTTTTTGGTGATTAAGTTGAAATATTGAAAATATTAGTTTGCAGGATAAGAGACTGAGGATTGTTTAGATAAAGTCTGACAAATTGAATGTTTGGTTTTAAAATGACAATAATCAATATCAATTATAGTCTTAATGAAAATTCAATTAGGAAGTTATATCACGGAAAAGATCTTTGAGAAATCATCAAAAATGAGTCAATCAAAAGATTGAATTTATAATTGACACTTACAGTTGAACCAACAGCTCTCTCGGCCGAAATTTGGTTTTACGTAAGTTATTGGGATCATGGGACTCAAGTCCATGATCATGGATACTAGAATTAAAACTGCAGGAGGACCCCATCCCCAGATGGAGTAATAAAAGAATAATTTATTGTCGTCAATTTCGAATCTGCCGGTTCCTTCCACATGACGTTTAACCAGCATCCATGTTTCGATGCACATGATATTTAGCCAAAAGAAGCAAGCGACGAATGAAAACTGAATGACGAAGGCTGAAACATAAAGGTGTTAAAATTTGTCGATTCAAAATTGGCATTGATGATGTAAAATTAGTTTTACGAGCGTGTAAAAATGTAAAATGGCCGTAATGTGAGTGGAGTTTAAAAGTTTTTGGCTGAGATGTGTTACCTATTGAGATGCAAATTTCGTCGCATATATAAGAGCTGGTTAGTTGCACAATGGCTAAACTTGTAAACGCGATAGCAAGGCAGCCACAGTAGTGACAAAGTGCTTTTCCATGGATATCTCTTAGTCGAGGTGTGATTGAATAGGCCACAATCGTGAGGGTCAGAAACGGCACGGATATCAACAATCCGAGGGCATAAAACACCATTCTCAGATCATCTGATGTGTCCACATCTTTACAAATAGAAACCAATGGTTATTTCATCTTCCCAAACTAGTTGCAAACAAATACAAAAACATTTTTTTTTTTCTTACAAAAAAGATCTCCAACAATCTCTGAATAAAAATGACCCGTCGTCATGGTATAAAACTTTTATGAATAAAAATGTACAGTTTTTATCCAATAATTTTATGAAACTTTTTTTAAATTTACATTCTGAACGCTAAATCAAATTAAACCACAAAAATTACTTTCGCTTGAAACATTAGCATAAGTTAAAATTAATTAAAAAGTTGCATACCATGACTTTTATGGGTCTATTTTATAAGAATAATAAGAACTTCATTTTTTTTTAACATTTGAAATATCTCAAATGTATTATTATGCTCTGTGACAACATTATTTTTAATTATAATTGAATTGATTAGATTTTCAACTTTGAGTTCATTTGTGCTTTCATAATCGGATTTTAATTTTTGCTAACCTTTGGGAAAGCACACAAGGGCTCGCAACCCTAAATTAGGTACAACTTCCATACAATAGTCAATACGTGGCGTAAGCATGAGAGGCACATGATGCGGTGCAAAAATCGATCCGTTCATCAGCAAATAGTATTCATCGTCGCTAGATTCCTCGGGTGCCAACATATATCTGGACAAAAAGATTTTATTTCATGTAATAAACAATTGCAAACGCAATAAAAATAGATCAAATCCGTACAATGAAGGCATAACGCTGTGATATTTTTCATCATTACCTTTCATTAAGGCAGGGGTTTCCAACAACTGCTACGAACTGTTTCTTTTTGTCCCCTGGGGCTGTGAGTCCAGACCGATTAAATTCGCTGAAATATGGCGAAAAGTATGGTACAGACGTGTCATTCCAGTCCCAATACGTGCATGCAGATTTGCCCTTAACGTTTTTGTACAACACTTGGCCTATATCGCAACATTTTGCGACCAATGGCAACGAACGTAATTCCATAGTCATTTCTGTGTCGTTCTGTAAAAAAATCAATAAATCTCATTAATAAATAATTTGAACAATAGTGGTTTTGCGCTAATAAAGTAAATAGCTCGTTCGGAGTGACCTTTTCTAAAACCCTCAGAATTTTTAATATTTTGAAAATAATTAAATTTTTTGCCGCATTTTATAATTCTCAAATTAAATGATTTTTTTTTATAATTGTCTTTTTTACTTCTTCCAATAATAATTTCACATTTAGTCAATCAAATATATTAAAATGATGAATATTTATGAGTTGGATCTACATCATAAAGAACATTTCATTTTGTACCTTTTCACATTTGAGTGACTTTTTAAAATTTTTTTTCTTACTGTCGAGAACAAATTCAAATTGAACATTAAAGACACCAAAAAGTATGGTCAAGGTAGTATACCGTAGCCCGTAGCTTTAAGTAGAAATTTATAATAAATCTGTAGTTGGTGCGCGTGGTCTATAAATAAAATCTGGTTGCATTTTTTGCGACTGGCATATAAGATTCGAGAGCAAAGTTACAGGTCATTGGCCAACTTACCAGCTCGACAGGATGGATCGTGGGTGTGACGATTTTGTTTGCTCTCACACGTTCGGTTCCTGGTCCGCAAACAAAAATTAGCATCAGGCACACTATGTGCGCCACCGTCATTGTCATTTTTTGTTTGTTTATCAAAAAAAAAAAAAAAATATCAATCCAATAGTCAGCTCCGACTAATTATGCGGATTCCTTTGGTGATTTACTGTACGCACAATTTATGCGAGAGATCATGATGCATTTTTTTCCTGGTCACACTCTTTATACTTTCAACACTTCCAAACGATTATGACAGCCTGTGCGAAATCATTCTTCAGGATTTGTCGAGTGTGTTATTCCGCGCTAACTTGCCATCGATCTGCTAGGCTGGCGTTTGCTCTGAAACACATTACATTTCTGAAAAGAGCACATTTTGTAATGGCGACGCCCAAGGCTTCACTTGTAAATTTATTGGCTTTTTTTAAAATAATTTTGTTACCCAACTATTCTCAAATAAACTCGAAGATTTCATCGAGCCACGATTTCAATTTAGTTTTTCTTATTTGTACAAAAAAATGAAAATGATTGTTTTTATACATCTCATTATCATAAAATTTTTTTGCAATTACAATTACGAAAAATCTCTAATATAATAGTCGATAAAAAAAAAAATTGGTACACGTTTTCGTAACAAAGTTCATGATAAGGAAATCAATATGTTAATCAGATAAAATTTGATCTGTCTGTCTCTCTCTCTCTTTCTCGTGAACGAAGTGAAATCAAATTTTTACGGTGTGCACATTTTATCGAGAGCAATTGTTTGTCCACACGCGAATAAAATAATAATATATGAATGGAATGACAAACATTTTGTTTATTCAGAAATTTTAAACAAAACTTTTTTATATTTTTTGATAAGAAAACCAAAAAATGGTGTTAAGAAATGTCGCTCGTGACATATAAGAGAAATTCCACTTTGAAGTTTACGAGCATTTGTTTGGCGATTTTTTTTTCTTTTTGCATTTTGAGAGAATAATTTCAAAATGATAAACTGCATCACGTAAATTGTTTATCAGTATCACGAAATGTAAAGAATAAATACCCGATTGGAATTGTTGTTTGCTTTTTCATCTGGCGGTGAGAAAAAGAAAATTGCTAACGTAATAAAATCATCTCGTTCCGAAAATTAAGACACGACTGCTGAGTCAAACGGCATAATGACACGAATGGAGAGAGGCAATGACATTGGTACATATATTAGATATCATAAGACGCGAACGCGATAATTGTACTTCAAATTAAAAAAATTAACAGGATTATAACACTGACAGAAAGTTGTAATTGATCGTACAACATCTGTTATATCTGGACAATCATATCTATATCTATCTCAATGACGAAAAAAATTGTTTTCATCATGTAATAGAAAAATATCAAAAAATTAATTCGAAACTATGTAAACAAACGAATTAATCAATATCATCTGAAACCAAGCAAATTTCCATCTCACTTTTTTTTTTTTTTCGTATAAATCTTTACATTGACAAATATGTTTTGTCGAACATTTTCACACAGTTTTGTGAACTTTGGAGATTACACAGGAATCAATAAATCAAAATCCAGTTCAATCGCATGAAATAGATTCGTGTCATTTTTTGGCCACCGGTTTACAGGATGAGTTTAGTTAAAATTCATTTATGCGAGATACATTATGCATTTAACATACCCATACTAGAGACCTATTAGATTTTATACGATACCTGCACATCAATCAACAATATTAATTGGCACTTAGCATCTATTTATTTATTTTCAAAAATATTATATCCATTGGGAGTATATTTCAAATTGGTCAATTATTTGTTGTTATTTTTCTTAATTGCAAAAGACAGAAATAATCATTTCTAAACAGATACAAAACTTTATGAGTAAACAAAGATGCAAACAAACATTTTGCACTACGTAACAACTCAAAATACAAAAAAGAAAGTTATCAATCAACAAAATTGGAATACGAAATCAGAATATACAGTATTGCTCTTACCTTTTGGTTCGCACTTGATATTTCACTTTTTGATTGAAAACAAAAAAGAAAAAATTATAGACGTAGAGATGTAGTGTTGATTTTCGTGGACCGATTTTCGAAACTGACAGAAGAGAGTCGCGTGGCTGGTGTCGCGAGCACGTGTGAGTTGCAATGTCTAAGAAGAAAATGAGCCGACTAGTGAGTTAGCGTGCGTGTATACAGACGACGTTCTCGGTCAGACTGTGAGTAACGTTAGCGTGGTTCTGGACTTTATTATTGCCGCCGGCCAGCAGACCGGTCGAACAAAACTTTAATCGCACCAGATCGACTAACAAATTTTGTTTGGCTTGTGCGCGCGCTCCATACTTTTGCCCGATGAGACAATTTCACCTTCGCGGATCGGGCCAAAACGTTTTTTTCTCGCCGACTCGCGATACAACGTGTTTCTTCACATTTTGCAACACTGCCGTCTCGAATCAATTAACACTTGTGTTTCTTCCTTCTTTCGATAATGCCGGCATGAAGGACAATTGTTAATCCGATACAATCGTCAAATGATTCGTTGAAAATGTTTCATCTCAATCGACAATCTATATATAAAACCATTTCTTCGATCGACAATTCTCCGATAACATTTTTCTCACAAAATGTTTCCCGCACATAATGACTGGTAGTAATTTATAATCACTTGCTATATAGAGGAACAAGGAAATGAGCTAGCGAAAAAAAAGTTTTAAATAGAGCAAAATGATGAGGTGTAGCGTACAGAATCTGAATTTGCGCTTAACGAAAAATTATACTCGTTTTTGGAATTTAAAATCAACCGATTTTATACTTGGTTCGTTAATAGGAATACTTTGCTGGTAACCACAGGTTTCGAGACAAAAGTGGTGTGGCGATCGGTGTGCGACCAAGAGTGGAGATTCGAAAAACAGACAATGTAGTTTTTTTTTCTGTTCGATGTAGTTCTATAGATTACATATCGGTGTAGTGAAACATCACCGCGGCTCACATATTGATCGGGTGAAATTCTTCAGATATAACGATGAAATTTTAATCAAATTTTCTGATGTAAAATGCCGATAATAAAGTTCGAAACTGTCAAATGTCGTACTCAAGGGAGCGCAGACTTGGCACTGCGAGATATGTAACATACATGTTTCCAAGGGGGCCCCTTTAAAACTTGGCCCAAAAGGGAGAAACGTGGAGTTTGCAAGTTCCAAATGCTACTAACAGTATTTACGATAACGAAACACATCAAATATTTTATGTTTTGTATTCATTTTTTTTTTTTTTTTGAACTTTGGAAAATCTGTTTTCTTTCATACAAAAGCTAATCGTCGCGAATGTGCACGCAAGTTAGCGTCAAATAAGACCACGAACTCTTTTGCGTCCATCAACTATTCTCGTGAATGAATGATGCTTCAAAAACGACGTTTTCGACTATATATATCTACTAATTTATTTACAAGTGCAAAATGAATCCTTCTCTTAGAATGCCCATAAAAATTAAAAATACCTGACGTGTTCACAGATTTGGCATAAAAGATATAACACTTGATTCATCACGGGTGATTCAAAAACGAAGTTACGAGGGTCGTTTCTTTAATACCAATCAAAATTGACGTAATTCGCGCACAGAAAGTGTCATAGCTATAATAATCACTTTTGGCCTGATAAAGAGTGTAAAATTCTTCGGCTTATCAGATGTAACATATTGCAATTGTTTTTGTTATCATACATTTTTTTCGAGATTAATTTATATCGTACAGCTTAACGACTATTTTATGTTTCTCTCTTTTTTTTTTTTTTTTTTTTTTTTTTTTTTTTTTTTTTTTTTTTTTTTTTTTTTTTTTTTTATTTACTTATTTTTTTTTTTTTTAAAATTTTTTTTTTAAATTATTTTTAAAATTAATTTTTAAATAAAGAGAGCTTGCTCTCTGCGTTAAGCGTTTGGAATTTAATCGTTAATTCTTAGCAAACTGCATTTCTGACTCGTTTGATGCGTAAACAAAGGGTTATAAATATATGACAAAAGGGAGATACCATTTTGCATCAACTACGTGTACAAAATGTTGTTCAAATTTCGGTTAGATCTCGTGAAATTCAAGCAGAGTATAATATAATCAAGTCTAAGCGGCAAGTCATGTCTCCAATAATAAAATTGTGAATGCAAATTTCACAATGTATGAATTTCGCTCTATTTCGCGTGCTTTCATTTTGTTTTAATTCACTTTCGTGAAATGAAAAAAAAAAAAAAAACTTTTCTACATTCTCTGCACAGGAACGAATTATTTTCATGTGACGAAACAAAAAAACATGGTTACATTTTTGTTTTTAAAAGAACTCTCACGTACTCATAATGCCCCTAAAGCCGGCAGCCAATTTGCTGCTGTGCTCTACAGAAAAAACATCTTCATGCGCTGTACAATTAGGGGTGCCAAGAAAACTTCAAGTTAGCACCACTTACTTCAAATATTTTTACTTTTTTTAAACAACCTAATATAATTACACTCGAAATATTTTATTTGTTAGATTTTGTTAGGTATTTTTTTTTTTTTTTTCAAATTGTATTCTATTAGTCTCTTAAAAATGACTTCTTGGATGGGGAAAAGTATTCTTGATCCAGGGCCAATCTTATCTTAAAACGAGTCTTGAATAATAGCCAAGAATAAAAGCTAAAAAATTTTCGTAATCCCAATACGAATTGTTATCCAGAGGAAGCGTTATACAAATGTTGAAACTGAATTCAGCCTTTACTCCGAGCAAAATTTGTCAATTAAACATAAGATTGTAGAAATATGAAAAATGTTGTTTGTACAATGAACTGTTTGGTAATTGAATTGTTGTTAACGAAATTATAAAAAAAAAAAAAAATGAATAACGAAGGTGGATTTGATTTAGTGCAGTAATGCTGGCATAATCGTCTAGAACATTTCTTGCATTACTTTATTATTGATATAGAATCGCATTATATTCAGCGTACGCATACGATGATGATACCGCGCGTATGAGTCCGCCCTTCCTCTGACCGTCCCTCTTCGTAGCATCGCGGCATTATACAGGTTCGTGGCCCTCAGACGAATCGTGGGGAGGTGTGGGTTGTGCATGGAGGGGATATTCCGCGGGAATTCGATGACGCGAGTTGGACGTAGAGAGGGAAATCGCGAAGATGGTGCGGAGAGGCAAACAGGCAAGCAGTATCTACTGAGCAGTGGTTTTGCTCGCAACTGTACACGTAGGTCGATAAACTCGCGACGCGAACGCGATATTATGTCACGTCCTACTCAACCATCATTATTCGAGTACGAAATTGCGGATGAAAATAGTTTGATTGCAGTGCGAAAAGAAAAGTGAGTTTTGTGACGACGTGAAAACTCTTTGGCCAGTTCGTTAGATCCGATTGATTTCAAATTCAATTACCGAGGTTGCATTCATAAAATTGAATTACACATGAAAATGAGCGTGCCCAATTGCTAAGAGAGGCCTGCTCAAAGTGGATTATCATTGTACAAAATTGTATTAAACGTGAGTATAACTGGTCGCGTATCTGTCCAGTATAAAAACAATCCTGAACATCATGACTGTTTTATTTTATTTTGCAGGAGAGATAATTGATCTGGATTTCGGAGTAGCTTTTCGAGTAACGATCAAGATGGAGTTGTTTCGAAATTGAAAAGAATATGCACACTGTGTGCTCTAGACTATACCAACAACATTACAGTGGTTTCAAAATGTCTCCTCCGATGTCTGATGGAATTTTGTTACGAGTGAACGTTATTAAAGACTACACAGTGAGCGAGCTAGAGTGATTCTAACGATGAATCGATAGACAATGGTTAGACGCATCTTCCGTTAGAAGTATTTTGATGGAGTAATGAGCGCGGCCCCTTCTCAGGGTATAGAACCCCACCGCAGGCGTAGACACCATCGTCAACATGATGAGACAATACATCCGTGCGGCAACACAGAGGAAGCGAGACCAAAAGTTAATCCAATATTTTTATGGGCCTCCCAATGTGAGCAGAAGATTATTGAGGTTAGATGTGAGGATTATGATAAACGCAATCGTATAAAGCTGACGAAGACTGCGCAGGGATGGCGTTCGATACCAAGAACCGCGTCAAACAGTTACGCGATTTCAGCGCCACTTGTTGGGTCGTCTACTACCGGTGCCTCGCTAGCGGAGAAGGAAAACGATTTAAACAAAGATCCGCCGTTGAGAATATCGATGGACAGTTATGTCAAATGCCCGTTGAAAAACATACATGACAGTGCAGAACAAACAGCGGATCTGAGTGGAGTCAGGCGGAAAAGAAAAAAATACCATACGTTTGTTCAAAATCACAAACGAAGGCGGGGTTTGGATGTAACGTCGGAGAAAAGTTCAGGCGAATCAAAATTGAATAAAACATGGAAGTCAAAGAGAAGACGCAAAGTGGGCAAACATCGAAGAGTAACGAGGATTACGCAATCTGAAGAGGATATGGATGATGAGGACGATGAGACGGACGATGAGAAAAAAGAAAAGAGGAGAACGCGAGATGTTAAGTTGAATCGCAAAAGGAATATTGAAGACAAGTCCAAAGTGGAAAAGACAATTAGTGAAACAGTTATTAAAAATTGTAGTGATATAGAAAAAATGACAAAAAGTCGATTTCTTCAACCAAGGGTTGTGTTGGAACAGTTGCGTTTGTCTCAGTTGCCAAAAAGGGTGTATCGTAGTTCCTTTGGTGCAGAGGATGAAGATTTGTTGACAAAAAATGAAAGGCGTTCAGTTGGTGCCGATGATTGCGTCAACTATGAGAATGAAGAGGAACACAATGATGCAGATGATGAAGCGTTTGATGGGGATGACGACGATGAAGACTGTGAGGACGAACGTTTACAATGTGATAAAAAGTCAACTGTGATGGCTAAGGATGATTTGCAAGAGATTCTTAACATGTTAGACGCTAATGATTTTTCAAATGAAAATCTTCATTCTGTTGTTAGTATTGAGAACAATAAAAAGATGACAAATTTTGCCAATAATAATTGTTTAGAGCCTGCAAAATTCGTAGAATTGATGGAAAAATCAAAATCAGATGTAAACGTCGAACATTTTGTCGGCAAAGAAAAATTACCGAACATTGTTACAAGTTTATCATATTTTATATCTGAGAATGGTACGAGAGAAATTGAGCAGAGTGAAATATTAGATACCGCCAAAAATGAAGATCGTCAGAACATTTGCGACAAAGAGCCAAACTGTGTCCAAACTGATCATTCTAAGAACTCAGATGATAGAGTTGATAAAAGTATGGAAAATAATACATCAGGGCAAAATATCACAACAGAAATAAAAACCGCTTCGTCAACCGAAAAAGCGATCCCAACACAAGTAAAAGCGTGTTATACTGACAGCTCTAGTATTCTCAAAGCTCTTCAAAGCACTCCAGGTCTTTCAGTTTCCATAGCAACGAAGCATCGGTCCTCAGAACACAGGGAATGTTTAACTAAAAAAGCTGTATCCTCTAGTCGATCTCCAGACTCGCAAACAGAAATACCAGAAAAATCGATACCATCGTCTACTGCAAAGAACATAGTCTTCACCGAAACTGCATCTCGAAATGATTCAGAAATGAAAAACGTGACTTCACGTCGACTACCTGAGATTTCAATAGCAATACCTGTTTACAAAAATTTGTTCCCAAAATCACACATAACAATCCCATCGCCTGTAACAAAGAATCGTGTCGAATCTCCAGAGAGCACTACTACAAATATTCCCAAATCAGATGAAGCTAATCATGATACGGAATCTCATGAATCCAATGAAGTTGGTGAAAACGATCTGCAAACTTTGAAAGCCTTTGAAAATCGTCTCAATCGTCAGAATCATGCAAAATCTGTGTCCAAAAGCATCCCTCAGCTTCAACCTATCGATACAGCACGGTTATTAACTTATCCTAAATCAAAGGTACATGTTAACTTACCAATGTCAATGAGTAATCGCAATAACGAAGCACAGGCTAAGATGACCAATCATCGAGACGTGGAAGACAAACAAGGAATCAAGATCAAATCTCGGAATGTCATATCACTACCACCTTTCAGTTTCAACGTCACTGCAGCTGTTAAGAACGACTCTGATAACATGAACAGGATATTGCCAAGTCCACCATGTTCTGTATCTTGTTCAGAAGATGCCAAAAATAACATCCCATTGAAAAATTTTCTGTTGTCGCCTCAAAATACAAGCTTGTTAGAAGAATCGATCTCCACCTTATCGCATCACATAGACGTTATATCCAAGATGAACGAAGAATTGTCTAAAACGCATGAAGAATCTCAATTCATAAACCGACTGCTCTCCAACAATGAGGTGCATAGTTCCTTCATTCATGAACAGGTACCATATAAAAGACCGATGTCTGCTGAGTGTTCCGATGCCAAGTATTCGAAAAAATATTCTCAGAATAGTAAACAAATGATTTGCGCACTGAATAACTCAGGCGACTATCCATTTCATCTCAACGCGGATTTGGATCCATCAAGTCAGTTAAGAGACTTAATCAAAACATCGGGACATCTTATTCCTGATCCTCTTCTGGTACCTCGTGATTATTTACCATCATTGGCCGCTGCACCAGCAGTCGAAATTCCAAAGCTTTTACTCTCAAGGCCAGAACTTCGACTTCCAGAAGCGTTTTCAAAACCAGAATTGTTACGAGACCCCAACCTTCTTGTCATATCTTTGGCTCATTTGCAACAAGTCTTGGACCAGAACGATATCTCACATTCGAAGATGCACTCTTCAATGGAACAAAATAATGGGAAACAAAAAGTCAGTGCTGAATCTAAAAGTCCAAAGCCAAAACTAAGCTGTAAACCGATTGGAACGTTGATGCCATCACCGATGGATCTGTCGAATAATCGTAGGAACAGTCCTTGTCCTCCATTATTAAGAGTTCGTTCTGGATTAATGAAGCAGGAGTCTGAAGTGAGCTCTACTGCTAACTCACCAGACGATATGCACCTGTGGCATCCTCTTTTTGGAAGGTGAGTTACAATTCAAAACCAGAAAGCAAAATCAAAATTGCTTGCAACATCAATCAAATTTGATACATTTTATTTTAATTTGGTGACTTTAATTGTATTCACATTAATCATTCAAATTAAGCACTTCAAAAGTGTGTGTTTTGTTTGACAATTTTTCATTCGTTGTTGAATAACGTGAATAACATTTTGTTGTTGTTGAATCTTGAAGTTTATAATAAAAAAAATCTCAGCATGTCATTGGAGAAAGCGGAAGGGGGTGCATTTGGCAAAGTAGAGAGTGGATCGATTGTCGCGCTAGTACAGTGGGTGGATTCAAGTATTTGAGTAAAAGTGACGTGGTGCTAGAGAGCAAGGGAAGCCTAGTGCGCAGGAACGGATAGCACCTCAATCGATCCCGGTACCGAATACACAACTCAGGAAGCATAGTTGCCGGTCATAATAGTTGCGCATTATAAACTTCAATTGTAAAGTCTACCGAGCACGTGTCTACGTAACGAGAACAACAATTTCCAATATTGATGAATTAATATTTATTTTAAAATAACATAAAATAAAATTTGTCTTAAAACTTCTGGAAATATAATATCATATTGTGCGTCTAAACCTGATATAAAATATTCATAATTCTTAAATTGCATTTCCTTTTCTTTTACCTTATTCAAATTCTGTGTATACATTCATAAATAAACAATTATACAGTACATTGACATTGCACTCGAAGAGAACATTTAATTCGTTGAATTTATTTTACAAAATGTTCAATTTAAATATTGATGAACTATAGATCTGCCAATTATTCATAAAATAATACATTTGAAAATTTCTAAAAAAGAACTTCCGAGGAATTTCATTTCAACTCCATTCAAACAAACGTTTTTACCTTGTATTACATTCTTTAGATAATTGTCAAACAATTGAACTTTTTGATCGCAAAATTTGTTTTCTGTTGTTTCATTAATATTGTAAGATGCAAACGTTGTAAAAAGTGCTCGGATGTTAAAATCTATGCTCTGCTTTTACAAAGCATTAAAAATTGAAAGATATTCTCCAAGTATCCACTATTCATTTGCGTGTTAAGTTGAAAGTATAAAGTAGCGCATGAAGAATAAAATATACGGCGCATAAACCAAAGGAAAAATACGTAGACCGTCTATAATTTATGTAACGTTATTTCTGTCACATCACCCTCAATCCCGTGACACGTCACAAGTATTCGTGCAAATTTTTCGATGACATTAACATTAAATCTTACATAATTTTAGATCGATTCAAAAGTAAATCGTAAGAGAATTGAAATTCACTGACAAGTTGTCTCTTGCTGCGATGCAGTAAGCATGTTTACGTTATTTTTAGTATATTTATAGTTTCTTTGTTGTAGAATACTTCTTGAATTTTGTAACGCCAGACAAACAAATGTCGAGAGATAAAATTTCTCATTTTACATCATGTCTACGTTCAAAGATAATCAGTCACTTAATCAGCTTTCAGGTTTCAGTATCAATAAACAACTGCTACGTAATTGTACACCTCGATGCATTTTTACACGAGTCGTTTCACTCCCCTTTGCTTTCAACAGTAGAACCACAGTAACAAATCTTGTCTGTTTCAAAAATTTGTTCTGAAAATCTGTCAAAACAACGAAATAACTAGATCATTTTTATTTAAAATGTTTCAGCCAAAAGAGGTATGCTTCCTGGCACAGGACCACATTAGCATCTTGACCAACGTGATAGAGAGTCCAGCCATGGTTCAATTTTCAACTCAAATATCTTTTCTCAAGATGTTTATGAGGAAGATGTAACAGCGTTGGAACAGTGACTGTTGTTAGGACGTAACAAAATTTATGAATTAATACAAGATTATAATGTATAAATCAAGAAAAAAAGGCTTATGCCAAGGGACTGCAGTGCAATGAAAATTTATCAAAAATTTATTACGAAAAAAAACTATAACGATGTTTTAATGTCTTGAACTTTTCTTTTTTTTTTAAATCTTTGTCAACATTCAGTTTCGATCGTCTGCGTACACACAACGCCATAAATCATTAATCCTTGACAGATGTCAAAATATTTTTTTCTTACGTTCTTCTAAGACGATTAAAAAATTGTACTAATCTCAAAAGTATGATACAATTAATTCTTTAATTTAAGACAATTAATTTTATATAACATATGTTATATAATACAATATTTAATTTGTCATTTTTCCTGGCGGGTCAGACAAAATTTGAATCGTTGCGTTAAATCATTAGTTGGACTATAATTTTTAGTCAAATAATATGAAATTAATCTATCATAGTCATTGGTGCAATTAAAAAAAAAAAACTTTAATTTTTAATTAAATGAAACGTTGGGTTAAAACCATCATCGAAATAAATTTGTTTTATTGTTCAAGGCAAAATTTGTAAATAGTTTTTTCTCGACTATAAAAAATAGCGACACAATAGTTGATACTAACTTTTATTAATGAGTTAAGTTATAAAAAAAAAAAAAAAAAATTAGTTAGCGTTAAATTAAATTATTACTGACATGGATGAAAAAGTATCGAGCGTTTAAATTGATGCAAGGTGTCATATATAATACAGTAAATATCTTTTGAAAATTTTAGATAGACAAAATGTTTGATATAAACGAATGAGATGTAAACTAGCAAAAATATGCTTTCACACACATGATATACCTATTTTTAATGCTATAAATAAAACACCTATTAAAATAGCAGAACGGTATGATTTTGTAACGAACTTTCAAAAAGGCATTGGACACAAGGTGAAAAGTATGAAAGTTTGTACTGTTTATATTATAAACAAATTGATATTATCGTTACGTTGACAAATTTCAAAACAGAAGCAAAAAGGATTGAAATCAAATAAGTATATATTTTTTGTAACGCGCATATAAATAGCGGCCCGTTTCGCATATATTTTTAGTGCTAATAGACAATGAATGTAGGTGACCGTTGAGAACAATTTTCGCGTAACGATCCATTAGATGTTATATACTTTCTATGAACCTACAGGATTTTCACTCACAACTAATAGCGTTTATATCTGAAAATACATGAATGACGGGTTACTATTCCCAATTATTGCAATAAAACAATGTGCAATATGAACAAAATTGACAATTATTGACTTGATGTAGCAGCATTGATGTTGCCACTTATCTTAAAATCGTCAATTTTTCATATATATATATATAGGTATATATACT
Organism: Trissolcus brochymenae; assembly: GCA_030523145.1. NCBI lineage: Eukaryota > Metazoa > Arthropoda > Insecta > Hymenoptera > Scelionidae > Trissolcus > Trissolcus brochymenae. The sequence goes on from JAQQRF010000455.1 coordinate 141,498, forward strand.
TATAGCGTCGGATGTACACTATTTAAATGCAAATGCATCTATATAAAGTATGTGTTTCAAATGAATTCAGGTTTACATTTATTTTGATTGATCGACTTTGAATTCTGATGAATAACCATGTGTTTAATTACCATATTAGAAAAATGTTTAAATATGTGCACAGTCGAAAGACGATAATGGAAATGAAACAAAAATGAAGTAGTTGAAAGTGACTGAGAAGAAAACATTGTATATCTACTTTTGGACAATGTCCACATATATTTTTGTTACGATCTTTGATAATGTTTGTCAGCTCGAAAAGATTCGTTAATGTTTTTCTTTTATTGTTTTTTTTTGTTTTTCTTTTTCAAAAAATCAATTGCATTTGATGGTTCTTTCCACAAGTTTAATTTCGTGAAAACTATTTTGATTGCGTTGTGTTATACATAATATAAGTTAATGACTGTTATTTATTTGCGTGGAAAAAAGAAAATGATAGAAATATCGAAAATAAAATCGACTGTTAATGTTCCGATCGTATTAATGATTTCAAGATGATCTTGAAATTAAATGTATTTTGTTTATCATATCACTATTATTATAAAGAATTGTAAATATATAATCCAATTTAACACTGCAAAAATGACTGTTTTCTTTAAGTTGTCGCAGTTTAAATTATAGTGTAGACTATTTGCTTCATTTGTAAAAATAATAATTCATTAATAAATTTAATATCAAACTCTGATCATCGTTGTTATTTCCTCGGAGAACAAACATTGAACGGAAGTCTCAATTTTGATAATGAAACTAAAATACATCGGGCAGCCAATTCTTTTTGAACATTGGCAACACCGTACCGGAACATTGCCACGATCATATTTTGTGCAAATCAAAGAAGCTTTGCAAACATGATGATTTTAGCATTAAATCTACCACACACCAAGCGAATATTTATGATCAGCATGTATTACACCGCGCATGCAAGCATATTTTCACCCATCATTTATGGTATGCACAAATCCATTAGATTAAAAACTACTTTCGAAGTTGATGATGTACATATAGGTATACAAAGTAAGTTGCAAAATCATGATATCAACAATTTGATATTTTAATTCTGCTTCATTTTCATTCATCTATCCCTAATAATCATTTCAAATTACTATTTTATGATTATCAACATCTCTAGTTAGAGAGGTTTCGAGATATCCCACCCTCTAAGTTTACTTTTCATATACACTGTGCAAATATCTCCCAGATCATTGTATAGAACAACAAAGACGACTCTTCATATTTGCACTTAGAGTAATAACGAGAACGCCCAATCGTGTACTTTCATATCCATATAAATCTGGCAGCCAAAAAATTCTATATTGAAATCCAAACGGAACCAATTTTACATGTTACAATGGTAGAACAAATACTTTGAAGAAGACAAAAATGCATCGTACAAAAATTACAACGTTTAACAACAATTTATCTACTGTTGGCAATGAAGCAAATGTAACTACTTAGAATGAGACAGGAAACTACTATTAAGACTGTCTGAACAACAGTTGATAGTGAAGCCAAGTTAGTTCTAAAGATGGCGTTGACGCGAATGGCATGCCACATTGCACGCTTGGCTCTCACACACCCACGTTATATTTAACAAGCACATATACAATATTCATACACATATGCCAAAAGTCAAAGTATGTAACTCAGTATTGAATCTAGCCGACGTTCACTATCTAATCGGAGCTTTAATCGCAAACCGAAGACGAATATTTGGTTGTTCGTGCTCCCAAATGACCTTTGTTTAACGAAAGGTCGTAGCGAAACGCTAACTCCGCGACAACTGTTATACAACTTCAAAATTGGCGTATTTTGGTGAAATTCGTGACTATGGTTAGTGGCCATTTTGTTCTAATTATTTAATTAAAAAGTAAACAGCTGGTGTTGGAACTAGATGGAACAACAAATGAGGCACAATGTTGATTGACAAATGAGTTTGATTTGATTCCAAGTGATAAGTCGAGAATCGTTCGAACATTTTGTTATAAATTGTAGCGACACCACGGTTTAAGCGGAGTGATGACCGAGATGCAATGACGGCCGACGCAGGCGCGCAAAGTGCTGACGAGCAGTCGCACGAGTAAACCGCAGTGTGCCGAAAACCGGGACGTACGTGTTCCGCATAGTGTTATCCTCATCTTTGCTCAAAAACGTTGCTTTGCCCGTTGATTCTTAAATGCCGGCGTTGCACGGGAGTGTCGTCTGACCTCCGCGAACTCGCAACAGTGCGTCATCGTTGTTTTTTGTTTTTGTGCCTACCTAACCAACATACATCGTTGCGTTGAGAAAGTGTCGATTTATGAGTTGCCGGTGTGCACCGTTTCGCGGACACGCGTAGTAATGCGAAAAAATGATCGCCACTTGCTGATTGGTCGAGGCGTGAAAAAAGCGCGAAAATTTCGTCGAATCGTAACCATCATTTTTATATAAAAGGTACGTTTTTACACTCAACAATTGACGCACATTTTTGTTGTTTTTTTTTTGTTTCTTTTTTTTTTTAATTTGACAAAACAAATTCTAAGCTGATAGTTAATGGGAGGAATTTTACTGATGCAATTTGGTGTTGAATCGATTAAAAAAAGATTCTGCTCTGTTGTATAGCATATATAGATATATTTATGTATGCAACCGTCAGTAGGGGGTCACTAACCTTAGACACTCGGTCTCTTTCTTGTCTATTTTTTCTGTGCTGTATGAGTTATTCATACAAATTTTTTTAAAATTATTTTACAGATTTTTAACAAATGGATCATTCATTTGATGCTTCATCAATTATTTATAAAAATTGCACAGTTCCTAAAGTGAAAACATTTTTCGCAAATTAGTTATGTGCATGAATTTGTTTTTCTTTTTTTTTTTTTTTTTTTTTTTTTTTTTTTTTTTTTTTTTTAAATAAAAGCAATTGACTATTTTTCGCTTTATATTTGTTGTTTCAGCTTGACTAAGACCATAACCTAGAAAAGGATAACAAAGATGGTGCCATTGCAGCCTTGAAGAAAAATTTATGAATAAAATAAACAGATGGTATACACATTTTGAGAACAAAAAAAATCAAAACATGTATTCAACGCATTGAAAGGCCATTATTTTTATAAACACAAGTATGATACGATTTGTAACATCGCATTCAATCTAAGCGCAAAAAGTTTAAAAATAAGTTTGAATAATTGAGCACAACAAAATAAAGACAAAGAAAAGAAAAAAAATGTGAGAAGGATAGTTTGTTAGTTGGGCATGCGAAGTGAATAACCATTAGCCCAAAATGGAATCGAGAGATGATGAAAGTGCTTCCGTTGAAGTAACCGAGAAGGCAAATTCAGTTGTTGATGAAGCGAATTGTTGTAACGATACTGACAAGGAGTCGTTTGCTAACGAGCTCAATTTGATGTCAAGCAATTCTGTGACTCGTAGCGAGTCGCCAAAAATTGTGGAGCTCACTGATGATGCAGAAAAGAGTGAACAAATTCCTGTGACTGAGGACAATGAGTCAAACAAAGAAGATCTCGATGCAAAAGTTGAAAATGAGAAGGAGGAAAAATTGGAAGGAGAATTGGAAATAACAACGGAGGTTGAAACGACAAATGAGGCCGAGTCGATTGAAAACAACCACCAAGACAAAGAGACACCGGAAGTTGAGGATGCCGAGGTTGAAGAAGTTGAAAAGGCTGCTGAAAAAGAATCCCTGGAGAAGGAGGCCGGGAGTTGTGAAAAAGATGAAGATTCAATTGCAGATGAAGCGATAGTAGATACGGAAGAAGAGAAACCGGAAGTGTCGGTGGATGAAAAGTTGAACAACGAGTCAAATAATGTGGAAGAAAAGTTGGTCAGCGAATCGAACGAAGAAGCGAATGAGGTTTTACACAATGAGTCAACCGTTGAACCTGAGCCGGTCGATGATAAACAAAAGGATGATTGTGTTGAACCGGTGCAACAAAATGAAGAAACAGAGCCGGAAAAGTCAGAAGAAGAAAAATTGGAAGCTGTTACAGAACCATGCAATGGAGAAAAAGGCGGATCATCGATTTTGGCTGAATGTAAAGATGAAAATTTGGATAACCAGGAAGAGGAGCAGGGAGAGGCTGAGAAAAGCGAGGACAAGGGAGCACCGTCGGATGATAAGGAAGAGTCTGAGTTGGTGATTGTCGAGACGCCAACAGTTGATGTAGATAACGAGGAGGATTTACCAGCGGAGACGGTTTTGCCGACGGAGATAAAAACTCAGGAAAACGTTGCAAAATGGGTACGAAATTCGGCAAAAATCGAAAGGAAAGTCAGCCAAGACGATAATGAGGATGAATACGAGTACTCGTACTTTTTGCCAGTGAGACGGGGTCGAAAGAGAAAAAGCGCGGTTCGCACACAATCAATGCCAATTATAGGAACACGTAAATCGCAGAGGGTCATCAGCAACAGTCTCAAAAGAAGCAGCCAAAGGTAAGAAAAAAAAAAAAAAAACAAAAAAAAACTTAAAAATAAAATTATTTCTAAAACCTTTTCAGTTTCAACTGGTCATAAGTTGTTTTGAAATTTAAACGAAGATGAGACAAATATTATTTGTCAAATATTAATTTAATTACTATGATAATAACAAAATTTACAATATTTTCGTAATGAGTATGAATAATATTGTTAAAAGGACAAGGCCCACTTTTGCCTGACGGTTATCCGATCTTCGCACTCGCAGTTAAGTTATTATGATAAATCTGTGACGCGAGGGCAGACGATAAGTGGCGAACGAAAAGCCGCATCTGTACACGCGGGCACACTTACAATATAATAAACCACTAATCAGTCGACGATGTTGAAATAGTTGAAACAATCGATGGAAAGAAAACTAATTGATCATTTCGCCAGGTTCATATGACTTGTTATTGTTCACTGAGTGTTTCAACGAGAAAGAATGATTAAAGTTTCCGGTTGCAATGCTGCATTTTGTCAACATGATTTCTTGCAAGATCAATGACCCGGTGAACAATTTCTTTCTTTATCGTATCAATTTACACAAGATAAGCGAAGATATCCTGGCGTATTGCGTTCGAATCTAAATAGTTCAAAATTTCTGTAAATCAGCGATAAGATAAACAATCGACGGAGTAACTCTCCACGCGTTGATTCAAGAAATCATTCTTAGAATTTTAGTTTTAATTTCAGAAGAAAAAAAAACATTTCGAAATAAAAAAGAAAGTTTGAAAGAAAAGTTTATTCTCAAAAATCTTCCTTTTTTCACCAAAATGTTTGATCAGCTATTATTCAAGATGAGACTGGTTTTGAATCAATGATATTTTTCTATCCAAGGTTATTCGAGATAAAAATGAGAGATCCCACTTTAATGGCGGAAAACAAAATCATTTAATCAAGTCAATATCAAAACTTGAAAGAACACGTGTTTTTTGTGGGTTGAATTGATTGGAAGCTGGTTGTGAAAACTGGTATTAGTGCAGGGCAAAATGTTGATCAGTCTAGTTGTCTTGACTTTGCGTTTTCACATGACACCCTACGTGTTTGGTTCCACCCTTCGATGCTGTGCTCCGAAGGGGCGTTAATCCAGGAACGGTACCATAGAAACGGTACCGGTACAGGGGTCGCATCCATCTCTCTCGTCATCTGTCTGGCTCTTTTGCGTCGAGTCGCCCCCATATTTTCTGCACGCGCACGCGTACACCATCTTCGCATAGAAATACACCACGCGCTCAAATTTAGATGAAACGAAAGATCCGAGGGGGGGCTCCGGCAATATAATTAATCCTCAGATTGTGTACCAATTTTTTCCGTCTCTCTTATCAAGTTCGCTGTTTTATTTTGTTTGATTAATTTTGTTGTATCATTTTTTCGGATCGATTTGACAATCGGTTTGAAATTGATAATTCAAAGATTTGGTCCCTAAAGAAACCGTTTAGGTCACTTGGTAGCAGAGTGAGTGACCGGAATTTTATTAAAAGATTTCTGAGACCTATACAGATGAAAGAGGAAACTTTCTTTGTCCGTAGTTATATCCCCCTCTCGTAAAGAACCGCAGACAGATGTCGAATGCGATCCCTGAGCATAAGCAGAGCTTTTTGGTTCTGGCTAAACAGCTTTCCTGCGCATCCGCTTTTGTGTTCTCAGTATACCCGCATAAGATGAACAGATTCCTTGCGTGATTGCACTGGTTAATTAATAATCTTTGTTTAAACAAATAAAAGTACTTCCTTTTTCACCATTTGTTTCAGCGGAAATTGGCATAATAAAATGTTATAAGAAGAGTTGTGCATTATTTTACATCCAATTTGTTTTAAACCATGCTCATTAAATTTTTTCAGTTGAAATTGAATTTGTTGTTATATAATTTCGTGAAATTGATTGTTTAAATTGAAAAATAAAGTGGCAAACAAATTTGTTATCGTTCAATTTGTTATATTCAGCTACAGTACACCTTCATGAGCTTGTCAATCGATTTGTCTTGGGAAAAGCACGTGACATTGTATGGTGTTGATAAACGTGTATCCGATCCCTCAGATGGAAACTGTATATTGGCCTGTGAAAACTGGTCTCACAACGTTTCACCATTGTTATTCTATTTCATTATATCGTGCATTTAAGTCACCGCAGTACCAGGCGTCTGTCTAACAGGTTCAATAACCGAACTACATTTCGAGGGCAAAAATAGCTACCAATCAATAAAAATAATTTTTTTTTTTTCTTATTGAAGGGTTGTTAAACTCTTGATTTCTGATCAATCATTCGAACAAGGCTGAACTTGATAGGCCAACCAAGATGTTATTCTTTTTCCAATTGTCTTATTTCAAAACGAATCGAAACTTGGAAACAAAATTGTTCAAAACACAGGGGCAACTTTTTGTTATAACTTTTTGAATGTTTCAAAATGTTCTCCATGTAAATAAGATAGAAATAAAATTTCACTTTTCCAGAAACTGAATTCGTTGGATTACAATAAAATGATTCGAATTTATAATCAACGACATTTTCAAGGGCATCGACGTATTTAATAAAAGGGAAAAATTGATCGAACAAGAGTATGATGCACTCTCGAGTGCATTTGATAATGCGCGAAATTGATGCAAGTTGGTTGGAAGGGACGCTGAAAATGAGGGTCTGTTTTTGGCGGCCGGCTACCCTTCTATCTCGCAACCAAAGGGACGCATCCTGGTTGGTACAGTCGGGGGATGTTAACCTTCGGGCATTTGCAATAGTCTGGAGACTACATCGGGCCGATGGAATGCGAGAGTCAACATGGCTGCCGTTACCACTCGCGTTACCACCCATCCTTGTTCACCCTTGCGTCGCCTCGCTTCGTCCGAGCTTCTATTTCCACCCTCTCTGGAGGCACCCCTGCAATACCAACCACCCTCTGACCTCGGTCTGTGACCCCTTAGGCGCAATTGCTTCATCTTGCGTGAACAAAAAAGTAAGCAGTGATGACGACTAACGATCAGGGCTTCTTTTCATGACTCCTCGTTGCTCGTAGCTTTCCGCAGCTACTTTCAATTTATCACACGCTTCTAGTTTGAGGATCCAACAGGGGAACCTTCTTATTAACTCAATAAAACGACCGCGTCAGAAGTTCCAGAAATATCACCCCTGATTGTACGAACAAAAAATAATCATTGAGAACAAAATGAAGACTCAAACGAAAAATCAAAAGTCAAAATAAAAAATAAAAAGTTGTCGATTAAATTTAAATCCGCCGCTCATGTACCAGGGGAACGTGGAATAATCTTGCGAGTCTGAAGATAAGAGAGCAAACATGGCGAGCAGCTCGTCGTTGGTCTCTGTCTCTGTTCTGGTGGTTCTCTGTCTAGTTCGAAATTATTTATTGACGCCCATGTGATGGGCGAGAATGGTAGCGCTGGATGGGCCATTCTCCGAGTATGGATGGGCAAAAGCGTCGGTGAGACCGGTATAGGCTTGTTGGTAGGCCGTCGGCAGCAGGGGTGGTTTGGACTTGGATTCGGATGGCGCGTATTGATCCTAGCAAACACAGTGGGGTGGCTGCGACTCCACCTCAAGGATGAAGGGATTTTCCCCTTTCTTCTCTACGCGTGCTCTGTATCTCTCTTTTTCTTTTGCCCTCTGCCTACAAAGAGATAGAACCGAGAGAGCTAAATGAAAATTGAAAACATGTTAGCAGGTTAAACTTACCCCCTTTTTATACATCCCAAAAGGGAACAACTAACGAACACCTTGTGTACCAAAGAAGGTACACATCGACGGGACACAGCATTTCAACAATCCAAGAACAATCAAAAGTCAGATAACAACTTTCGTCATCAACAGACTCTTAATTCTCAATTACCAATTTATGAATTAACGAAACAACTCATTCAATTAAGCATTGATTTTCTTTTTAGCCGATCAATTGTTAATCCCCCCCCCCCCCGCCTTCTAATTTTCTGTTAAGTAGCAGCTTTCATCGACACTCGAGTTTCGCACATTAATTTGTAGGAGTGTTTAATTGCGTCTAACAAAAAAAAAATTGGCTCTTGTTGTGAGAGCAAAATATTGATCAATGGCGATATGAGTGCAAAAATATATCCGGCGTTGTAGAGAACAAAGAATGCGTTCTCCGATGTTGGGTCTGCGAACCAAACCGGAGGGACGTTTCGACTTATTCCCTGGTGCCAGCTGTGTCGACGGCTAATACGTGAGACAGAGAGGGACTGCAAGGGGAAGACGACCCAAGCGAGAGACGCCCAGAGAGAGAGAGAGAAAGAGAGAGAGAGAGAAAGAGCGAGCGCACGAGCAGGCAAAGATAGCCCAAGAGAAGATAGAGAAAATGATAGGGCGTATTCGAGAAGAAACAGATACGATGCCGCTGGAAGAGCGAGACCGATGCAACAGAAGGGAGCGCTCACCGGAAATCGGTCTGTCTTTATTCATGGACCGCGCGTGAACCATGCCTATTCCGATGCCTCCTAACTGCGGAGCCTGCGGGGTCAAAAGTCCGATGATTAATATCGTCGCCCGAGCGGCTCTCACCTTTTGCTTCGAGAATTTTTTATTCCCATTTTGTCGCTGATCAAATTGTGTTTATCGATCGCGATAAAAGAATATAAATTCAGTGACAAACAGTTTGACCTTGACTCCATCTGTCGAGAAGATTAGATTGATTTCAATATATTTTCGGACCATCTTCGAAGATAATGTGTTAATGACCGTTAACAAATGAAAAGAGAAATGAAAAAAATGCCCTTCCAAAGATCTACTTTCTCTGTGGAAGAAAAATGCCGAGTCTTGTCTGAGCATCGCCAATCGATTTTGCATTATCTTTTTGTTACGCAAGTGTGTTTTCAAGAAGTTTGTCTAAGAAAATAAAAACGTATACCGTATAATAATGGTAACGTCTGTACTTTGATCCGAGAAGACTCGTGGGACCAAAGGGGACAGAACATATGCTCCATGAAAAGGTCTCAAGTGATCTCACAACGATGGGGACCCGCAGCTTTTGTACTTCTTTCAACATATCAAGACATGGCTGGTCTGATCGTCTAACCGAATCCCGTCTTGCCTGGTTACTGGTTGCATCCAAGAAGTCAATATCAACACAAGCACCTCTGTAAATTATTTTTTTTTGATACCAAATTTTCACTTTCTAAAAAAAAAAAAAACTCAATCAGTGATGATTAATAAAAATAATTCTATTTATAAACACTCCACGGTTCCAAATCTGGAATTCGTTCTGGATTTTTGTTCCTGTCTTTGTCCAACCTCGGAGGAGCGAAGGCGATGAAAATAGAAAATTCAGCGGAATCTGAAGCTACCAGCGAATAATACACCTCATCCTAAAATTAAATGATTCGTCAAAAAGTTTATACACTTTTTCCAAAAGTGTTCCCTCGCAATGTTTACTCTCGCTCAAGTATAATCTTGTAAAGCATACTTTTGCAAAGTCTACTCTAGCAAAGTGTTTTTTTTTCTCTCTCTCTCAAAAAGTGTATATTCCTTCAAGAAAAGTTTATGAACATAAGTGGTTTGTTCATTTCTTAAACAAGCAGCTGTACACCGATTGTACAGCAATTGTTCGTGCAAAATTGCACCGAGCAGTGATCCCATCTCTTGTAAAATATGAATGAAGACGAACGAAAAAAAAAAAAAAAAAAAGAAAGGTTATAATACAAAATGAAAAGACACAGTTTGTGACTGGAGAAAAATCGGTATCGGGATGGAGTTGTAGACAGAGGCCGGGTACAACAACGGGCAATGGTTGCGTGGGGTGGCGAACCCTTGACAAAGGACCCTAATAGGTAGCAGAGACCCGTTCCCACCCTCGGCGCGTTTTCCCCTCTCGCATCTCTGCGAAGAGAGGCCCCTTCTCCGGTTGCACAGAAGCGTTGGTTCACGCAGACACCATAGACTCACGCAGCTGCTGTGCACTGCGACCGCTACCACCGAGTTCACCGCTTTCAAATATTATATTCTCCGGAGATCGCTCGCGCGCGCGAGAGAGCGAGCAAGAGAGAGCGAGAGAGAGGGCACAGAGAGAATGCGTGCGTGTGTGTGAGTTTGTGTCCGCTGGTCCTCGCTGGATCCGGAAGTGACGACAGAGTCGCGAGCTACGGCGCAACGTGCTTGGTTCGGCCGACCGGCCGGCTTCCATTCGTCTGTGCTTGCGTGCCTCCCACCGCCGCTACATCCCTTTACCACCACCGATCTGGCCATCGTCGACGCGGATGTGTGCTTCACTTTCGGGCTTCGGCTCGACGCTCCGCTCATTTGTAAGCAGGGCGGTACCGAGCGCTCGCTGCTGCCCTTTTCCAACTTTAGTTCAGTCCCAGCCATGCCGCAGTCAGTTAACCCTCCGCACGTGACCTCACCAGTGTTCCGCGAATTGTAAACAACAACAATCATCTGTCGACAAATTATTCGTATTTTTTTGTTCTTCAGTTCAGATTGTAAACAAAACCAATGGGACAAAGTAGTCCCTTTGTTGGTCAATTGTAATCGAAAGTTGTCGTGACCTTGGGCTAGACAGGAATGACCCCTGTAATTGGAATCGATGTTTGCGGTGTGACGTCAGTGTTTTGAAGTTTGAGTGTGTGTGTGTGTGCGGATTGTGATATAGTGATAGTGGACTCTTGTGTGCACTACTGATTCACGCACACACACAATTAGTAGAAGAGAGAGAGAAAGAGAGAGAGAGAGAGTATTTGCAAGTTCCATCCGGCTGATACAACGCCGACAGTCGGTCACCCTGAGACTCGACTCGACGGCTGCACTTTTGGCAGATGTCGCAGACGAGACCGATCGCACGGCACCTCGCTCCTCCAAAGACACAGAGCGAGACGACTCGCTTGCATCACCGCTCTTAGATTTGACCTTGGAAAGGTGGGTGTGCGTTGCGCACTGGTTTCATGCGCAAACATAATCTTTTCCTTTTGTTTTGTCGTCCCTCCCTCTTATCACTGTTGTTGACAAGTTGAATTTTATTTTTTAATTACTGGTACCGTTTGATGAAAATTGTGCAGTCACGAAGCCGGGGCGAATTTTGTGACAACGTGACAGAGGGGAGGAAAGCAAAATCATTTTTAGAATATGGAGAATGTAAACATATACAAAGTCGGGGACACGAAGCTTTGGACGAAGATTCAAGCGATATTATATTTTGTCTGTCTGATTTAGAAGTTTTCAGAAAAAGAACTTTTCGGGGACAAAACAAATAACAATTCTTTCAAAATTGTTCAAAGTTTATATTATATTTTATTTAAATAGTTTTATGATGAAGGGTTTGCAGTTTGAATTTTATTTTCACATCTTTTTAAATTCGTATTGCTGTTTTAAAAACTTCGAACGACATTTCAGAGTGCGATGACATGGTTTTATGGTCGATTGGACACCAAGATTATATCGCTTATCTTCGTCCAATCTACAGTCTTCATCTAAGGACGTTTCATCAAAATACAGAGTGCACAATTGAACAAAACACTGTTGATAATGATAAAATTTTGACGACCAAGAAACAAATGAAATTCACAAGTAAAACAAAATCTAATTCAAAGTCCAATTACGTTGAGTAATGAAAATGAAATTGAAATTGGAGCAGATGGAAATGCAAAAAAAAAAAAAAAAGAATCCCAAAAAAAGGGACGGCACATAGAGTTTGAAAAAATGCATCCATTTAGATAATATAATTGATTTAAAATCAACAAAGGTAATTTAAAAAAAAAAAAAAAAAGAGAATTCCAAAACACAAACGTACGTTAGAACTGGACATTATTCTTGAAAGATCATTTATTTATAGACAGTTGGATATTTGAAAATGTAATTGAACCGGAGTAAAAGAATCGAGTATTGTCTGAAACATCCTTAGATTAATTAAAAGTAGAAAGAACAAAATGAACGTAAAAGGGGGTGGAGATTGGCTTGGGTTGGCGCGTCCCCCTCTCTGCGATAGTTTTAATCGCAGGTGGAGGTTGCCCACGTGAGAGAGCCGCCCCACCCCGTTCGGGGCCCGATGTAGCTGGTTGTAATTGTCTGTTGTTGGGAAATGAAGGGCCTTGCGAAAGGATGCCGCAGTGCGCGGTGGCGACCTGTCGCAACAGCCACCGGAGGACCCGCGGTCGGCGCATCCGCTACCACCGGTTCCCACGTATTCCGGAAGTGCGCTCGCGTTGGATCCGAGCGTGCGGCCGAGTGCCGCTATCCAACGGCGAGATCCCGTTCAACATCAAGACCGCCCGCGTGTGCTCACTCCACTTCACCGCCGACTCGTACGAGAAGGACGTTGAGCACCTCGTGCTCGGACTGCCGATGCGCAGTCGTCTGCGCCGTGGTGCGGTGCCCACCATCGACGTACCGGAGAACGTCCAGCCGGTCACCAAGATGCTCGTTGAGGACGCGAAACGGTCCCTGCTCAAGGTCGCCCAGGACAAAGTCGTCAGCCAGAAGCCCGTCGCCGCCAACGTCAAGCTCAAACCGCCGCGTCAGAACAACAAGCAGCGCCTTCGTCTGGAATCCGTCGACGAGCCAAGTCTCAATCTCCTTCACAACAAGATCGACTTTGCCTTTGCCCTCGGACTTAAACCTCGGTGAGTTGTCAGATCGCTCCGTCTCTCTCGCACTCTCTCTTTCTTAGTCTCGGACCAAGCAGCCCCCCGTCGTTCCTTTCTTAAAATTCATCCGTTCAACAACTTTTTCTCCACACCCTTTATTCCTTGATTCCCTCTTTCGTATTGTTCCTTCTGGATAATCATTTTGTTTTTCGTTTGTTTGTACATTTTGAAACGCGCATCGTAACTCGACTTGGTGCATACTTTCTAACGCTCGATTGTTCGCCGAACGTCACCGTGCAAGTTGTTGGTGGCGCTGCTAGATGTCAGGAGGTTGAACGTTTTGCGCGCTCGCAAATGCAAATGTGTAAATATAGCGGCGTTTCGCGTGACCTCGGCTTATTTTTGGGTCGAGGAGAAACAATTGTTGAGGTTGGTTCTGAATCCGACAGCCACGGCTTTCTGTAACTTTTGTTGTACACATCCTATGTCGTCCATTATTTCCAGGTCCCATGAATTTCTTTTTCTTTTTCTTTTTTTTTTTTTTTTTTTTTTTTTTTTTTTTTTTTTTTTTTTTTTTTTTTTTTTTTTTTTTTTTTTTTTTTTTTTTTTTTTTCCGACCCGCCAAACGATGTTGGAAAACAACAAACAAATACGAGAAACAATTTTTTTCCTCTTTCCACTCGATAAATAAATTTACTTGGATTCACATAATGTGAACTTATCAACAAGTACAATGACTTTAGAATAGATTACTCAACTTTTTTAGGTCAACTTGTACGGTGGAAGTAACAGAAGATTTTTTTTTTTTTTTTTTTTTCATCGTTACAAACAAGAGAGTGAACATATTCATGTTTGTAGACGCGATAAACGAACAAAAAAATTGATACGGGCCGACGTTTGTGCTGATACAAATTTTTGAAACGAAAAAAAAAAAGTAGGTCTTAGATGCGGCTAATGAGTTTTTATACTTGCTAATCGAACAGTCGCTCGTTAATGCTCCTTTCGATTGATAATGCTGCCTTCTTACGTCACGTGGAGAACAACGTCGTTTCGACCTTATCAGCGGACGAATGAAGGTTGTCATAAAAAATATACTCATTCCAATTTTAAATCGCCAATGACGAGTGAAATGACTTGTCCTTGACAACAGTCGTAGAACAAACAAACGTGACTGGCAACGAATCCCCATTAAAAGTGCGACTTGTACCAACAAGAATATAAAAAAAAACTCGGCTGCAAATTGTGGATTAGAAATCAATATAATTCCTTGGATTGATCCAAGGAGTTTCATTAAATCCATGCCTGCGGTGACTATCAAGGTCATCGGATAAGCTATGAGGATTTCTCTCCACAGCTGGAAGAAACACATTTTCAAAACAAACCAATTTGCAGAAATGAAGAAAAATTAAAGATTCTGCGAGTTAAAATAAAACCTGTTGCAACCACCTGTCAGGAAATAACAAATTGTTGAGCAAAGAAAAAAAAAAGGTGACACGAATGTCAAAGTTGGTGTGTCATGTTTATCGCAGTTTTGCCTTGCGATAACGAAAATGGCACGTCAAGTCAAAAGTTTTGATGATCAAGGGCGTGCCTGATGGTAGCGAACTTTGGACCGACGTAACCTAGCTGCAACCTTCGCTAGATCAAATTCGTCCTTCGGCTTCAGGGACGACTTGGACAACGAACGATCGCTCCTCTAAGCGCTGATACCGAATTAGGTCGAGTCGCCAACGAGCTATGTCGATCTCATTTTTTTCTCCATCTCACTTTATTCGCAAACTTAGAACTTTAGCTGTCAACAACTAGAATAAAAACTAATTTGTTGAAAGTACATACTTGTATTATTAATTTGAAAATTGAAAAATATATATATACTATAAACAATGTTTGAAAAAGATAATGTTTAAAACTGTTTATTTTTACAACAGAGGGCGCTTTCGAAGTTATACAGTTGCTGAAGTTTTTGAGTGAAATTAGTTTCGAGTCGGGATGAGCAGTTATTTTTCAGTTATCAGTTGGTAAAGAATGTTTAAACGAAATGGGTTACGGTTATAAACGCTGATAAATTTTGTACAAACACCAAACTTGATTACTCTTTAGTTTCATGCATCTTGTGGGCACATACGTTTTCCAACGGGTCAACGACGTCACAATTGAGGTCATCGAACACTGTCATGATGTCTTCTGACTTCTGACAAGTTGAACGATTGCAAGATACTTGATAGACAAAGATTATTTTGTTAAAAAAAAAAAAAGGTTTAATTGAAGTTTGATAAACTTTGATAAACATAGTCGTGAAAATACAAAACAAAAAGGCGCGACACGTGAGTTTCCCTTTCTCTAGTTTAACTTTTCCTTAGATCCCTGATACTTTCGCTCCATTTTCGCGCCTGTGAGCTTTCACCTTGACGATAGGCTCACGTGCCACGATTTTTCGCGACCTGTCAATATGAACAGTCACAATAAATAGCAGCTTTGTGTCATCTTGTGATATTTAATATCACTTTGACATTTAGAAATCTTGACCAAAGCCTCAAATTTATTTCCTACTTTGATTGCAATTGGTTTAAAAATTAAATTTTTTTTTTTCATGTTAATTCTTGTCAATTATTAATAGGTTTTAGTTCATTATTTCATTATTCATCCTATCATTAAACAGAGTTTGTAGAAATTGAAAACAAAACAGAACCAGTTCCAAGGAACCGATTAAACAATCACCGATCAACTTGCGCTGTGACTGCAATTCGTTGTGTCATACAACCTTTTTTTAGCAACCATCCCACGTTTAATGAACAGATAAAAATTAGGCCCCAGTCTTATTAACATCAAAAAGTTGTCGGTAATTTTAAGTTCAATTATTTTCGTTTATTTTACAATCAAGGTACCTAAAGTAGTTTCTAAAGTCAGTCTCTAGCAAAGAATTTTTATTTTGGGAGAGATTTAGAGAGGACAAATTTAAAAATTTGTCTCGGCGAAGATTTTTGGATTGGTGAAACGAGCGTACGTATTGTTGGCAAATAGAGTGTGCGAGTGTGCTTTATGAGGGTGCAACGAACTGTCGCGTTCGTCCCTCTCCTTCTCTCTCTCTATCTATGTGATTGTTGCTCTTTGGTCGCAGCAAGCGCTCTCCCATTCGTTCTCATCGGACGGTGTCAAACGCAGGGCAAACCCTACAGCATGCTCCATCTATTCTCGAGCAGACCCATCGTACCATCTCCACGTTCAAAAATTCATTTTCAAACCCACGGGGGACAAGTCTCATCTTCATCTATGTATACTTTATTTTCAAATTATTCGATCATTAATGACCAGTTGAACATAAAACAATTTTATAACTTTTGTAAATTAAAAAAAAAAACTAAAAAATTATGAACCTCAAAGACATCAATGAATAAAAATGAAAAATGAATGGTTAATAATAATGATTTGATTTTTTAGTGTAAACAGGATGCACTCGATGGATAACGGTGGCAACGACACTGATGGATACATGAGAAAAAGTTTGGACGAAAATGAAGAGTCCAAAATATCGGAGAGACGTCAAAACGGTCGAGCCCTCGCTGAAGAGACTGCGACAATTAGCGCAGATAACGGAAGGGGCGTGAGTATTAAGAAGGAACCAATGCTCGAATCGGATTTGGAGGGCATGCGATTGTCCGGCCAAAATAACGTGTCTAATCAAAAGAGCGGGCTTCGAGGCGTCAAACAGGACCGAAGCCAGAGGGAAGAAAAA
The DNA here is from genome assembly GCA_030523145.1 of Trissolcus brochymenae. Taxonomy (NCBI): domain Eukaryota; kingdom Metazoa; phylum Arthropoda; class Insecta; order Hymenoptera; family Scelionidae; genus Trissolcus; species Trissolcus brochymenae. The sequence goes on from JAQQRF010000455.1 coordinate 158,253, forward strand.
CTCGGGAAAAAGCGCCCCAGCAGCGACGAGATAGAGACCAGCTCGGTTAAGAGGATTTGTACCGACCAGCGTGAGCAATACATTATGTCGGTTGTTGATTGCGACAATGTTGATCGCGATGAGCTCGATGCCAAATCTGAACAAATGCGGGCCGAACTTAAGGTAAATGCTAATTCATTTGTCTAATAACCATTTATTTGAATTTGAAGCTAAATTTAAAGTCTTTCCAATGCAATTAAGATTTGTTGAAAAACGTTTCAATGTTTATATCCTATATTTAACATCAAATGATGGTTTCGTATATTTGAATTATCGTCTAGAAAAATTGTACTAAAAATAAATTTGATTTACTTTCAGGCACTCACTGAACTTTTGCGTACAAAGGAGATGGAATGGAATGAAATTCTGAGTCTGAAGAAACTCAAAGAGGAGGCTTACGATCGCCTTCAGCGCAAACGACAAGTGATGAGTTTCATAGATAGTAACGGGCCGCAGCAGCAATTGGACGCTCTCGCGTCGTCAACGATCATCGAATGGGACAGCAGTGTGTCGAGGGGAGACAAGCGTGACTTCTCGTTAGTGAAAAACGACAGTCGCAACAGATCGAGGGACAGCTCTCCTTTCGTCAAGAAAGATAAGATCTCGAGACAAGTGACGCCGCCGAAACAGTTCATGGAGGCCGCCAAGAAGCAGATGATGTTGAGCGACGCGCAAAATTTCGATAACCGGCAGATAGGTGAGGGCAGGCAGGGCCCAATTGTCGATGTGCGCTCCATCATCGCCGATTACCGATTGAAGCACCCAGAGAGTGTACCCAGAAGGTAAACAACGATCAAACGAAACATCATGTCCTGAAGTTCTTAATCGAGCGTTTGTTAATGGTGACTCGGTTTGTTCCAGGGGCAGAAGACTACGTAATTCCGTGAACATCAATCTTGGAGCTGGTGGCGCTGTCGTGGAAAACGTGCAAAGCATTGATTCTCGTCCGTCTAGCACAGATTCTTGTAAAAGTAATCCAAATATTTCAGATCCAAATAATTCCATGAGTTTCAGAGATGTACTTGTGCAATTCGCAAAACTTAGTCAACAGCAAGGTACGGGATCGCTCAAGTATTACAGAAGCGTTCTACGAACAATTCTCTCCTAATCAACTAATCAATTCAACCTTTCAAAAGTCTTTAACCGAAACTAAAACATCTGATTGGCTTGTGTAATCTTTGATGATCTCTATTCAAAACTGCTCCATTAACTTTTCATTTTTAACTTTTTAAACAATTAGAAATAAAAAATTGTTACTGCGGTTGAAAATTGATAAGCTTTGAAACAATTTGTATTAATTTGTACTGTTCAACAAACAGGCGAACCAGTGAAAACTCCTCAAAACTATCCGGATGTGACGTTGCATCCAGTGGCACCCTCGCCGGTCAACGTGACTCAAAGTGGCGCGAGCACGCACTCGCAACCGAACTCGCAGTCGCAACCTCAGCAGACGACCTCGCTCCTTCATGGCATACTTACGAAAACCCAATCGCCCCGACTCACCACTTTTTCACCAACTTTGGCAAGACTGTTGACAGCTCCCGAGCGAGACCGAACTGTCACGACTGTCACACCAACGCCTTCGCAAACATCACAACATCTTCTTCAGACTTACCAGGGTTCCAACCCGGTCTCCATCAGTGAACTCTTATCTTCCTCCAAGGTACCGAACCAGATTCAACTAACAATAGTGTAATCTCAATGAATAAAGTTTCATAGAGTTTTTTAGAAGAAAAAATTGTATCTGATTCTAGGCAAGAACTGAAATAACGATAACGCCTGTTGTAAATCCATCTGTGCAATCACATTCGAATAATTTAATTCAAGTTGTAAGTTTCAAAGCCTTAAGATCGATGTTTATCTGTTTGTTATTGGTGATGGTGGGTTTGACAAAATAATAACGTTTGATTTAATGCTTGAATTGATAGGACGACGGTGAGGAAGAAACGACAATATTAGAGGAGAGAGATTGTCGGGTGACAAATGTTCGTGATCATAGGGATGATAGAGAGAGTCCTCCACGCTGTCAAGGTTGCTTGGAACGAGCTGCACAATTTGTTTGTGCTGGCTGCGGTAACCAGTGGTACTGCAGTAGAGAGTGCCAGGTAAACGAATAATGGAAAAAGAAGTAAATTTAACCCTTTAAGGACGATTATGCAATAATAATGTGTAACTACATGTTGAATTCAATTAGTTTTAAAAAAATTCATAGATTACAAATTGGTAAACTATTTTTTACGCTACGAAATCGTTCAATAAATTTACAATTTTGATTTACAAATTTTGCAGTGATACAATGGTCGTATTTAAAGGGTTAAAGTAAAAAATTAATTCAAAATGATGGAAAATTCAATTGAAATGTATTTTTACAGGTGTCTGCCTGGGATGAGCATTCAGAGGTCTGTTCAGGATAGTTGAACAATTAATCAGAGAGTTCCAAACAATCGAGTCGAAGATGAATCTAGTCAGAAGGAATCGCTGGGAGCGATCATTGGTTCTGATTCGAGCTTTTCCATTGAAAACAGAAAGAACATTGTGAACCATTCGCAGTGACGAAAAGTTCATTCTATTGTGTGAATGCAAAATTGTGTAGACGTTGATCTTCATACACAGATATAAACGAAAAATCGACATTCGTATCCAAACGTCAGTTTCTAATAGAATTTGTATTCGTGTGCATAATAAGCAAATGCCAAAATTTCTCCGAATTATTTCTTGGCAGCAAATTAGGACAGAGAAAGACAACGCGAGGAACACTCAAGCAATAAGAGAGACATTGTAGATTAACGAAAAAAAGAAAGAACATTTCTTTACGTTTATACGCATTTCGTCAATATTGTATTATAAAACATTTCGATTTATGTTAGATTTCCGGCGCGTTGCATTTAAATTGTAATTATATATATTTATTTAATATTTGTTCCGTGGCGTCAAGGAAGCGAACTTGTTTTTTTTTTTTATTAAGTCTATTATTTCAAAATAACAAATTAAAATATGACTGACAAACTTTGAGTATGTTTGAGTTCAACCGAATTTTCAGGTTCAGTGAAAATGGGTCAGCGGGATCTTGACACTGGAGTCAACAAGTTATTATTTGTATTCAAAGCCTCATATTTTTGCTGTGAAAGAATTCCGGGAAATTCGATTTGGAGCAGAGTGTCTGACAAAATATATATTTGATATTTTTGCCCTTTTTACTGAATTTGTTATATATTGTATCTCGCGTATGTATTAATTTAGATTTTTTCAAAATGCATAGTCAAGAACTATAGATTTAGCAAAGATTTTATACTGTATAACGTCGCGTTCAATTGATGCTTGAACGTAACCGTCACGTAAAATATGTATCGTCACAATCATTCATATCTGTAGTCCAAAGTTCCTACAGATCAACACATTCATATATTAAATATATTTTTCCCAAACACGGAGCGAACCAAAATAAAAGAAGATGAAATCAAATTTGAACTCACAGTTTTTCTCAAATGTATTTGAAACCTTTTTTACACACCTAAATCATCATCCTAAGTTTTTATTTTCGATTTCTCATCAATCAAAATTGTTTGTTCTATTCTCGTTGTAGCGATTCGTTCAATCTTTTTCAACAAGTCCTTGTGAACTACAATATATTTACGAAAGTCCTTTCGATCAAGTCTATAAACTTCACAAACTGCGATTGCAACGACTGTTGCCATTCTTCGTTGGTCTTGTACGAGAAGAGCAACTTCACCAAAATGAGCACCGTCCTCGAAATGGCAAATCTATAAATATGATTGTTTGAGTTGCAAGAAATTTGAGTCTAAGTTGTTATGTTAATTTGAAATGGAATTGACGACACCTCTCTTCCTTGTGGCGTGTAAACAGCAACAGTTCCTGTATCAATGAAGAACATGCAATCTCCTTGTGTGCCTGCTTTCACGATAACATCATCAGGCAAATATAGTTCTGGTTTAAGAACCGACACTATCGACATAATCACGTCTTTATGCAAATCTTGAAATATTCTAACGTTTTCGATGAGTCTTCGGCATGAGTGTAAAAGAATTTCTTTTCGAAGGTTTTCTAAAGTTATTTTTTTCATAAAAAGTTCATTCATTTTGTTTCAAACCCTAAATTGATCAATAGCGCAACATTTTATAAAACATAAGTCAACCTGATAAGTTGGACAAGATTTCACTTTCTCTAAAATAGCTATTCTTAAACCGATAATGGTACAGGGCTATAAGTCGATGCTTAATGTGCGATGGGAACTGTTTTTGATTCGCGTAAGCGTTTACTTGGTCGATAATCTGTTCGTATTCCGCTTCCGGAGCGTTTCTACTTGAACTGATTTTCAAAAATGTAACTAAAAGAAGAACATTTGTATTGCAGTTTTGTTTTTAAACTTTTTAAATCAAGTTCCATCTTTTGGTTTCTCTCGAACTTAAATACAATTTCTAATATTTTATATTCTAAGTAAAACAAAGGCTAAAAAGACGAATTTAAAACAAACATCCGACTTAATTATTTTCTCCGACTAAATAAAAATTTATTGACTCACTCGGTTTTATCAGATCGGTGAACTTACCTTTGACGTAAAAAATCCCACGGTGCGATCTGATTGTAATTCTTCATAGTTGTGATTTTCATTTGAATATAGAACGGTTGCCCTGGTTGGTTGAATATTTCCTGAAAAAAATCCTCTACCTCGACTTTTTATGACACTTCACAATCATTTTTTATTCACTCCACTTTTATTTATTTTTTACTTTGTTTCCACTCACTTTTAATCGTTTTCAAGTTTAAATTCATATTTCAAGCTTTTACAGGGTGAATCCAAAGACCAAAGAACGATCACGCGCGAAAAGATGTAAAAAGATTTGACTAGAAACAGACGCCATCTTGCGGTGAAATCGGACCGAACCGTTTAAAAACACTGCGCATGCGTGGGCGATCTCATATTTCAGTTACCACTTTCCATAAAATTCTTCATTTTCTCAATCAACACTGAATAAAAGTAAAAACATAACATAACTCAAAAAAACTGATTTGCTTACAATAACAAGTCAAGGTCATGGGTCCTGCAACAAATACAACGTACAATTTTTTAGAAGTTTACATGTCGTTTGATTTATTTTCAATTTATGAAAACAATTGTTGTCAAATCATTGACTTTGATTCATTTTTATAAACAAATCAGTCTTTTATATTAGTGCACGGCTGTATCCCCTCCTTTGCTATTTTTCGTTCCGCAAACAAACGTTAGTCCCGCCCACCAATGCTTTCTGAGTGTAAACACTACCACACGCACACTGTTCCCGCTATTCTCCCACCTGCTCGACTCGACAAGCGGCATGACGGTTAACTGTACTGTCCACGCATGCGCCGTACGGTCGATTGGTTATACCGGAATGCGCAAGATGGCGCAGCGAAATTTCTGTGTCTTGGCGCGCGATCGGTTCTTCGAGTGACCCCGTACAGTTTAATAATATGAGTTTTAGCTAAAAAATGTTTATAAGAGTGTGAACTGGTAAAAAGTGACACAAACAAATAAAAGTGGATGTGAAAAGTGCCACAACAAACAAAATGGTGGCGGATGAGGTGATATTTCGTAGGAACCAAAAGAAAAATTGAAATCAGATCGCACCGTGGGATTTTTCCATCATCATCAAAGGTAAGGTCAAAATCGATCTGATAAATTGAACCAAGTAAGTCAACAAATCATTTGTGAACAAAAACATAAACAATGAAAGTTTATGTTTGAGTTTTTTTTTTTTTTTTTTGTTAAATTCATCTATCGAGCCTTTTCACTGTTTTTTTATTTTCTCTTGAAATTTTGGCAACAGACATTTTTAACGTTTTTTTTTTTGTAAAAAATGGACCTCTTTTAAATCGGTAAAGTTTGTCTTACTGATAATGTAACATTCAAATAATCGGCCAAGTAACATGAGCACAGTGCAGAGGGTAATGTGACCAGGAGTCTCTGGAACAACTATGCCATAGCTACTAGCGGTGAAATTTTCCAAAACGATGAAAACAGCGAGTCTAAATCGATCGACAATACTGTTCATTTTTGATTGGGTGAAAAAGCATTCCGAGCATTCCTACAGAAAAAAAAGTTGTTTTAAATGAGTGATTATGAGATTTTTGGCCTTAGAAGTATCTTTATCAAAAAATGATATTTACCGCTGCTGTAACTCTGAGGCCGTGCATCACAAGAATTGGTGTTACATAACAAAAACATGCGAACCAATAGAACACGTACACGTACAGCAACATCATATTGAACATTTGCAATGATAGATATTGAAAACCGAAATGCTACAAAATTAATCCAACCAAGTTTTAATTGTTTGGTAACTTCTTGTTGAATTCAAACTTAATCAGTCATTATCAGATTTTGTTAAAATTGCTTATTTCTTACTGTAAAGAGTTGAGAGATGTAAGCATTAAAAGTGAAATAACGAGTAAGTTTAAAAAGTGGAATCAAATTGATGAACGCTACTAGCAGAGAGGAATTAGGCCCAGGCACTGATCTCCAAGGGTACGTGATTCTGTCGTAGGGCAACGATGTTAGGATGTCGATTATCATGTACCTTCTCAGATAGTGTCTGAAGAAAAAAAAATGTTTTTAAATCTATATGAAGATTAGCAATAACAAATTCTAAATCATAACTTGATAATTTTGTCCGGGTCCATAATGAATTCTTTATTTTTGTCATTGTGATATCCAGTGATACAACTGGCAATAATTTCGATCCAGCAGAACCCATAAATGACAAGGTTAACATTGTCCATACGAACTTTTTCAAAGTCCAACACAATACAACATGTCATAAAGGGAATTGTGATGAATGCAATTAGGTATACCATCATCATTATAATTTCCCATGTGAATCTACAAAATGTATCAAATGATGTTACAATTTTATATTGAACTATTTAGATTCGTGCAAAAGTGACAATTGAACAATTATTTTTATTTTTGCGTTTGCTTGAATTTATGGAATTAAATGCACCTTAATAAACTAAAAGGATGAATGATCCAGCGGTGAGGCAACAGCAAGTGGCCTCTTCTTTCCTTGGCCACTGCGGCATTGCTGATCAAGTATTCTTTGCATCTTGGGTGTCTTCTATCGATACTAATAAGAGACTGAATGAACCGAGTGCATGCAAACGATTTTGGTGATCTGGACGTTAACACTGATGTGTAATTGGTTTTGCTCATAAACTGACATCGATGAATAAAAGACATCTTGGCATTCAAACAGACTTGATCAGACTTTCCTTATGAAAAACAGAAAACTAAGAAATCTTTCCTGTCAAAACAAACGAATCTCAATAACCATTATCAAATTGAAACATGAAATTCAAAAAAAATTTAAATTAAATTAAAATTATTTTTGAATAAAAATTTGAGATGTACAGTTTTAGAAAAAAAATTCATATCTATTTTCTTTTGTTCCTTTTTTTATTCACTTTGGAAAACATGTCCTATCCCAACAAGACTAATCAGAATTGTCGAAATTTTGACAATCGTTATGTTTACCGATAATTATTTCGTTGAGCATTTTTAACGGTTTTGTTGATCTCAGTCTTTTTTTACAAACAAAATATAAGTTCATGGAAATTTGCACACCACAATCTAACAACAACTTTTGTGTATACATATAAGTACTTTTTCTCATAAATAACATTGACTATACTATTTTATTCACTTTATAGTATTATTTTTTTAGTTTATTTATAGTTATATAATTCATTTTTTGGTTTCAAAAAAATCCCAATATCAAAATTATTGCAAAACTATATCATTTCATATGCTTTCTAACATCAACATCAATTTGTGCGTGTTTCATCTTACTAAGTCATCTAATTTGATTGTTTATACACTTATTTATTATATTTTAGTTTTAATGATTTTCTTTTTCATCGTTTATATTTATTTATATTTCTTCATCTTTTTTTTTTCCATTGAATATAAAATCTCCAGTTTGATCATTAATAATCTCTCATTTCAATTGAAGAAACACACAAACAACTAAACAAAAGTTTTTGTTTTCATTTTTCATACAAACATTTATTTTTTCTCTTTGGAAGTTCTCATTGGAAGTTTGGTTTTAAATTGGCATTACAAGAATCATTGAACAATATAAAAAATAATACTTCTTTGAAGAGCCGAGTTTCAAAATCTGCTGAGTTTATACTTTCACGGTTAATCTCAAAAAACGTTTTATTCTTGCTTCATTGGCAGTCCGAGTATAAAAACTTGAACTTCAGAACTAAATTCGTTTTTCCTCATTAACACAAATATAATATTTTTCATGAAATAGACCAATGTTGTAAATTTTCATTTCATCGTTAGATTTATAGCCGACTCTGAGCCTCGACTCGACAATTATGTTTGTATAAATAAATATCACTGCTTGGCAACGTCAAGACGCAAGTTTGTAACCACCAACTTGCCTCTCCAAACGTTCATAAACTGGCACGTGCGTTTCATAAGTCCCTATTTTTTTTTCATCTCTAAATGAATGACAAAATTTTATTAAAAATATATGCCACCGTTTGCGAACAAATATTTCTTTGTGCTCCTTTTGGATATAAACAACAGGTTATTATTGGAAAGTGATCAATATAAATTTGCAGGGGAAAAGGGTCAGGGGGTAGGGGGGGGGGGTAACATTAAAAAACATTCAATAAATAGAACAATAAAAATAGGAGAAAATTGGGGAGGGGGGGGGATAATTTACGTTATTCAGGCATCGATGCCGAGCAATTCCCGACTGTCAGCCTTGGAAAGCCGACGACGTTGGCTGCGCCGACGGAACTCCTTCCATCAGACGGATGCACGCTTTACTCGAAGACTGGCAGTGATTGATGGTGGCCGATAACCCTGATATCCTGACGAATCGAACAATTCGGAATTAGTGGTGCCCAAACAAGTGCAAGAGCAAACACTCACACAGTCGTCCGTGTCGTTGACCATCGGCATGTGTCCCGCGAGGATCTTGCCGTTTACAGCCACTACCTCACCGTCCAGTGTTAGCACTTGATGGGAAGCTGATTGTAACTCATTATCATCGCGACGTACCTCTTCCGCGTTCCTATAAAATTCAAAACAAATTATTTGGACGTAAATTCATTGCTATGATATTTAAATTTAAAAGGCTGAATATTCATTAGAACTTACATCGTCATGAATCTGAGTACAAGCAAATTGATACTGGCAGCAACCACTGCCAAACCGAACAAAATGAAAACCAAGCTCAGAGCGACATATCCGGGCTTGTTTGAAAGTGCTTGATCATTCTGAAAATAATAGTTTTGTCTGTCTTGAAATCTATCTAAAATGTTTGCAAACGAGAAATTCATCCCTGATCGAAGGTCTTTACCTGAAGAGCAACATAATCTCCAAACCCGATTGTCGTCAAAGTTACAAAACAGTAGTAAAAACTGTCGAAGTAGCTCCACCCTTCGTAGCGCGAAAAGACAGCCGCGCCTGTGGTAATAATGATGCTGGATAGCATGCCCGTTGCCAACATGAGGTTCATCTCTGTTGCTTCAGTTTTTTGGCACTTCAAATATTTTTTCGCTCGGCGGATCACGACGGACGCAAATTTATTCAAACGTTCACCGATGCTCTGGAACATGACCAGACCAAGCGGAATTCCGACCATTGCGTAAACCATACAAAACGCTTTGCCGCCAATTGTCACTGGAGTTGAATGTCCGTATCCTGTTGACATCAATCAAACAACTTTGTTTTCTTTTTGTTTCTATAGTTAAGAAAGAACATAAGAAACAAGTATTCACCAATCATAGCTAAAACGACAGTAGCAAAATAAAACGCCCCGGCGAATTTCCACTGCGGCCCTGCTTTGTATGGCTTGTTTTCAATTATCACAATCTCAACCATCCGGTAATCTTCTGGCGTGATATTGTACTTTCTCATCATGTTTTGCCGAACTTCTGCAACGGACAATAAAATATGAAATATACCTTTATCTTAAATTAAAATGGAGGTAAACTGTGCTACTTTGAAATTTGAATCATTGTGTATTCATTTGATACAATTTTGTTTCATTTATCTTGGATAAAATGCGACTTTGAGTTTGAACAAAATGAGGACACTTGATTTTGCATCGTGCACTAACCTGACAAAAATTCCCAGCGCTTTCGTTCGGTATCGGATTCCAATGCGTCAAAAACAGCTGCCCCGATAAGGAGATATGTAAAAGTACAAACTACAAGCGACAGTGTCCTGACATTTTGTCGTTTCATTATTGCGTACACGGAGGAACGAAACGTCGACGGAGCGGAAATCTGGGCCTAAGGGTTGGCTTGTCTCACATGGATTCTGAACGCGCTCTACTCTCCGGCTCGCAACATTGCACACAAACAGCGGCCGACGCTTCTCGCGACATAGTCGCAAAGCTCATTTTGGTTTCATGAATGAAATTTCGTTTGAATACCGGAGAGAGAAAGATAGAGAGAGCGCAAGGTAGTAAAATGCGCTATAACTTTCAACCACTAACTGACGTTTATTTGCCGATTTTGGGCAGCGCCCAACCGTCGCTTTCACTTTTCATCTGGAAGCTCTCTCCGTGAGTGTGATATTGATCTTCTATTTGACTTGCGCGTGATTCAACGCACGAAACGGGGGATGCGTTTGAAACGCAAACGGAACGTCGCCGTGGTGCTTGTGAAAAAATTCCTTTTTCAAAAGGTTGCTAATCAGTTATTACACATTTTTAAATTCAATATTTCAATTGAATTTTCAAAGACTTCAAGATAGCTGAAACATCTGTCATCTTTCTGTTATTTTCTTTCTTAGTACTCCAGAATTTGAAACTTCAAATTATTTTGAAATCAAAGAGCTTGAATTGCAGTGACTTCAAAATTGAAGTTGATGACAAGTCAGTGAGAAGTCATTTTTATTTTGGTTTCAATATTTTCAACTTTTTATTGGGTCTTTTATTTTATGTTTGTACTTTTTTTTAGTCATATTTTTCATCCGACGAATCTCCATGGCTGGATTCGGCTGTATGTTTCCTTTTCGTTTTGGTGCTTCTGAATTCATCTTTGTTTCTATCCAGAGATGATTCTTTGGCACGAGACAATATGTATTGATTTGTTATCAATTGTTTTTCACTTTGCGAGCCTTTGAGTCTCTTCGGTTCAATGATTTGTGATCTACTGTACAGAGACAAAGAGCAACATTCGTTTTACATTTTGTTCACTTTTCTTCCTTTTGACTTTGTTTGATTAAAAAAAATCAATTAAAAGAGATAAGACACAATATTAAAACCTGCGACTTTTCCTGCTACTAACTGCAACTTTCCGCTTTTTCTTTTTATAAGATTCGTCATTGTTCTCGTGATAGACCTGTGACTCATTAGAACTCGACCTAGCCCGTTTTCCAGACATATCTTTGGATTCGACGAATTCCGTCAGAGAAACGCTCAATAGTTCGCAGTAAGTTGAGTCCTGCGGTTTCAAATAGCCCGAGTCCAAGGCATAATCTAAAGCGTCTTTAATAAATATTCTGGCTCCCTTTTTTCCTGCAAAAATTGGAGTTACAATTTTAATTTATTTTAAAGTTTAAATTATATAAAAACATGATTGTGGACATTTTGAGATGAAAAAAAAATGTACCACCAGGATATTGCAAGTTTGCAACTGTTGTGGTGCTTTCAGCGTACGTTGAAGTTTCGCTTTGATCGTCGACGATGTTTTCGAGTCCTTGGTTGAAGTGAGTTTCGGACTTACTGTTACAAATCGGACAGCCACCGGTATTTGACATTTTTTTTGAAGGTTCCTTCTTTGAGTCATTGTCTTCGTTCTTTTGGTTGTCATTTTTTGTTGGCTCCTCTTTTTTGCTTTTTTTACTGCGGTCTTAAGAAAGACAAATTGAAGAAAAATAAATTAAAAAATCACTCACATTTTAAAAATAGATAGTTCTTTTATCTTACTGGTTTTATGAAGCTCTTCCGAAGTGTTGTCAGGTTTTTTCTTGGCCGGGGACATATTTGCAATTTTGATAAACTTATTAATACAGATATCAGTGTAACTTGTTAATAGATAGTTTTAAAAATAGGTTTTTTGACCGTCGAAAATATTAATCTATAAATTTTGGTATGATGGTACAAAAATTTTTGACATTTGTGATTTTCCGAACTGGTTACAATTTTATTTCGGTCTGAAGTTGACAGAATATAATTGATTTGCAATTGTTTATGCCAATCAAACGTTCAAAAAATAGAATGTTTGGATGACAAAAATTAATTTTTGATTTTGAAATTGCATGACAAAACACTATTTTTGAATTAAAATAAGTCAAATTCGTGGACCAACAATTGCTACACGGGCAATTTTTTATTTGTAAATATCATACATACAAATGTATATAAGTATATATAACATGTAAAATGTGTATTTCTGCATGTGCAATTTGATTTTTGTCGACATAAATTTAATTGATATAGGGTATAAGGTTCTGTCTATCATCATTAAATCTATCTCTATCTGACAAGATCTCGTTTTTAATTTGCAGCTTGGTTTCTAAAATGTTACACGCATCATCGTTGATCGCCTCGTTGCTGCTGACGCTCCTTCTATGATCAGACTCAATCGACACATTTTTGGCTGATGATTTTATATCACTTTTTTTTGAGTTTTTGCTTGCTTTTGACGAACGTCGTTCCACCCTGTCCTTACTTTTTGAAGTCCTTCGCTTCCCAGCTTGTCTGCAAATTTTATTATCAAACAAAAATGAACGAGAAAATGAATCAAAATTATAACTTAAGCTTATTTTATTTCTATTTTTAACTTTTTCAAAAACTTGTTCTATCATCTTTACAAATTGTAATATTACAAATTAAAAAACAAAACTTGTTATTAACTTGCTATTAAATTAACGAGCTAACTTTTTTTTATCTTTTTCATTTCTTGATTTGGATTCGCGTGTGTGGGTGGGTTTGGTTTCTTTTGTCTTCTTCTCTTCAGTGGATTTCGATTCTGGTTCGGTAAGTTTCTGAGGTTCCTTTTGGTTATCATCTTTGTTAGGCTTATTTTTCTTTGCGTCCTCCTCGCCGCGACGCAAGCTACGACGTTTCTTTCTCGCCTCGGCGTTGGCTCGCCTCGAAATGAGCGAAAATCCCTTCAACGCACCTGACACCCGAAACATCTTACCCTCCTGATCTGTAGGTATCAAATAACCATTGTCCACCGCCAACGATAACGCCTTCTTCACATAAGCCTTTGCTTGTCGTTTACCTGTTGAGAGAAAAAGAATTTCAAATTCGACAACATCAAAAGGAAAAAAATGTTGGCGTGGAGTGTGAATAAATTAAACGACCTTCCTCAAACCCGCTTTTAATATATTTATTGATCATTTGCATCATGGACCGCTTCTTCATTTCTTTTTTCTTCACCTTGGATGCTGTGGTTTTGACATTATTTCTGGACTTGACTGACTCGTTCAACGTCACATTTTTGTGCTGCGGCCTTGGCTCTGTCGATTTTAACAACGTGTCGGATATTTCAGGTGCATTTCCTTCGTCAGCCAACGTTGTCAAAGCTTCGTGCGACTTTTTCACATATTTACGACGATTCCGAGACGGTCTTTGAACAAACAATTAGTCATCGATTATGTCAATTTATTATTTTTTTTCCTTGCATGTTATGAATATTTTACAACTTTGTTGGCGCTTATTTTGCATCCATTTGTTCAATGCAATAGCACATCATATATCATTTTTAATACTTTTTTTTGTATTACTTCAAGCCAATTACTTTTTGATTGAAAATAATCTTTTGCCTAGACGTTTTCTATTGGTTATTTTTTTTTCAGCATCTTTGATTGCAATATCACCTAAAAAATGATTATCTTTTTAACGAAGGTTGTTGAGGAATTGATTTTATGTAACTTTGTTAATTTAATTGTAATAGAAATAAAGTGTAATTTAAAATGTAAAATTTGAATAAATACTCAGAAAGCCATAAACAAGTTCTGCAACGTTCAGAGATTTAATATTTTGTGATATGAGATTGGAGGCGTAATGCAGTTTGGGTTTTTCACCGGGTTTTTTCGTGTAAGGAGCCATTTTTGAAACAATTTCTTAATTTCTTAACGAACACAATGAAACTGATCCGACGCTCTGAGCAAATAAGAACAAAAAATAGAAAAAAATTATACTTGGTTAGTTTGACCATACACAATATATATATACTGACTTATTTACTACCCATCTTTTGTTTTTAGAAAGAATGCAATTTTCACCAATCAAATGCAGAATGAAACAATTCGTTTCTTATTCTTACAATAAAATAACAAAAGTTTGCTTATAACTGCTTTTTATTTTTATTCAATACATTTTTCACGTTGATAATCATACAAATAGTAATATCCTTTATAAACCGAAATTAAAAAGCGGTATCTCCAAATGGATCTAAAACATAAAACAAAAAGTACATTTCATTTTGTTACCATTTTTCATTGGACTTTTTTTGAGGGCAATTTTTATTCAGGTCCATACTTACTACACCTTAATGGGGTTGAGTTTAGTTACTTCAAATTTATGATTCGGGGCAAGTGAAATGCTTGTAGTCACTGGCACAGTGACATTGTCTAGCTTCGATTTTGAACGGTCCAGGTGTACATTTGGTAGTTCCCTCAATTTTTTCAGCTGGTTTTGCAGGAGGATCTAATTGTCATACAATAAAAACGGTAATTACATTTAATCAAATAGAGAAATTTTTAATTATCGACTATTAGAATTAGTCACGTAGATAAACTGATAAAATCGAACCTCTTGCGATGTAATTACAAGTGAAGTGCATTCCATCACTTGCACAATTACAATCGTCCCTTGCTTCCATCATAAACGGTCCCATTTTACATCTTGTCTCTCCTTCGATTCTCTGCATGGACTGGCCAGTGCAAACTGAAAATTTTAAATTCATTTTTAATCATTTATAATTTCTTATTCATATTTTGTTTCAACATTTTGTAAAGTCAAATTCAAAATACATTCTATACTCTTGTGAATTGCAGAGAAAAGAACGTAAAATCGTTATACTACCTACCGGATACGAACAAGGCAATAGCCAAAATGAAAACAACAGACTTCATTTTGATGTTACTGGATTAGACACAAGCGCATCAGTGATTAAATAAGTGAGTCGTCCGTTTTTTAAATACCCGCATCCTCGCAACGTGTGTGCGTGACAGTGAAAGGCGTTGCCGTGTGTGTGTGTGTGTGTGTGTGATACGCACATACACCACTCCTATTAATGCGGAAAAACAGAAATCTGATAACGCCGCGCATACACCAGTATAGAAATATAATTTTCAGTTGACCTTAACGCACACAAATTTGCACACACGTATGCGAATGTAACTGATTCTTCAAAACTCGTTTTTTGATTACATACAAATTTATAAAACAGATATCATTTGTTATTTTTTATCACTCTAGAAAAAAAATGGTATTTTAATTAGTACTGAATTCTTACACGGTCGGTGAAGTCATTGTTTTTTTTTTAAACATTTTTAACATTGTTGATTCTTAATCTGTTGGTGGAAAAAATTTATTTCTTGAAAACGTTTGAACGGTTTTGATTTTTTATTTGTACTTAATTTTGCGGATTTCATATAAATCTACTGTTTTGTGACTTTATTAAAACGAGCCCCAAAATCAAGTCCAGGAACACAAGCAGTTGCGGTGCAAATGGCATATTCCCCAGTTTCACTACAGATGCACAGATTACAATCATCTTTGAACGATGATCGCGGCTCACATTCATATTCGACTGTAAAATAGAAAAATATAATTTAGAAGTAGTATGGTATATCTCAAAATAATGTAATTCAAAGTTTTAAATCTTGAAAATACAATTTATCAATGAGACTTTAAAAGTTAACAACAAATTTACTTTTGATTTAACCGGCTTACTCTCTCATTTATTTCTGGTGTAAAATATAAGCATATGTACGAAAACTTTCTGAGTATAATCATTTCCATTTCATTTTATCTAATCGTAATCATAATTGTTTTTTTTAATTATTAAATTTTATTATCCACTTACGCCTGACATCAAGGTCTCTCTTTTGTCTCTCCTCTCCAAGGCTGTCACCCTTGCTCTCATCTCCACAATATTTTATGGTACATATTCCCGCTTTTCCAGTTGAACCACAGATACAGCTGTTGCAGTCCATTAAATATCTTTCGCCCGGCACACATGTGAAGGGAACTTGAAAAACAAAAAAACAAAACAACGCTTAAGAATTCATTTTGCTTCAATCTCTTTGAGATATGGGCGTCAAATAAAACATTACCATCAACATTTCGTTTGAATTGTCTCAGATTGAAGCCAATTCCTTGACTACAAACGCAGGCAATTAGAATCACTAGAAACGATGATCTCATCTTTGAACTTTTTCAACCAACTTTTTAAACTTGATCAAAAATTGTCCGGTGAATGGCAGCCGAAATGCTTCGTATTTATTCAAGAACAGGGCAAAGTCGATTCGGTGGGGATGACCCAAACTGAATCAAGAACCATGAAAATGACATTCTTCGATATATAATTTATAGACGGTGCCCCTCCTCCAGTCCGATTGAAATAAATTATTAAATGAAACGTGTTAAATTATATGAATAATTTATTATTAAATATAGTAACAAGTTATTTGACCAATTTGTAAAATACTTTTTGTAAACAATTACGTCGTATATATTTAGACACGTTGGTTCAATCATCAACATTGCAATTTTTACAATTATCAACATTTGAAGAGTATAAAAAAATAATCAACATGAATTGAGTGTACAAATAGCGCCCCTTCCAGATCTTAAGCACACACATTCGTTGCAACGACTACAAAAACGTTGTTGCGGAATACAAGGTGTTCCTGGTTGATATGGTGCTGCAAAAAATATTATTTCATTTGATTTTTCTTTTCGTCGTTTGGAATACAAAAAATACAATATTTGCAATTAAAAAAAAAAAAAAAAAAAAAAAAAATACATCTCTTGAAACTTACGATATTGGTTGTTGCAAACTGACGAAGGATTATCTATGAACGGCAGTAAAAATACCATCTACACCGCAGATGCAATAATTACAATCCTTTGTGAATCTTGTTCCAGGTACACAATTAACGGCTAAAATTTAATATTATAAAATTATCGCTGATATATATATATATCATCCCTATTTGAAGCCCAAACATTTTTATTTAATCTTTCTCTATTCTATCAATAATCTCGTCTAGACTGTATCATGTCTGGAAAAACCTGATTATACCGAAGACAATGATCTTAATATAGGAAACGACATTTCGTAGTTTCACAATTCACGATCAATGTTTGTGTATGATTATAAATTATTTTCCATGAAACCGTATAAGATGGATGACAACGAAAGAAATAAATTGTTATGAATGCCGGGGTTAAATGAATGAAAAGATCTTTGCAAAATGTCATAGAATTGGCGCCCGAATTCGTTTAGGTTTTCACACGACAGAGGCCATCGGTCATGTAAATGTTGAGCACGATTAATTGATCCTTAAAAATAGTTCTGTTTGCAAAACGAATATCTCGCTGGGAACTAGTTTTGACTACGAAACAACTTGTTAATTTAACCTACAGTTATCGGAACACTAAGACCTAAATTGAGAAGACCACCTGAAGGTTGAACATTTTGTTGAAGTATCGGAACTAGACCTTGTTGTTGTTGAACTTGTTGTTGCGGAATGTTTTGAGGTCTGGTTTGTATGATATTCTGTAGGATATTTGGCGGGTTGTTTTGCTGTTGGTACACCGGTTGCTGGTTTGGTTGCAACGCAGGTTGATAATTTTGTTGCGGAGCGGGTTGCAAGTTCGGTTGGTACATCGGTTGCTGGCTCTGTTGCTGCAAGATCAAATTGCCTTGCGAGTCATACTGTCCCGGCGGACATTGC
The DNA here is from genome assembly GCA_030523145.1 of Trissolcus brochymenae. Classification (NCBI taxonomy): domain Eukaryota; kingdom Metazoa; phylum Arthropoda; class Insecta; order Hymenoptera; family Scelionidae; genus Trissolcus; species Trissolcus brochymenae. The sequence continues at coordinate 176,239 of JAQQRF010000455.1, forward strand.
ACATTTGTGCAAAGAAATTGACCGTTGGAGCATTGACAAACGTTACACTGTACATTAAACGATTGTCCCGGTGTACAAATATATGTCTGTTGTCCTGGAAAATAACAACAATCTCGATTCACTTGAGTATCGATGATATCAAACAATTATTTCACTTTCAATTGAATCTACTTTCTGTTTCTAAAATTGTTTCAATGATTTTAAGTATGAACAACAAATGGTCAAATAACATTCCAAAAGTGGGAATCAAACCTCCGCCCCTTCCGGAACATTAACTAAAATCTTGTTTTGTTGATCGAACAGTGGAAAAATGTTCCGATGAAACCGTATCCGCGATATTAATTATTGTGCAATAAAAATAGTATACCTGAAGCGAAGGACAGAATGGTTACTAATAAAACAATAATTTTCATATTGATGATATTGATTAGCGCTCGGCAACTGAATTAAACTGCGAAACGAATAAATTTAAAACGAGTCACACTATTTTAAATACCCGTCGAAAAGTGAGCACATGGGACAGAAAAAACGGCAGATCTGCGTACTCGGCGCATTTTTCTTATTCGTATCTTATTTGCATGGAGATTTAGCAGATTGTAAATTACAATTGTGGTCTTTGCCAACACCAAACATCAGTATAGATTTCACATATTTATTTTGAGAGTTGATTGTCACCTATATTGTTCCTGTAACTTATTATTCTCTGTCAGACAAGAGCTTGTCATTGCAGCAATAAAAATATTCAGCTATTTTGGCGTGCATTTTTCTTTGACTTAACTAGAATATACTAGTCTGTCTAAGATATGTTTGTCGTGTGCTTAATTTATGAAGTCTTTGTGCAACGTCTGAACGCCAACATTAGAAATAAGAGGATTGGATAAATTAACCCTTTTTTAAATTAAAAAAAAAACGTTTTTAAATACTTGAATTAGATTATTTGCTCAGCTCTTCGTAATGTAAGTATACAACTTATTAATTTATCAAACGCAAAGTAAGTAAATTATTTCATTAACTCTGGAATTAAATTTTGTATTATTTGTATACGTCATTGTTCGAATGCATTCAACATTTTTATTCACTTCAAATTTTATTGATTGTAAAATGTTGAATGTACTTTTTTAATCAAATTTTATAATTTGTTTGACACTGTCATAAAAATTGGAAATTTTGTCGGCCGAATGAGACATCTAGCGACTGGATAGCCAACTATCCCAGCATCTCGCTCTCTCTGTGCACACAAATATCACACTGTAAGTCGATGACCAACAACTTTGGCATCGAAAAGAGATCTAGAAACAAATTATTTAGTTTAAAACAAACAAGTTTAATCTTTTTTACAAATATTTCTTTTGATTTGTTACACGTTCCTGTTCAATATGACTACGTTGGAGGACAAATTAATTTGGGAAGACGGAGAGGTAAACAATAATTGTCTTAGAGGTTATTTAGGAATGACAAGCATATCCAAAGTTTAAACTTTTATTGTTTTCAAAGTATAAAATCTTAGATTGTCATATCTCTAAAAATTGTTTTCATAATTGTACCTTTAAAACAAGTATACAAACAATTTTACAATGAAGTTATTGAATTCAGTTGATCAAATGAGTAGTGAAAATGATGTGAAAACAATGTTGATTGCAATATTTACCAAGAGAAATGCAAATTAAAAATATAAATAATATTTTAAACTAAAAACAAAATGTCTTTTACAGGGAACCCTTGGAGATGAGATCGCCCGAATGTCCAATGACGAAATTATTTCGCGCACTCGTCTGCTTGATAACGAGATCAAAATCATGAAAAGCGAAGTGATGCGGATAAATCACGAGCTGCAGGCCCAAAACGAGAAGATCAAGGAAAACACAGAGAAGATCAAAGTGAACAAAACTTTGCCCTATTTGGTATCAAACGTGATAGAACTGCTGGACGTGGAGCCGCAGGACATGGGCGAGGAAGACGGGGCAGTGGTCGATCTAGACGCCCAAAGAAAAGGCAAATGCGCTGTGATAAAAACGTCGACCAGACAAACCTACTTTCTGCCGGTGATAGGTTTGGTCGACCCAGAAACTCTGAAACCTGGCGACCTGGTCGGGGTCAACAAGGACAGTTATTTGGTTCTAGAAACTCTCCCTGCCGAGTATGACGCCAGGGTCAAGGCCATGGAGGTCGATGAACGACCGACTGAACAATATTCCGACATCGGTGGGCTGGACAAACAGATTCAGGAACTTATCGAAGCCGTTGTTTTGCCGATGACACACAAGGAGAAGTTCGAAAACCTGGGAATCCAGCCGCCGAAAGGCGTGCTGCTGTACGGCCCACCTGGAACAGGAAAAACTCTGTTGGCTCGAGCTTGTGCCGCCCAGACGAAGTCGACGTTCTTGAAACTCGCCGGGCCCCAGCTGGTGCAGATGTTTATAGGAGATGGAGCCAAGCTTGTCCGAGATGCCTTTGCCCTGGCAAAGGAAAAGTCGCCTGCAATTATTTTTATCGACGAGTTGGACGCCATTGGTACGAAAAGGTTCGATTCAGAGAAGGCTGGTGACAGAGAAGTCCAACGCACCATGCTGGAGCTTCTCAACCAACTGGATGGGTTTAGTTCGACCGCAAATATCAAAGTCATCGCTGCGACCAACCGAGTTGACATTTTGGACCCGGCTCTGCTCAGGTCAGGCAGGCTCGATAGGAAGATAGAGTTCCCACATCCTAACGAGGAGGCCAGGGCGAGGATCATGCAGATCCATTCGCGCAAGATGAACATGTCGCCTGATGTTAACTTTGAGGAACTGTCCAGGTCCACAGATGATTTCAACGGCGCTCAGTGCAAAGCTGTTTGTGTCGAGGCTGTAAGTTGATTTTGCTTGGCGGATAAATGCTGCTTTAATCGCAGTTGAGATTGAACGGTAAAGAAATTTAATGGCTCATCTTTATTGCTTTTTTAGGGTATGATTGCACTTAGACGAAACGCAACTTCGGTCACTCATGAAGATCTGATGGAAGCCATCAATGAAGTCCAAGCCAAGAAGAAAGCGAATTTGAATTACTACGCTTAAAGTTAGCCCCGATTGATATTTATTAGTTTTTATTGAAATTATATTATACAACAACCGAACAACAAGATAAACGACTTTTTTCAATTTCACTTTGAACTTCTTTGAACCTCCTTTTTTTTTTAGCAAAGCGTGTTTATAACAAACTTTTACTTTAATTAATTTTAAACTGAAAGATACATTCTCTTTTATATAATTTGTTTTTTTATTAATGAATTTTATAATGTATCATTTTTACAGTAGGTGCGTTGAAATAAAAACGGATTTTGAACAATAAGAAAAGTAGGAAAAAAGTTTCATAAGTTTGTAAGTATCAATTATATCCTGGTTTATATAGTATGTAAATTAAACATATTGTTTATAACAGTTTGGACCTTTTAACGTCGTCTGTGGCTCCTTTTTCGAATCCTGAAAGAAAAGAGCAGAAACGTAATTATGATCAAGCAGAAGTTTAACTTAGACTTCATAGTTTAAAATTAATTGGTAAACTTACTTTTTGGGTCCTTTAACGAAACACCAATCAACTGAGATCGGTTGTCCCAAAATGTCAGTACCATTCAAAGCGTCCTTTGCTGCCTGTGCTTCTTTGAAAGTCTCATATTCAACCAATGCGTAACCCTTCAAAAAACCAGTTCGTCTGTCAAGATTCAGGTGTAAATTTTTTATCTGTCCATATTCTGAAAATTTGTCTTGAATGTCGTCTTCCTGTGCTTCCTCATGAACTGAATTGATGAACAAAATCCATCCTTCCACAGCTGAAAAACAAATTATGACATCATTTTTGTATCCTAAATTATTTATATAAATTAATAAATGAATATTTTACATCTTTGAGGTCCTGGTTCGTCATCGTTATCCTCGACAACATTCATGGACTCGTATTGACCAACGTCATCTCTTGTCGAAACCAACTCGGCTCCGTGTCCTCTACCTTTCCTCTTCTTCGCTTTTTCCTTCAATCTTGCGATTCCCTCTGAAAGACAATCGGGCTCAAATTACAACAACCAGTTTATCTCGATGAACAAATCAACTGACAATAATATGCAACAAAAACTCCATAAAAACATTATTTGAGGTTATGTTTGTATCGCGGGTGTAATTTGTTGTTTTCGCAAACGTTAAAATTGGTTAAAAAAACTTACGATCTCCTTCATCATCGACCTCAAATTCCTCAGCGTTATCAATGTCCAAAACATCTGCCATTTTTGTTGGTACAAACAAAAGTTCAGATCTTTAACAAGTGGGATGTTTTGAAGTGACTGATATCCAAAGATGCAGCGGCGTTTCAGAAACTTTCTGAGCGCGTTCTGTAAGATAGGTTAGTGCCTGGAAAAGTTGGCATGCGCACAGGTTCTGTCGATAACATTGCTCGATCGGTTTTTAACAACAACAAAAAATAGAAAATTCTAACACAATAAAAGTTATTTTGACTCAAATTAAATGTTTTGAACATTGAAGATGGCATGTCGGGTTTGGTTCAAAATGTTGACAAAAACATTTACAATCGGAGCGGTAAGTATAGTTATGTTCATTTGTTTAAGTTTAATTAGACATAACATTTAAAAATATATTTTTTGCGTGATATGATATCAAAAAACTTATCCTTTGCAGTGTGTCACTCCATTTTTAAAAGTGCAATGCCAGTCACAAACAGAAGGAGTGAAGCAATTTAAATTTTCAGAATTGACGGCTGAAAAATTGTCCTACGATTACATGATGAAACAATCAGCTTTGGACAGTGTTAACAATGTTTCTAAAATGTTAACTATTACTTACACTGCTGTTGAAGTTACAAGTAAAGAGTACAGGTAATTTGAATGGAATTTTATTTATTTATCAACTTATTGTAATATTATTCATTATTTTTCATTGTAATAATAATTTTTAATTCATTTTCAGAGACTTATTAATTAAGCTTATAAATCTCACGAGGGAATCTTTTATGTTTGATGTAGGAGATGAACACTGGGATCAAATATTAAAAACGAGATCTAAATTGCAAAATAAAAAGAGAATCGTAACGGTAATTCTTCTTGATAAAAAATATAGAAAGTTCTTTAGATTTAGTTTGAATGATAAATGTATTATTAATATGGTTTTTAAGGAACTTACTAACCATCTGGATCATATTCAAAAGATGGCAGTCGCTACAACTGATATTTGTTATTCGGTTGGCATGGAAAATTTGTCTCATTCCTTGAACGAAAGAATCGACGATGCTTTGAATAAAGTTCAAAGTGAACTTAAGATGAACGTACAATTGGAAGCAGAGTACACAGACATACAAGAACAAGCAATTGGTAATTAGGTTTTTTTATTTGCTATTTCGTTTATAAGTACAGTTTTTGGAATTATTCCTTTTTTTACTTTTTCCAGAGAAAAACAAGAAAAACAACGGTAATCAAGATAACAATGCAGATGAAAACCAGATTCAAGTTTCGGAAACATAAAAGTGAAAGACTTGAACTTCTAACTTGTACATTGCGTACAACTTGTAAATTGTGTGATTCTCACGATGTGTGTAAATAAATAATTCGTGTACATAAATAATTGTTTGGTGATAATTTTTTGTAATAAACAATTGTAACAACTACCTCTTGTTATTTATTTGACGTTTTTCATGTCGTTCATTACAAACAATCATTGGCAGTAACAACATTTTAAAATCGCAATACATTTCAGACAGATCTTTCAGTATACTTGTTGAGCTACTGTAAAAAGTTACAAATTTATAATTATTATAAAAAATTACACAATCATGTTGAGTATTCGTTTCTAGTGTCTAAAAATTGTTTCGATGGAAGTATCGTCAACCACTTAAGTTTTCCAAAATTGTTTCAAATGTACAGTCCTACTCTTGTATAAAAAAAGTCAAGAAACAATTTCAACTGGAATAAGTTACCCGTTGTTAACTTATATTTGCATCGGAAGAATGTTTAAATCTATAATTGATCAATATAATACTGAAATGAATCGTGGGACGAAAATATATTTACAGTTAAACATCGATAACAAATGGGAAATAAAGTTGAGATGAAGACTGTGAACTAGAACTAAAATGAATATACTGAAATCTACAGGCCCATTAATACGGAATTTGCACCCACGTTGGTCTGAACTGGAGCACTTGCCTGTCGAACACTCATCTCCCAAGTGTCCAGCAACTGTGAAACTGAAAAACGTTTTGGTAGTTTTGTTATCCGCGCATTCAGAGCTTTCTGAACGGCGCTTAAAAACGGAGTCGCGTACTCGTGCGAAGCCATTATACAAAGAGGAGGAGTCTGTGGATAATCAGCAGGAACTGTAACAGAAACTGGCGGGACACATGGAAGATGTCGGTCGTCCAACCAACAGATCAGCTGAATGCACTGCGAACCACTTTGCTGAGCAGGATCTAAACTTACCTGTGAAATCAGACAGAAATCATTAGTCTCGAATTTAATCATCAAATTTAATCATCAAATTTTAATTATTCAATAAGTCTTACTTTGAATCTCTGATCAAGTCTGGCGATCTCTCCTTGCAAAACGTCAGGGATGTCACTCGAAGTTTCCTCGACTTTTTGCTTTTTCAACGGAGGCGGGGTATTCCTAATAAAAACAATTATTCTTTATTATCTTATATTATATTATATATTATTATATATTATATATCAAATCAAAATGTTAATTATAGAGATCAATGAATTTTAATTAATATTGAAATACTCACTTAATCTCTGGCCCAAAGAGTGCTTCTAAACAGGGTCCAAAAGTGCGTTGCAAAGTATGATTAGCAACAGGACTTTGCAGATGGGTACTAACAGCTTCCAAAAGTGGACTAAAGAAATAATTTTCTTTCAACGTTGTGATGGGCGGAATACTGCTATCTCCTCTCTTAAAGTAATTCTCCAACGACTTTTCGCATTTCATTAGCATATCAATGGACCACACTCTTTTGGTCGGATTCAAAAGAATGTCCAACAACATTTTCATCTTTCTTGACCTGTCTAAACCTGAAATTATACCTGTTATTCACTGCGTTCATCTTTTATTTTTCACAAACTACTTAGTTGAAGTGTCGATGAACTTACTCCCTTCACTTTCACCGCTTTTCTCTCTTATTGCTTTCTTCAAAGGCTCTATGTATTTGCTCAGTTTGAGTATTTTATCCTTGCATGCCTGGTCATCCTGCATTGGGCTGTGAGTAGCTCCAGGGGTATTCAAAGAACCACTAGGCGACGGTGCCATATCTAATGGATCAAATTTTTTTTTGAAAATTAATCATATTCTAATATTTAAAAATATTACTCATTATCATTAACATTTTTTGATAACTTACTGACTGTTCTCGCTGGGCCACCCAACATCACATGTTGTGAACTTGGCGATGGTGCCAAAGCAGGAGAGGAAACCATTTGATTACTGGAAAAATTTGAAATACATTAGAAGCCATACAAATATTAAAAAAAAAGAATACTAGATTAGCTCATTTTAATTCACCTAGATGGAGCGCCTAAGCCACTAGGACTTGGCGCAGATGGAGATGGATTTTCTCTGAGAAACTGATTCGGTGCTACATTGCGTAGTCCTGAGAAGGCTGCGTTGGGCATCTCGGTAGGCTGTAAACGATAAAAATTGAATCAAGTATAAACAAAGGATTACATCTACGTTCGTATTTGAAACGAACAAAATACCTTTCGTTGTATATGAGCAATTTGTTGTGGCATCTGATTGGGTGCCATTTGTGGATTGTTCATTTGAGCAATTGCCTGCTGTTGCACACCAGCCTGCATGGACGCGTTCATTGCTCCAGCGGCCATCTGAGTAGCCATCGGATTAGTCATCTGGTTTCCTAACTGATTTTGTAACTGGCTTTGCATGGTGTTTGAAATTTGATTCTGAAATGTTTGCAGGTTCTTAAATTTATTTCATTGACAAATTTCTTCCCATTTGTGATAAAAGTATCTATCTATTTGATCAACAAATCGAACCTGCATGTTTTGTTGAATCGGTGGTTGTTGTATCTGGGCGGTTGTCATTTGAGCCATTGAATTCGGTGGCATCTGAATTTGAGTCATCTGCTGAGGCATGTTTGGCTGCCCTATTTGATTGATCTGTTGACCAATCTGATTGATCATCGCAGTGTTCTGCATGGGCATGTTACCCATATGACCGATTGGTCCGCCAGCTTGATTCGCCATCATACCAATTGTGGGCATTTTGTTTGCCATTCCAGCCATGTTGATCTGTTGGTTTGGACGTTGGTTCAAACTTTGCAACACTGTAATTTACGTATCAATCATTTTTTATTGTTAAACTTCAAACTTTACAAAAGTACAAATCGTTATAAATCGTTATACGATTATACGAGTTATAAATCGGCCGTACGATTGGCAGCTGTGTTTGGAGGAGCTTGGGGTATCATCCCTTGTGCTGCAGATCCTGGTACCGGCATGTTAACGATTTGATTGTTTCCCGTTCCCTGCCTCGCTAATGTCTGCAGTGCCCCAATTGGGTCAGGCATACCTGGGTTCCCTCCACCAGCTGTATTTCCACTGTTTTTCTTCGAATCTAACATGAATCACGAATTAAAATTTATTTTCTTTAATTTTTTTTTTTATAAACAAATGGATTTCATTTGCTCAATTATGAGACATATGGGTCCATATCTGTGCCATATATAAATTTTTACTTGAATTTTCTTATAATTGCTGACAATCATACTCACTTATTTCCCTAATATGAAGAATTAATCTTGCAACATAACCCAAATAGTCCTCCTGAAAAATATGAAATTGGACTATTAATATTACTTTCATCTATTGTTTGTTGCATCGAGACATTTGTTCGTTAATAATTACTTTAGATTTAGCTTTCATGTATACATGATTCTCCAAATCGTTACTGTTCTTGGCTAATGGTACTCCTGCTGTTTGTATAGCCTCTTCTCTGTAAAATCAAACTTTCATTTAATAAAATGATGATCTCAAGATGAACTTAACATCCAACAAGAAGCGTCAATCATAGTTAAAAGATGTTAGAACAAAATTGAAACGCTTAAACAAAGTGAAATGGTATTTTTTATCAATCAAAATTGATATGCTTTCAATCATACTGAAATGTTTCTAATCAGGTTGAAATAATTCCTGTATCCATTTGTAACCAAATGTGACTTACATCTTCGCTACCATGCTCTGTCTGAAAGTATCAGTCCGCCAAGAATTTTCCTCTGTAGCCATGTTTCAAATTGTTTGCTAACTACAATTTGGACGAGGAAATAAAACTTCTAAACTGATACTTCTTTACGATCTGATGTGTTCGATGGTTTTCGACGGAATGTAGGTGAAGGAGTCTGTGAATGCTCCAAAATGCGTTGACAGACGCGGTCACCAGATGGCGCTTGTCCCTCTGTCTTTGTTTATTTTTTTGGAGCAAGAGAGATAGATCAGCTGTTAAATGTCTCTACTGTATGGATAAAACAGTGAGCGCTCAACCGCATGATATTTATCAGCCCAAAAAAGTCATCGACACGTGGGTTGTTGTAAATTGAGTGTCAATACAAGTTGATGAGAAACATTTTGTCTCTGAACATTTGCCATCTCATTCTTGTGCGAGAGTAATTGAATACTGTGTTTATAAAACAGTGTTTAACAGTTGGCGTTATTTGTAGTGAATTTATTTTAAGGCTTTTAAGGTTAGTACTAGATAAACACGTTTATTTTGTTGTGTTGTCAGGTTAAGTGTTTAAAATTGATCAATTTTCGTTGTGATTGATTGTGACTTTTTATTTGAAGATGGGACGAAAAGGAAACTTTGCTGATAAACCTCCAAAAGGCCCGGGAAGAAAGGCTCGCAAGCAGCCGGTACCTGCTCTCCTGAGTGGTGCAGAAGGTAAGATTTATTAATGAAAAAAAAATAAAATATGATATTACATAAAAGCATTGTTCATAATTTCTAATCACTCTTTTACATTTATTGTGATTTTAGAAAAACCAGACAAACCTTTGAGTCATAGGCAAAAGCAACGAGCCAAAAAAAGATCTTTGAAAGAGGAACAAAAAAAGCAGCAAGTCAAAACCGAACCTCAAGTTAAAAAAGCAAAAAAAGTAGCCAAAATTGTCAAACCTAAAGTTGAGGTAAGGATGTTTATTTTTATTGAATTTGTCACATCGATTTTCATTATTTCTTAAATTGCATTATAATGAAATAATTTGATTAACAGGAATATGATTCAGATGGTGTTTCTGAAACTGATGATTATTTAAACACTCCTGATAGCGACAGCCAAGAACAAGATTCTGAAAACAGTGATCATCAGATGACTGATATTGAGGAAAGTGACACCGAAGAAGGTGCTGAGGAAGAAAGTGATGTTGAGGAACAAGGCAGTGACGAAGAAGAAGTAAAGGATGAGGAGGAAGAGGAGGAAGATAGCGATGAAGATATGGACAGCGATGATGACAAAGAAAAAGATAGCGATGATGATGAGGAAGAAGACGAAGAAGATGACAGCGGCTTGTTGCCAATTGAAAAAGCCAACAAAAAGTTGAAAAAGCTTCAGAAAAAAGAACGGTACGATCAACTTTTTTTTTGATTTAATTGTTTTTTCAAAATAAATATTTTCCAAATTGAAAATTTTTAATCAATCTTAATTCTAATTACAGCAAGTTGGAAAAAGCCGAGATGGAGGAAATGGCAAAGAACCAAGAAAAATTCACTTTCCCGAGCGAGGAAGAACTTAATACCGGTAACTTGCAGGACATCCAGATGAGAATTCGTGATGTCGTAACAGTCCTGTCGGACTTCAAAAACATGCGAGATCCTAACAGAGAACGCAAAGAGTATCTTGAACTGTTGCAAAATGATTTGTGCACATATTACAGTTACAATGCATTCCTCATGGAAAAGTTGATGCAAATCTTTCCTCTGAGTGAATTGATCGACTTTTTAGAATCGAGCGAAGCTCAAAGACCGATGACGATTCGTACAAATACTCTGAAAACTCGTCGACGCGACTTGGCTCAAGCTTTGATAAATAGAGGAGTCAATTTGGATCCGCTTGGCAAATGGACCAAGATTGGTTTAGTTATATACTCTTCTCAAGTGCCCATGGGAGCAACGCCTGAGTATTTGGCTGGGCATTACATTATTCAAGGCGCTTCTAGTCTGTTGCCGGTCATGGCTTTAGATCCGAAAGAGAATGAGAGAATTTTAGACATGAGCTCTGCCCCAGGAGGTAAAGCGTCGCACATCGCTGCCATGATGAGAAACACGGGCATCTTGTTTGCCAATGACATTAATCAGGAAAGACTTAAAGCAGTTATCGGTAATTTCCATCGGTTGGGAATCTCAAATTCGGTAATTTGTAGCTATGATGGACGCAAATTTCCTTCTGTAAGTTAAAATTCTATTCTATAAAAATTAAAATTGGTTTATAAAGATGATATCAAAATTTCAGTTGAACATTATGATTAATAATTGTTTTTTTTTTTTATAGGTGCAAAAGGGTTTTGATAGAGTACTGTTGGATGCACCGTGTACCGGTACAGGAGTAGTTTCTAAAGATCCCAGTGTGAAAACCAACAAAGAACCCGTGGACATCCAAAAATGCAGCACCTTACAAAGAGAAATGCTTTTGGCAGCGATTGATTGTGTGAACGCCCGCTCCGACACAGGTGGAATAATTGTTTATTCAACGTGCTCCATTTTGCCGGAAGAAAACGAGGCGGTCATTGATTATGCTCTGAAGAAACGAGATGTTAAATTAGTTCCAACTGGATTGGAATTCGGTGTTGAGGGCTTTACGAGTTACAGACAATATCGTTACCATCCTTCTCTCAAACTTGCGAAACGATTTTATCCTCATACACACAACATGGATGGCTTTTTTGTGGCGAAACTAAAAAAATTCTCCAACATCATTCCCAAAAAAGATAAAGAAGAGGAGGAAGAAGAAGATAACTAAAACCTTACGCTTGTAAATACACGTGTACATGAACTGTAAATAAGATTTTAAATGTCTTTAATATCGTTTCTACCAGTTTCAATTGTTTTGATACAAAATTACACTTTGTACCGCTTTATCATGTTCAGGTTTTTTAATAAAATTTTTTTAATAGTAAAAATTACTTTTATAAAATACGATTTCGCTTGTTTTCAATCATTTATTGAATCAATTATATTATTTACAAAAAATATTTGGACTTTGTATATACCTGTTCACTATGTACAAATGATATTCAATCGTGTAAACGAATAAGTATATGGAAAAATATATGGTAAACGAGTAGTAAAAATAATTTATGAGCCGATGTCTGAGCATTTTGGGGATTTATCGGGTTACAGTTGTGGAATGGAACAGATCGAACAAAATCTGACGATTCAATGGAAAAAGATGCTCTTCAATTGCTGTTCGCACAATCGCTTGACTTCCTCTGAAAAATGATGAATCGATCATGAAGATTTTTGTTATCAACTAAATAATGTGTGACAATACAATTTTTTTCCAACTTACCATCGATCTCTATTATACTGGCATTCTTTTCTTGGATCACAACGTAAAATTCACGCAGGTTGGATAGTTTGCCAACAATCCAAAAGTCATCTTTCATTGTCTTTACAACTATTTCACAAGCTTCTTTGAGCCTGAAAAAAAATGAATTTTTCAGCAACCAGAAAAATTTTAAGATTACTTATTTGACCTAGTGATTTGATATGTACCGTTTGGTATCATTATTTATATCAGTTATTATTCGAAGTACTTGTGGTGTTGTTAGGGCATTCGAACGTCTGTTATCAAGATGTATGGTGCTTTTGTAAGCAAGATTCAGTTTGTTGAAGTATAAGTATTTAGGACTCGAATCCGATGAAATCGGCACGTGTTTTGAACATTGTTCTGCTACAGAATTGCTTAAATTTGTTAATTGGGGTCCAAGAAAAGTATCCAAACTTCTGTAAAAGTCGGCTACCGGATTGGTTTTACCTAAAATTGATAAAAAGATTACATCAACGTTAACATTCATTATAAAAGTTTTACAGAATCATTGGACATTACTTTCTACGAATAAACAGACAGTAGCACTGAGAGCGCGGTAGATCACCAGGTATAAAGAAATTGGTTTCTTTAATGAATAGTTGATGAATACTTTAGGTAATTTGATGAAATCATCAATATTCGTTGGACCAGTGAGAAATCTGTGAATTGATTGAACAGTCTTCAATAAAAGATATTCATAAAATAATATATTAAAGAATTGAACCAAGACTTACTTTCCGTAATTTGAACTTGTAAAAGGTGATGAATTACGAGTCATTGATCCTCCGTCCAATTCTTTCTCAAGATGAGCTGGTAAAAGTGAAGTCACCAGATAGTTGTAAACAACCTGCATATCTTCTGGTTCTAAACCACTCCTTCATAAAAATAAAAATTGTTTCAACAATAGATCGTTTTCAAATGACACTTATAATTTATGGATAAAACTTGTACAAACTTTACCATAAGTTTGCTTTTTTTTTTAATTTACCATACTAATTGGTCGTTGAATAGAAATGCCGTATATTTCACTTGGGGAAACGTTGCCTCGACTAGATTCATAAAACATTGCACACGCAAAAAAGTTGTTTTATCTAATGGTAAAAACTGCATCCCTTGAAAAATATCTAAAATGTCACTGTTGTTCAGCTTCAAGGACGGTAGATACTGGAAAACATTAATCATTAAACATTTTTTATAATTATAATTGTATACAATTAATACAATTCCAATTAAGAGATGAAAAATACCCTTGAATAGAAATGATCGAGCTTGTGTTTCAGTAAAATTACAGATCCACAGTCTGGCTCGTTCAAAATAGTTTTGAACGAACCCATAAATAATCGAAAAATTGTGTACATCTGTTTTAAAATTGCTTGGCAGACATTACTCGACACTTCTTCATTTAAATACTCGACTACTTCATTGCCGTCCTTCTCTTTAGTTATGTAAGGTACACCAACAATCTGCAATTAAAATAGAACTTTGCAACTCGATAGACAAACATTAAACATGTGTAAAATAAAGAAATAAATTTATTTTTTTTTTCCATACCAAAACTATCCAAAAATTTGGTTCAGGTTGGTAGTACACTTGTCTAGTCTTGTGGGTATGACAATAATCAACGACTTCTCCCGGAGAAAAAGTTCTAAAAAAATGAAAAACAAATCAAATAATTCATTTAATAGTTAAAATTTGATAAAATTAAAGACAACTCACTCTGTAAATTTTATTATAGCTTCACTGAGACCTATATTTTTGATCTGAGTATCTGAATCTGTTTTTGCTGGATAGTAGTAGAGGATTTTATTCTTCTCCTGAAACAAAAAAAATTTGGCAGTGATTATGATAGAAAATGATTCAATTTTCTTTTGCAAGAAAAGACTAATCAAATTCATATCCAACCTCTCCTTCTTTTTTAGCATAAGAGCTATTGAAAACATAGAAATGTTCCACACTGACTTCCGTTTTCTTTGACATCTTTCGGTGGCTTGTTTCTAACAATTTGAACTAAATTTCTCAACTAATTAAACACAAAGTAATCAGGAAGAAACTATTTTTTTCAAAATCCTTCCAACTTTGACAGCTAACCTTCTCGCAATACAACATAAAGCAGGACACTAAATCGCAGTTCACTTTTCACACCCATTCATTATTCTCCTCCTCTCAATATTATTTTTTAGTTCAATGTCAAAAACTCTTTCGATGCTTTTCCGCAATTCCAAATCATCTCATTTCACTTCTTGTTTGTCGAACTGATATTGTTTGGCAAAAGGTGTTGACATGTCAGATTATTTTTCAGGTTCACAGGTTAGGAACGTCGATTCCTATGTGCCTAGTTTCATATATGTGGGCGTCCGATGGTTTTCATGTTGGTATTTTGACGTGTCCAAATTTCTATGCAACCCATTTTTTGGACGTACTTTTGATTGTCTTATGATCATTTAATAACTGTTCTGCAATAGATCTTTGTTATCAGAAATTGAATTAAAAGTTAACTAATGAAAATGTATAATTAAAAATAACAGAGAAAAAGATGTCTCGTGAAATAGAAAACTGATTCATATATATTTTTGTTGTCAATTAAAAAAGTGAAAATTTGTTGAGAGAGCGAGAAGCTGTTTGAATTGAAAATCACCGCAGGAGATAATTGATGTAGACTGTTGATAAGTTCAGGCTGCAGCAGGAGCACTGCGCGCTCGTCACGATAGGTTTGCAGACCTGATTCGTGAGTCGTGTCACTCTGTGTACACACAAACATGGCACATTCCAACACCAACCGAGTGACGTATGTTGCAATCGTCTGCTATTATCAGTGGCTTTATTGATAAATTCCGCAATTCATGAAGTGGGCATTGGCGTCAAAAATGTTCGGTAGCCCGATGGGGCGGATCGTGTGCAAAAATGTTTTGGCGATTGCCGACTGTTTAACGCCGTTCCATTGATTTGCACACTTGTCAAAGGTTAAAGCAGACTTAAATCTCACAAGGTGTTGGCTTTCTCTTCCGGAGAGGTAATATCAAACTCTGCAAATCTTGTTTCCCCAACTCTCTTTTTACATCCAGAACGATTTCCAACAACAAATGTCACTTTGCCAAATTGACATCTCGTTTTCGTCACTGATTACATTTGGAATTGCCAATTTTTGACATTTGTTAACGCGAGGCACGATTAGATTGCAATCGGATTGACATTTTATTTTATAAACACGTACATTTAAAAGGTTAATGTGTCTAGTACTCAGGAGCTGAAATAAAGTGCTTGGAATGCATAATGAGACTCTTGTATGTGTAATTATGAAGTGTCAAGTTGGCTTCGTGAAATTGCGATGACTTTACCGCTAGGGAGGGATTAATGTCTCGGTGTGATATCTTTTTTTTTTGTGTCCCAAGTATTTGCATAGATCTCGACACGTTAATTAGATTCATCTTGCGAAAGACCAACCCAGACTATTCGCATAGAGCGAGAACGATATTTTTGACAGGGGATTATTGATTTGTTTAAAAATAATCCCGAAGTATTATTGTGACTACTTGCGCATAACTGAATATATTCAGCACTTTCAAATAATTTATATTAAATTTCATCAACACGAATGTAACAAAGAATTGATTTCCAATGGACAAACAGGAGAGTGGGGGAAGTAATATTAAATAACTCAAAATAATGAAAATAAAAATGAAGATAAGGTTCAGCGAGTACAGTTATCTGAGAATCTTAATTACTGATTATTTATTTTGTTGTAGGTACAGCATTGAGGAAGGATGAGAAGTATCCTTGTAACCAAGCACAAAGCTCGAACAACAATGCCCGTGGTCGCACATTAAGTAAATCAGTAGAGAGCAATAATGAGGCACGCGTACGCAAATATCATTTCTTAAATTCAAATTTAACATGGATAGGAAGCGTCGTTATACGGCAGAGGTTTGCCGAGGTATGGCAAGGACCAACGTCAGCCGGCAAACATGAAGAGTCCGCCGGTCCAGGCAACGAATCTCAATGGCGTCAAAGTCAACCGCGCTCAGACCATTGGCAAGCGCCAACTCGTGTCCCTGAACGGGGACTCGATATGCTGCAACCTAGACGAGGCGCTGGCGTGCGACGTTGCGGCCACGCCGGCGCCAAAGACGAAGGCCATGTGTGTGCACATCCGGGAGAACAAATGGTACGACGCGGGCAACATCGTCTCCGTCGGGGTGGCCGGCACCAGCCTGAACCACGCCCTTGAGAGCATGTCACTGACCTACGATCCCTCCACCAAGCAGCTGTTCTCCGATGGAGAAGTTAAGAACGCGAAATTTGCGGAACAAGAACAGGACAAAGACGAGGAGGCGGTGAGCATCAACGGCAGTCCTCGGGGAAGTTTACCGCGCTCGTGCAGCAGCACTGTTTCATCTCTGAGCGAGTTCTCGCCGTCCGGAAGTTCCCTCGGCAACGACGACCAACAAAATTCCCCCGGCAATTCGAAGCTCTGGCCACTCAACGCAAGCTCCTTTGTTAAGAATGTCTTCTCCTGGAAAACCAGCAGGGAACCATCGAACGAAAATTCTGTGAACAGTAGCCCCTCACGAAACGTGGACAAGATTGGCGGCAGTTTGGCACTGATCCAACAACCACGACCGCCCAATCTGCCGGCGAAGAGTCCGGTCGAGGAGGAGAACCACCGACGTCAGTACAACGCGATCCTTGAAGCTGCACGCAAAAGAGAATTGAAGGAGGAGAAAGAACGAAGACTGCAGAGGGAGCAACAGTTGCGAGAGGAGGAGCGACTCGCCGAGGATTCCAACACTTGGAACACGCAGATCCTGCCGAAATTCGACTCGGTGCGGGACACTAAGAAGGTCCGCGACCTCTGGTGGCGCGGCCTGCCTCCCAGCATTCGCGGCAAGGTTTGGAAACTAGCGATCTGTAATCATCTAAATGTCACCTCGAATCTTTACTATCTCTGTCTGGAGAGAGCGATGTCGAACCCGTCGAATGAGGCCTTGATGGCCATCAAGCTCGACGTGACCCGCACCTTTCCTTCATTGTGTGTCTTCCAGGAAGGTGGCCCTTTGTCAGAGAGTCTGCAAGGAATTCTTGCTGCGTATGCAGTTTACCGTCCAGACATTAGTTACGTTCAGGGGATGAGCTTCATTGGAGCGATGCTCTCATTGAATATGGACTGCGTGGACGCCTTCGTCTGCTTTGCCAACTTATTGAACCAACCCTGTCATCGAGCGGCGTTTACCCTCAACACGCAAAAGATGAGCGCGTACTACAAAGCTTATTCCAACGCACTCGCTAACAAGTTACCCCGAGTGCACTCGCACTTCAGCATCGCCGGGCTGAGTCCGGACATGTACTTGCTCGACTGGCTTTACACTGTTTATGCGAAAGCTATGCCGCTGGACGTTGCCTGCAGAATTTGGGATGTGTTCCTCAGGGATGGTGAGGAGTTTCTGTTCCGCACTGCTTTGGGCATTCTTCATCTGTATCAGGACGAGTTGTTGAAGATGGACTTTGTAAGAGGAGCGCAGTTTTTAATCAAGTTACCGGAGAACATGCAGGCTGACTCTCTGTTCAACAGCATTAGTCAGATATCAACAAACTCAGTTGGAACAGCAAGCCTCAGGCAGGTACTGGCTCAGATAGCTGCTATGTAACAATGCTTCCTTGTGTATGGTTCCTCTAAGAGGTAGCTCTCGCTAACAACCACGCGGTTCAATTGGTAAATATTTTTCATTTAGCTGAGCTACTTTGGCTGGAAGAAAAACAAAATGTTTGAGTTTGTTAAATTCAAATGTCGCTCTTTGGTGCACAAAATCCAGGCAGAAATACGGTGTCGGTCGACTAACTCAAATTGATGGCTTGAAATCATGATCAAATAAAGGTCAAAGATTGAAGTTGGCCTGCAACTTTTTAAAGTAGTTGATAGATTTTTTAAAATCTAAATCTAGCCAGATTTTATTGAGGAATCATCACACGACGGTAACGTGTTATCAAACTCACCTACGCACACTCAGAACAAAGTGCCTACCTCTGGTTTCATGTAAACATATCATTCTTGACCTATTCTTAGTTTGACAAAAAAGTTGAAGTCTTTCAATGTAATTAGATAATTGGAAACAACGTGTCAATATTCTACGCCATAGACACTTTTACTTGTTAGTTGACCGAGAAATAATACTCAAATGCTTTTATCGAACAAAGATATTCTTACAAATTGAACAAATTTTATTTTAATCAATTTTGTCAATCAATACTCATAAAGATTTTACCGGCCGGCACAGTATCTTTGCATCCGGAACAAACATTTATTTTGCTTGAACCAATTTTAGAAAGTTTTTTTTTAATCATTATGAGGATTGTAGAATCCAACGACACTAGAATTCCATGACGAAGAATTCTGAACTTCGCGACAGAGCATCCGATATAAAAATCCGCGGTTTGTATCGTTTTATAAGAATGCGATTTGTCATATACAACTGAGTCATGACAAGATTGAAACATATGCAATATTTAGAATCCTAGATAGCTGAAAACAAGATAAAGCTCATTAACAAATTTTTTCCTCGAATGAGTAACTTTTTATCGATTCTCATTGCAGTCTGATAAAACAGCTGGCAAGACCATTATTATGTGATAAATATTCGTTTTGTGAGAATCAAATATGAAATTGTGTTATATTCAGCAAATGTAACTTTAAATCAAAAAGTCAATGGATTTTATTAAATAGAAATATTGTAATAATTGAAATGCATTCGCGCATACTATTTATATTTGTATTATAATTTATTTTATTGTTTAAATTATTTTTATATGAGAATTTGAAATTAATATTTGTTTCAATTAAAATAATGCTGTTGGTAAATATTTCATTTATGAATTTTATGACGGAAAGCAGTATTTAATACAATTTTTTTATAAGTTTTCAATAAATTTTTTATGTATCAAACAATTTTTCATTCCTTTTAACAGTTTTTTTCTGTATTCATATTGAACAACGAACTATATCTATTTTAACGCTGTGATGTATTTAAATCTAACCGATTGCTGTGTTTGAATCTTACGAGAGGGTCAGAAGATAATTTAGACACAGAAGACACAGAAATTTAATAACGCTAATTTATATACACCAATTTTAAAGAACATTAAGATTAGAAAAATTATAGCAAGTTTGAATCAAACTGTGTAATTATTTAGTTTTACAATATTGAAAATTCTAATTATTCATTTCAATTTTTGCACCAAATTTATATTAACTATATATCAATAATTTCTTATTGAAATCAAAAATTAATTATTTTCATAATTCAAAAATAATAAATTACACAGTTCAATTCAATTTTTCGTCATTTTTCTGATCATAATTTTGAATTGAACCGGAACACAAATTAATTAAGTAATTGTTAAAATAACTGTTTTTATCTTACTTTTTGGAATCTTAGCTCTAATGGCGACTTTTTTAAATGTCTTGATCCATCTTGCAAAAATTTCATTTTAGTGTCTTTTTTTACTTGGGCCCATTTAAATAAAAGTTGCTGTTTCGAGTAAAGATGCAGGAAGGTATAGCGTTTGTATGACAAAAGCTTTTACAATGGGTCTATTAAGATGCACACGTTTACGTATATGCATTTTTCATTACGATCGGGTGTATAAAAAAACACTCAACCTTTGAAAGGTTCATTGCAATCGGTTAAAATTCAACATTTTTATACTTGATGAGATGGAGACAGATCTACGCATAAGTTAAATTACTGAATGTAATAAATTTGACATCGATAGGTACGTTTTTTGATAAAAAAGAAGATAAAAAACTACAGCGAGTTGTATGGCTGGGAAGAAAGAAGTAATCTGAATGAATTGGACCAGTATATGAAATATGTCCGTACCTCTGTACACATAATTAAAAATTATATATCTACATTGTTGATGTGTTAAGAAGCAATATATATCAACACATTCATATATTTATACTGAAAAATAATTGTCATTCTAACGTGTAATTTTAAGCTGTTTTTAGATTGTTGTAATTTCCTTTCCCTGATATGCACAAGCTAGATTGAAAATCATTCGAGCCGTAATATATAGTACCGGGCCGTGTCATATTTTTACATGATTGTGTAGCTTGAGCGAGAACTTTGCGAACAAACGAAACGATAATAAAAAAAAAAAAACTATACGTAATAATTGTAACGAATGAAAATATTGAATTTGTACTGCGCAAAGACGAAAAAGGTGATATTTGGTATATGAAATGAGCCTTTTTTTATTAAGATCTCAAGATTTAATGAAGATGAGAAACAACAAATTAGCTAGTACCAGAATCATCTATTTTCACCAACGATATTTTTGAACTTATTCTCATACTATCCTCAGCGTATTGAGACGCATGTAAATGTTATACTAATCGGACATTAAATTTTTAATAAAGAATAGAATAACGAAGTAAAAGAAAATTTAAAAAAACACCATCGGTCCTCGCTGCTGGTGCTCTTCGTGCTAAGTGAAAACAATTTTAAATATGAAAATTTTCATGGTTGATAAACAGTTGGGCTGAATTTAGCTCCGATTGACTGATGTGCATTAAACGTAGTGCCAACTGTTTGATATATATTCAATTCAAATTTTCAAAATTAAAAAACAATGAATCAAATTCGATCGATTTCAGTCTGTTTAATTATCCAGGTAACAAAAACATACATATGCGACGTATATGTGTGTAACTATTATGTGAAAAATATGCCATATATGGCACGTATTTAAAAGCACATACGTGATTTATGTGCGAAGTACGTGTATCATATGTGTTTTTTGCCTGGCGGTGAGTAATTTTTCAATAAAATTGCTGGAAACTGAAATTGTTCAACTTGAATTCATGGCCCATATCAAAAATATGTTGGTTGATTATGCGTGTCGAAATTTAAATGAAACTACTTTTACACATACCTCTGAATAATTTGTATTATGTACGGATTGGTATCGCGGAGCATTGCTTTACCATGGGTGCTCCAGGTCGACGAACTGCAGTGTGTTTGCGAATCTTCCATTCCGATGGACGTGAATTATTATTATGTATGGAATGTTTTTGTAGCGCTGAATTATTCGTATGCCGTTTACATGTACACCGTATATCGCGAAAATACTCAGAGATTGCAATGAGGAGGCATCGCGCGCGCGTCTATACTTTGCCGCTTGATCAACCTTTTCATGAGACGCCGTAATTGTAATACGGATCATTAATATTCCAAGGTGTAAGCGATTGTAACCGATAATAATCATAAGGTGTAATATCGTGTGTCTATCGTGATTCGTTGTACTATAACCGAGAA
Organism: Trissolcus brochymenae; assembly: GCA_030523145.1. Taxonomy (NCBI): domain Eukaryota; kingdom Metazoa; phylum Arthropoda; class Insecta; order Hymenoptera; family Scelionidae; genus Trissolcus; species Trissolcus brochymenae. The sequence goes on from JAQQRF010000455.1 coordinate 198,116, forward strand.
TACCGATTTTTCATCCGGTTTGCAATGTTAAACTCAACAGATTTTAAGACGGTCAACTGGATCATCTTAATTTTGATACTGATTTCCAATGCATCGAAGCTTCCAAATTCAATCCATGAGAAATATCCTTCGAGTGCAATAATTTGATTATTGATTCTATTTCGGATGAGCTACATTTTCAAGAGATGGAAAAAAAGCACACGGTCAAACCGCATAAATACCGAGCAAAGCCCAAGATGAATAATTTCATCGATTCGTTTGCGTGTAGAAATCTAAGATTCGAGGTTTCTTTCTTTTTTTTTTTTTTTTTTTTTCATATAACTTAAGACAAGTGCAGTGGAATTGCAGAAAAATAATACATTTCCACACTGGGTGTACAAGAAAGAGATATACCTCTTCAGGTGCCGAACATGTATCCATGTCCCTTCGTATCTATAATAAGCCAACCTTTATTCGTGTTTCTCAGGTGTTTCGCGATAAATCTGTACAACAGGAATGTGATTAATAATTTACGGCTCGTGCTCGTTTTTCAGCGGGGTCTTTGAGCAATGGCCTGCTGTTATAACAAAAACGCCTCATATCAGAGCCTCGTTGTTAGAGAGTCGAAGAGAGTAACGGTGCCAAATTTTAGTAATCCCAACCATATCAAAAAATCCAAACGCAATTCTGATACAAGCTCTTACTATACCAAGTGCGTTGTGATTTATTAACATTTTTATTATCCAAAGACTCTTTTGCGTGTGCTCATAAAATATCCACCGGCGCGCGGATTAATGCAAGCCGCGCGCATCGACAACTAACAACTGATGTCTTTCTTTGGATTTGTTCCATTCTAGTAATCGGTTCAAATTTATCGCCCGCTGCTAAAAGATATTGCGTTTATAATTATTAACATTTTAATCCCCCGGTGTCCAACGATGTGACAGTATTATGTGACGGTCAGTTGCCAATTGTATTTCTCACGTTATTCATCAGTTTCATTTTAAAACGACCAAGAAAAAGATTCAGACAATTCAAAACGATCGTTGGATCAGTATTGGCACCTTCACTTTGACGATTGACGATGAAATTGAAAATATTTATGAGCCTGTATATTTTCATGTGAGAGGTGATAGAAAATTCGACGGACCATTCCTGCGATTAGATTAATCAACAATGTAACGTAGAATATGACGTTTGTGAAGCTTGAGTGCGCAAAACAAATGCTTTGAAATTGGAGGTGCAAGATGAGTGGAATCCAATGTAAAAAAGAGAAGGACAAAGAAGGAAGAATTGTTGAGAGTTAGTTGCAACCGTGCGGGATATGCTGCTTGTGTGAAATGCTGATCAACTATATATATCGACTAAAAAATTGATGGCAAGAGCTAATTGCGTTGCATTCGCGATAAAATTCGACACCGCAGGTGTCTCTCTTTTGCGTTAAGCTGGAATCTTGATATATTTTTACATTCGAGTGTCGCGAGCAAAGGTGCGCCATCATGTGAGAGTCAGAATCTTGAAACTACGCTGCGCTTTCTGATCCCCGTTGTATATCAGAAGTGTTATTCTACCTGCGAACGAAATTTCGGATGCAGAGTGCGTCAATCTCGGATCGATTGAAATCTAGACAGAGAGCACGTAAGAAGACTGAAGGTATAAGACATCAAAACAAGTCCTATACATATTTTTTAAGCCTACCGTCCTCGTTGTCTTTGGGGAGGATAATTTGAACGCATTTGGGATCCGCTTGGAGGGAATTTTCAAGTACCCCGAGTGTCTTCAAAAGTTCGGAAAGGTATTTCGGCCTCGAGATCCTTCCAACGAGATTGGTTCCTTATTACTTTTTCGTTGATCGATTCATTATTGAGAATGCGAAGATTATGCATCATAATCAGGTTGAACCCTGTTGAATTTATATTTTTTATAATCTCCCATTTTTTTTCTTCTCTTCTTTGCTCTTATTTTTTTCATTTCTTTTTCCTGAAACATTTGTCATTGTTTTACTCTAGGATTCCAAATGCAATTAGAGTGATTCTCAATGTGCTTTCATTTTTCTTACGTTCTCGTATGTTAGCTTTATACTCTCATTCCTCGCAGAACTATCCGAAATTCGTTCTGTGCTATTTTTCTATCGAAGGTACATATTTTTCAATGCTGTTTCAATTACGGCCTATAGTTTGATGTTAATCGCACGATGCTCAAATTGCATGTGTATATATGTATTATATTTTTTTACTTCATTTTCACGGTCGACACTCAGTTGATCGAAGACTTTTATAGTTTAATTGCTCTTTGACAAGTATGTCGTTTCTCATATTAGTTGTACCGCATAAAAAACTTGCCATTTACCTCTGAAGACATTTGTGTACGTTATAAATTGTTCATTGGCATATTTATACCTCCATTTGAATTGATACATTTTTTTCTTACTCTCAATTAGTTTCTCAAAAAGTCGATAAAAGAAAGATGGACACTAAAATGACCAACTGTAGATTTTGCATTGCTTAGAAGAATTACGATGATCCGGAGGTATAAATATCCCTTTGTTTAATAGGCTTTGAAATTTCAATATGAAATAAGGAGAAATTGCAAGGTGTTTGAACGCAAAGACGGAAACATAAATGTCCGCGCAATGCCTTGCTTTCAATATCGGTTAAATTGCAATGTTCAAATACCTTGGTGATTGGCGAGAAAAACAGCTTTCTAGTCGATATGTCGATAACTTATCGTCAACTAAAAATTACTATTTTCTGTATAATAAAGAAAAAAAAAAAAGAAACCTTGTAACCGATCGGCTCGGACCGCGATGTTCGAAATAAACGATATTTCCAAATGTGTATTTGTATTTTTACTCAGCCTTCGCTCACTAAACAATTCCATTTCATTGCCTTCGTATGCACCAACCAGATTTCCTACGACTCTTCAAGTTTGCAACTGAACATTGCAAGTTGAAAAAACTGATTGAGCACCAATATTGATCTTCAAAATTGCAACTAAACTTTTTATCATTTCAACAGCATTATTCTTTATACAAAAGAATGAGGACAATTTACGACAATTTTACAAAGTGATCAAAAATAATCATGTTTGCTTGGTACAAAAAAAAAAAAAAAACTCAAAAAATAAATTCAAACTTTGTGAGAGACTTAATGAGATTTCGTTAGATTTCCATTGAAAATATCAATCGGTGATATGCAGATAAGTATAGAAAAAATAGTCCAGCAAAAAAGTACACTTTCCTCGGAAGTGTATATCCCGAAGTAATACGAATTGATGCAGAACTGATTCTGCAGCGATCATTGAGGACTCGGGAAGACAAAAGGAGACGAAAACAAAAAAAGAGCTGTTAGGTAAGATTTTCGTTGCGAGGCAACGTCTCCGGGGTCTTTGTTTTTGTGGACGCGTTATATAACAAAGGCGCTGAAGAAGCGCCCGCTCGGGTTGCCTTATTAGTGTCCTCTTTTTTTTTTGTATCCTAACTGTACCATACAATTTCCGAGCAATTTATTGACCATGAAAAACAATTAAGGCGATTGGGGCTCGCGAGGAGAAAATAACTCGCTTGTTCCACGGGACTTGCGGAAATCAATTCAATATGAAGATTCCGCTCGCGAGAAGTAAGATTTTGTGTTGGAATGAAATTACGTAATTGAATATAACAGCAAGTGCATCGTGCGCGCCGTGTCCCGTAAAAGGCGAAGCTCCGAGAGTCACGCGGAACGCCGGATTTCCGCAAAAGGACAACGGCGACAGAAGTTGTACGAGATGTCAGATGTACGGGCAAGATAAATAAGAAGGAAGGTCTATGTGGTGCGTCCTTTGGCGAATAACAGTGGAAATAGCAACAGCCGCCGGTCTAGCTGCTGGCCCGCTAAATGGCCCTTCAGCCGCACGTACATCAGTCTTTGCCGATTGTTGGCAGTTCAATGCAACTAAAAGCAAATACATCTATTGATTCTTACATTGCGCAAAAATGTCATTCAATCGTATAATCGCTTTCGACTCTCGAGTATCTCTTTTCCCTTTTCTGGCATTAACAAACGATATAAAAGATAAATGGTTTATTTCAATGAACTGGCCGTGGACGTTTTTGTAATATTTTTATATATCACTGATCCTAGAGTCCATACCGGTTTTACGGTTTTCGAGGTATCAGGAAGTTGCTGCGACAAGGATGAAATGCTGTTAGATTGTCGGCCTCGCGAATAAATAATTGCCCAGGCGAAATATCACTGCCGAGATCAACCGTGAAGGTCGAACAAATATGCTAAGAGCCAACAATTGTTTCTAAACAATTTATACTCTCCTCGTGCGAATCTCTCGTTTTCGTTTTATTTTGTCATTTCTTATCGGTTGAGAGGAAATGTTTGATTTGAACATTGAAAATGACATATCTTTTAAAAAGCAATATCATTTATTTTGTGTAAAAACACTGTTAAAAAAAAACGGTTCAAATTTACATGTGTAATTTAAATTTAAATTTTTGGAACACGATGATGAGATATGAATATGAAATTCAATTCACCTTGCATGCGAACCAGTCGATATTTTTGCAGCAGAAATAAACGATTGTCATAAATAATTTTCTTAGGGTATAATCTATATAATTAAAACCTAGGATAAAATAATTTACGTGACCCTTTAGGCTACCAGACGTTTTTTTCACCGGATCCTGCTTTTTCGACAGGATAGAAATCTGCGTGTCCAGGATAATCACGTACAAAACGAGCGGCATGCTGCTTCCAATTAGAACGGAAGCAAAAAATCCTTCGATCCTCCATTTTGAGTCATAATTTATCTGACATTGACAATTTGCAAATGTAACAAAAAAAAAAAAAAAAAAAAAAAAAACAAAAAAACAAAAAAAAGATAAAAAAAACACAAGACATGAAAGATCTCAAGTTTGAAACGAGATTGCAAAATCACGATTTGTGACGTGGATTTAAATAGTTTTTGAAATTCTGATTGGACAGCTGGAGCGATACCCGCAAGGACACAAATTGATCCTAAATTCGTGAGAAATGCATAATGTTTGCCAAAGAAAACGAGCGAACGACGAGTATTTGCATGAGTTCGTGCGGCAATGCATTGCCGGCTGTTTGTCTGACATTAATTCAACGTAAACGCGTACACACGATGCATTAGGTAATAATATCGACATTATAGCCGAAAGGATGATGAAGGAACGAAATGTCGAACGAACAGACGAACGAGCGGATGGATGTGGGCCTATCGGAGGAGGGTACCGGTAATTATACAAGCAAACAAGAGGCGGTTCCGTCAAGATTATAGGGTTCTCCGCGCAGCCCCTCTAGTCTTCTGCTGATCCATAATTACAGGGCGAGCTGCAGCTCTCCGTGACCGTGTGTGCTATCCTTTCTTCATTTCATTCGTATCCTTTTCTTTCCCTCCATACCAACCGGAGTCTCATGCAAAGTACTTCATTCACTCCGAAATCCTACTTTCGCAGCCGTTGAATTCGAAGTTCTGACATTCTGACTTCTTGCCCCGATTAGAATTCGACGGAGGAAACAAAAAATCTGTTTAATCACGACAAGCGCATGCGTCTTATAATGAGGCATGTCCGATGGGAACAATGCTTCATCAGAAGTCAACGGAGCCGAGATATGGGATGCGACCCACTTGGAACGATTAGGCTCTAGGTCAGATGTAATAACCCCGACTCGGGCGTTACGAGGAGACAGTGCGGAAGAATTGCTTCGTACGAAATCCTAGCTTTTCTTCAACGTCCAATGACAGGAAGCGACTTTTCAAGACGGATCGCATCTTGTACGGTGCAATGGGATTGGCATCTCCAACTGTTTGTGGCCAGTTTTGAATCAACATTTTTATCTAGGTGGCAAGCGAGGAATTTTGCAATCCCGAAAGTTGTTTCGTTTATGAAATATTGTGAGATGTCGAACTGATGAGGATTCAATTACATTTTAAAAGTATTAACGTGTTTGAGGTCTATAAATAAATCATCAGATTTTTTTTTTTTCACTCATCCATTAATGCTGACTGATTGCCAATTTTCGCCGGTTGAGTAGACAGTATCAATCACTCAATTTGCATAATCTTATAAATCCAAACGATTATTCAATACGTCATTTGACTTTAAATTAACTTATAAAACCAAGCGCACAATGCACGAAGGTGGCAGGGAGATGTGCGATTGGCCGTTTCTTTTCCTTCTGTCACATGGTGTTAATAAGAAGACCCCGATAGGAATCCGATTGTTTCTAGATAGCAAAGAAAGGGCATGATTTAATGGGTTTAATATGCCGATGATTTAAGCCGCCATCTCGTCTGGTGACCTTTAGCTAGAGGAAATCGAGTGGTTATCGTTGGATCTGTGCCGAATGGGACTTGTCCCAGTCGAAGGATTCATCATTAAGCCTGAGCCTTATCCGAGCGATCGGTCCGATGTGAGATCGAATTTGAATCTCTCAAATTTGGCCTCGCTTGAAATTCTATCACCATCGTGTTCCATTTCTATTTATATCAAAAATTTTGTCCCGATTCTCAAACGGTGTTGAAAATTTGCCCCTTTTTTTTATCGCGCACATTTCAGGCCATCTTCCAGATGTGAAAACGACCGTGCACTTATATAGACAGGAGAAATTGAGTTCCCATCTGAAACCTAATGGTGTAATTTGTTTGTAATACCCGCGCCACCGAGCAGAAACGTTTTGTTCTCGAGCTCTCTCGTACATATCGATGCTCGCGCGCGTTACGAAATTGTTATTCGTTATTAATGGCCTTTAATGTTATTAATAAATTTCATTGTGTTATGTAATTTTTTTTTTCATATATGAAATCGTGATTAAACCGTGATGTTGATTTGTAGCCGTACGAAAAATGCCTTGTAAATGATTTTCAAGTATTATCTTCGGTCTGAAACGAGTTTAAATGTCGAGTTTATGAGAACGATGACTCGTGATCAGCGATGTTATTTGCGTAACTCTTTTACTTAGTGATATATCATTTCACTCGGTAATGACTGCGACGCATTGTTGTCCCCGACTGCAACCAATGTTGTCAGCGGTCGAGTGTCTAATGTCTCTGGAGTTATTCAAACAATGACTCCCCATTTTTTTTTCTTTCAAGTCCCTAGTGTATTGACATCAATAGATCAGAGGCAATCAGTACTATGAAAAATCGTCAATCGATAACTCGGCTCGGTGATCCGTGGTTGAACTTGTTATTAGATCGTTGCAGACATTGTTTCCAACGAAATAACAAATGTTGGACACATCATTGTTTGAAATATAACGTTTCAACATTGATTTAGTACCTTGTAACAGGTAAAAGCTGTTACAAATTTTATCATATATCAAAGTTTGCGAAATTAATTTTAATTTCTGAGCTTCTTTTAAGATTAGATCAAATAGTTATAAATATTTTAACATCTTGAAAGTGACAAAAGCGTTGCCAACTGTTTGGCTTGGAATACTCGAGGGTTGCTCTGTTTCTGGGGAAGATACAAAATTGTTTCCCCTGTTATTTTTGCAGTTTGTTTTTTTTTCTTTGGTGTTTTTTTTTTTTTTGGTTAATTGAATCAATCATGGACACTATACTCTGCAGCAGAATTTTTTTACTCAGGTTGACGTCTGGATGTTTAATGACTGTAATTAACTCGCATAAGCATTATTAACAGCGATTTCACTTATAGTAAACCTCATTAGGTTTTACACCAGATTAGTCATAATCATTTTTTCTTCCAGGCAATCCGATACAAAGTCCACATATGGTGCATTCGGAATTTTGCAGCACGAGTGACAGTGAAGAATTCAGCAACAGTATCCATCAGAGTTCTTTCGAGAAGGATATTAGGTGTCGGCGCAAGAAAGGATTAAAATCCAGATTCCTTAAACGCTTTGTACACCTGACCAGCAGAAAAAAATGTAAAAAATTTTGGTCTTCCCATCCTCGTTCGAATCCCTCGCTAAAAGTTTCGATAAAAATCCAACCTGTATTCGCGATCGAGTCACAAGACACGGGACTGTTTACAAAAGCAAAAAAAAAAAAATTTTAAAAAAAAAAAACATAAAAAAAACTTTTTCTCTCAAGCAATAGGTTCTGAAATGTCGATCTTGCAAGAACGCACGATTCGTTTTGAAATGGGATAATTTATTGGCCCAATTGGTTATTTCAGCGACGAGTTGAATTGAAATGAATCCATTTATAGAAGAGAGCTTATCTATCGCAAAATTGAATAGGTATTGCAACAGGCAAAGGATGCTGTGAGTTATTGAACGGTTTTGCGATTATGTGTGAAGCCCCCCGTTTTCGGATGGTGCATTTTTTGTGCACAGCCGCGCGTGCGAATCGGCCTTGAATTTGCGCGATTCTCAGGGCCCGTATGCTCTCGCTCGGGCTTGTGTTGCAGTGAAACAAAAGCGATGGCAGACGTGACGTGGTCGCTCGCCCACAGGTGATTAAACACACACGCTGATGTCTGCCACACAAGATGCGACTAAAATATGTAGGCAGATCGCGACTGAAAAGCATAACAGAGAGGAGAGTATATAACTCGCGGGTCGGGATGATGTAGAGCGAGCGTGACCTTCCAGACATTCCCCGGTGCTGGGTTAGTAGCGTGCGCCGGGGTTAAACAATATCATCCGAGTTGCCGGACACGCCAAAGCACACACACGGGCCTTTTTCTACGATCCATTGAGGTGTCCGTGCATGAGTAATGCCACGATAAATTATCGTTGCGCTCTTGGCCTGTGGCGCTACTGCTTCTTGTCGTCTCTTCTCCGCGCCGTCTCTTCTTTTTTCGCACTTTTATAACTCCCCGGTCTTTTCTTTCCTCCTCGCTCTCCTTCCTCCTTCTCCCTCTTCCTTTTTGGATAAATAAACGAACCGTGGGGGGAGAGAGAGAGAGAGAGAGAGAGAGGGTTTATTTACATTTTTTCCATCGCAACGGGGTTATCTTAAATTCCATCAATTTTTCAAGAGGATTGCTTTGTGCGTTTTCAATTTTTCACGCGCATTACTCCTTTTTTGCCTTGATAATTTATGATTCGCGCCGAGTCAAAGGAGCACAGAGTGATTTGTTTCGGGATTATTGCGCGAATGGCAGCGCGTTTGTTCGCGCACAAAAGTGCAGATTCATTCGTCAGTTATTTTTTAGACCCGACTCTCGCCTCCGATCTTTATTACTACTGGGCTCATAATCGAACACCGATTGCCGGACGGCATGCAAATAAAACCGCCGTTCGCATATTCGTCGCCCCAAGGAGACCCGACGAATAATAACCACCTCGAGAAAAGAGACGGACTTTTGGATTTCAATGGGGTTAATGCGATATATTATATTCAAACTAAAATGTTTACTTTTGCCGCGTTTCCTTTTTTTTTTCTCTCCTGCGCCCGGCCAATTTGCCGCAAAAACGCACTCGGCATGTGGTGCGCAGCACTTTGGGATAAAAGAAAACAAAAAAAACAACAATCGTCGGTAGGCTCGGAATTTTGCGGTCCCGACCGATTGTTTCGCACTCGACGGCCTCATACACATTGTGTCCGGGGTTTTGCGTGATCCTTAAGTATACACCATCATGAGTATTTAATGGCAGACTAATGAGATCGTGGTGAAGTTATTTTGTTAGTTAGCTTGTTAGCGTGATTCATAAATTTGCCTCCTCTTTTGGCAGATGCCAATAACCAATTACCCCGCTCATTTTCAACCCTTTAGAATTTGTCCTCCTAATGTTTATTTAGAGTTTATTACAGACACAAGTCTGCAATTTTGAATGATCCTTCGGGTATTCACAGCTGTTCACTTCTGCTTAACATTCGAGAACCGCAAATTTTTCACTTCTCAGCAATATTTAATTTTCATTCAATTTATTTTTAACCGTGAGAAATTATCGTGCCACATTTCCTACAAATTGTTTGTGTATTCTTTAGGCTTTTAGGGGAATTAACTATAGGTGTTGAACCTATTTAAATCAGCGCTGTTCGCAGAAAATTTCAAAGAGAGAAACACATTAATTACACCTGTGCTATTTGTTCGTGTGTGTGTTTTTTTTTTTTTTTTTTTTTTTTTTTTTTTTTTTTTTTTTTTTTTTTTTTTTTTTTTTTTTTTTTTTTTTTTTTTTTTTTTTTTTTTTTCTATCATATTCGTTGGGGACGAATTTGGCTGGTCAAAGAATGTTGTTTTCCACACGTTCCGCTTCGGGTGCAATTGCATAATTATACGTGCCACTGCGAAATTTGTTGGTTCATTAAAATGTAGCGGGGAATCAAATTTATGTTCTGTTTCTTTGCTACTGCATCGATATTGTAAATATATGCTCTCAACTTTCCAAACATTATTTATTTATCCGAGACAGTTTTCACGTTTTTGGAGAAAAAAGTAGGTTAGAACAATACACTGACGACACGGAATTGTATACGCAAGGCTCCTAAACTGATTGTTATTTTTCTTCCACAGACCTCTTACGAGGTTATTTTTTTTTTTTTTTTTAAAGCTGATGTTTTGTTTTTGATTGACATTGTTCAATACGACGACGAAGCAAAATAAACAGTGACCCATCACGTTTTTATTTCGGAAGAATAAAAATTTTGAAATTGTCCAAATTTGTTTTTCTTTCATTTGTTTTATTTTATCATACGTCACACAACTAAAGGAAACATATTTTTGGATCAAAATATTATTTACAAAGGAAAACAACAATATTCAAAACGAAAAAAAAAGGAAGTTTTATTTTCACGAGCAGGAATTATTATCAAGTCAAACAAACAAGTATCAGCTTTCGGTGTTCGCAATTAAACAAAAAATATGTCAAGTTGGATAATAAAATTTGTATTAGAATTGAGGGCAATATATCCGTATCTGAAAAAAATCAGTGATGATCGTTTCGGACGTATGAAAAATGCATGACAGAAAATTGGTTTAAAAAATAGAGAAAGAGTTCACCATAAAAATGGCTTTTCATGCAAATATAAACGACTGTGAATGCGTATTGGCATTTCAATCACGAGTCGCATGCAAATTTCGCAGGACCGTGGTGTTGCAGCTGACGAGAAGTCACGTTTTTGGATTTCGATAGCCTGCGTAATGTGGTATCGCTGAAAAAAAAAAAAAAAAAAGAAAAAACAGAAGCGCGCACATTTTCACGCAAGTGGGTGGCGAAGATATGCATACTCTTGCGGAGTAATTAATCACGTTTCTAAAACAAGCGCGCGGCTAGATGTGTTTCGAAGAATGCGATAGCTCTCGCGCAAGGTTGTTCAAACAACATGGAGGACAGGTGTCTTTTTGACAGAACGCGATAGATCAATTATTTATTTATAGCCGTACGTGACAAATTATACCATTGTCTCATTTCGAGCCAGCCGATCGACTGGCGATGATTGCCAAGTTCCGCGAGCAAACGTGAACAATTCACTGCACTCTCTGAGTGATCAGAATTTTAATCGTGCCACACACTCTGACGGAGTTTACGACATTTTAAGTTGTAATAAGGCATATAATAATTGAACGACAATGTTGCTACATGATCGATCGTTCGATTGAACGCGTCGCCTATCAAATTCTGAAGCAATCAGCTCTCTCCATAATATTGCACTACATGTTTTCTGTTCACTTTCAACTTTGCCGAAAAATTTAGCCGAACTCACCTCTGTGATGTTTTGTAAATGAGTAAAAATTGCTATAATTAATATGACAGCGTTTCGAGCTACATTCGTTCGGACCGGAGGGATGTGAAATATTACAATTGTTGCACATGATTATTCATCACTTTATCTTTTTAGAGAATAGCCGCATTTATCATTCTTACATCAGCTGAGTGGAGATTTATGTTATCTTTTTTTTTCTAATTGTATCAAACGTTCATTTGTAGCGCAAAAATGGTGTTTGTGCTTGAATCAATCAAAATTACAAGAGATATTAGAAAAATGATTCACTATTAAGATAACAAAACTAATAAATGTTCCGTGTAACGCGGTTCTAATAACTACTGGGAAAAAACCTTTCTAAAAGTTTTATAACAGAACGATTGTCGTTGGTCACGAATGTGCCCGATAGTTTATATTGTTGTTTTTATTATTTTTAAATAAAGTGCAGTGACAATGCAAGGCGCACTAATTGTGCTGGATTCATTCTAATAAAAGGTGGAAAAAAAATTAAGGACAATGTGAACGTGCGCATACGAGTTGCGTCAAATCTCATGTCACACTTTTCCTCTTGTTTCTGTACGAGATCCCGTTATGGTATTGAAATTCGAAATCGTGAAACGAGAGAGTGATCAAAAAAATTGATCAATTTTGGTTCTACGACATAACTGAAACTTGTAAACAAACCGCGCATCATGTTTACCATGATGATTACCACTTTTAAGTTGAATATTTATGTACTCGAAAATAATTTTGTCGGAAAAATAATAATTCGAAAAGAAAAAAAAAGGAATTACGCGTTTGAATTAACATAGAACCGTCATTTTTCTTGAACAGGGCACAAAAGGATGGGTTGATTATAAAATAATGTCTTTCTCTGTGTTTCTCGAAAAACTGAAAAAAATTGAAAGACGCCACTTGGTAGTGACAAATTGAACAAAATCTCAATTCGAAAATGTGTTTTTTCACACGCCGCTTCTTTTTTTCATCGGTTATAATTCATTGACCACGAGAGAAAAAAATATCAGAGACACTGTGCACCATTACCGAGTATAGACTGTTAATTCATACAGTAATAATTTTCAACTGCATAAGAATTTCTCCTCTCTGATGCCGAGGGAGAAAAAAATAATTCAGAGAATCCCTCTTGTAATCAATTATCTTTGTAAAAGTTCTATACGAATGTCCGATTTATGCTGTGTCATTCTTGCACGCGTCCACTTTTTTCTCTCAAATATTACGTTTTATTACCTCCGGATCAACAATTTAACAACAATTTACCTTCATCAAAATATGATGAAGTGGTACATAAGTAATTAATCATTTTTTTTCTCATTCCGAAACGAAATGTCATATTAGAATTCCAGAATGAAAAAGCTTATTTTATGCAAATGCTGCTTTTCGCCTGACACCTTTATATGACGGGACAATTTTTTTTTTTTTCGTCCTAAAATTCGTCGTTGTACACATATGCTTATAGACGTAAAATAAGAACACTTGAAACTATAGAACACTAAAATTAATCTGGATTGACGGGACTAAGAACAAGATAATAAAATGATATACAAAAAATGGTTTAAAAAAAAAAAGGTGTGAACGCAGATATTATTTTTGTTTCTCATATTTTTATTTCTCATCTTTTCGGCTGAGTTGCACTTTTATTTTATTCAATGATTGGGATTAAAGTTCATCAGCTGAAAGGATAAGAGGCGCAGATACTGGAATCAGAAACAGTTCTCATCAGAAACCGCAAACTTAAATATTTATAAGATAAAATCCTTGGGTCAGAAAAATAAAATCAACCTAGATTTAAAAATTCGAACAAAAAATTATTCTGCGTGCAACTCGATTGCCAAGTTCTGTATTATCTGTAGCGTAGGAACGACAGTCGGCATGATTAATGCACAGAGATTAATCGCATACACGACATTGTAACAATTTCTAATGTCTGACAAAAAAATAAAATGTTCAATTTGATCAATCTAATTGATTTCGTTAAATAGCTGCTGGTTGGTTACATACAGTATTAATATATCGAATAAAATATTATCTCACAGATATGTTGACACAAATAATCAACTTCAATTAGATATTCCAATGTATTGTAATGACCGGGTGAATGTTTGCATCGATGTTTTTTTATATCTAATTTTAATTTTATTCAATATTCATTTCGCAGACACTCATTTGTTTTGCAATCTCGATCGTCGTGATGTTCGAGCGATAAACGAATTGGGGTATTATACATCAATATCAATTTTGCGGATCAATTGCGAGCGAGTATAACAAACATCGTAAATTGAATTAAGAAAAACAAGACAGGCAAGGGACCTTGGATGGGCTTTCTATACTAAAAGAAGTAATGATTTGAAAATTACAGTGCATTTTCGGGCGGTTTATGTAAGCGATTGCACAAGGTAGTTATTTGGTTTGCCCATACAGAATGAAAGTGAGTCATATCATTGGTGTATCGACGATGCCACGATCCTTTTGCTTCGTTTCAGATTCTTCAGCAAGACATTTTATCTGGACATTGCCATAAACTGTAGTTGGACGTGCAATCATAGATGCCGGTGGAACTCGTTGATTGTGCGTGGTCGCAACTGACTCGGCGAGGAAATGGCATTGAGCATCCTATACGTCCTATATACGTAGCCAATCAAATCCCATCAATTACCAGTTTATATCCAATCTAGTTTACCTATGCAGGACCTGGCCGATTCGTTTTACCAGTCGACTGGATTTCGAGGTAAGCCAAAATTGAATTATTAAAATTTAATCTGGCTTTGACGGGATTTACATGCAGGCGCGCATTAGTAACTCAGCGTGGCCTTATTCGTCGCTTGTTTTCTTTTCTTTCCCGAACGTTCATTTGCACGCGCGAATCAGCTATTTTATACTTTTACAGCTGTTTATTTAGTCGTGATTGACGAACCCGACAAATCGCTTGCTCAAAATCGACCTCCAATTTGCAAATGCAGCGCGACGGTAAATACCGCATTTCATACCACTTTGTTCACACACTTTTATACGACTTTTTTTCTTTTTCTCGCAATCCCTCTCGAATTATCATTCGAATATTTAGTACAGAGAGAAAGAGAAGGGCAAAGTTCTGAATCTTGATCGCACGGGGGTTTTTACTTTTTGCACGGCCATTATTCAAGTTGAGCTAATTTCGTGAAAATCAGCTGATAAACTCGGTCGTGCTGAAATAACAGATGTGATGATAAAGGTGCACTTGAAATCTGTTTGTTTTAGAGTACCGATGTAGAGCATACCTTTCTGTTGTGAAGTGGGCTTTGTTAACTACTTCCCCAAAAGCCTCTCCTGTGAAAACAAAACACCCAAAATTCGCTGAGATTTGCGCTTAATTACGCCCGCGGAAAGTGCTCGCGCAAAAGACAAATTCATTTTTAATGCCCCGTGTACGTACACATTCGTGACGAAAATAATTGGCCCAATTATGTGCGTTGCAGTTTTTGCGTTGCAATCGCAATTGCATCCAACGGTCAAACATTTTTTTTCCCTCGATATCCCTGCGTGCTAATTAACATGTTCAACGTATTATTAATTTGACAGGAATATTACTATTGTCCGGCGCCGTATACGTTATATTCGCATCGTGCGTAAATCTTGATCTTTCACTGCTGTATTCTTTTAGTTGTGTATACATCAGTTAATAGCATGGTAATTAAGGGTTGTCATAGCGCAGATGTCTAAACAAGAAACCGCGCGGTTTCGAATCGAAAACTTGTGAATCCGAATTTTATAATGGGCTGGCAAGCGTAAAAAATAGACATAAAAATATGACGAAAAACATATATTTAAGGGTAGTTGAGGTGATTGTGACAAAATTGTGATGAAATTGATTGTTTCAGTTGTTTTATGGACTATGATATTTGAAAATCAAATAATTCATTCGTGAATATTTTGTAGCACTGCGGTGGAGTGGATCAAAAGAAAGGTTTTGGCCCAATTAAGAAGGTCAACTTTATCACATCTCGTAGCAGGTATGAGAAAGAGGATAAAAGCGCGGTTAAACTAGACGGCGTGGGCCAGGTGGCAGGTAGATGTAATATCTAATCCCCGGTACCATAATTTTGAAGAGCCTTGTTAAATAACCAGATGACCAAAATTCTCTCGTTTTCTTGTGAAAAATGCGACAGACACATGTTCAAAGAAACTCGCCCCATCCAAACGTCTACTCATATTGTTAATCTTTATGGGCGGCGACTTTTTCATTCCCAGCCGCATAATGGACGATTAAACAGATTACGACTACATGCGCCACTTTCGTATCAAAAGTTTTATACCCAATTTGTAGTTTCGTTTCGCGTTCATTCCTTTTTCATAATATTCTGTCAGAGATATTACACTTGTATGGCCAATTTTTGCCTTTCATTTCGTTCCTGATAAATATAATAGTCGAACGAATCGAAGAAGAGGAAAAGACTTCGTTGCGCTGAAGGATGTGCCGAACGGTAATTTGAACATCTGAAATAGCATTGCTTATGTACACGTATCGATACTTACGCTCGACTGAAATTCACTGAATTGATCTCGGTGAGTTTAATTGATTATTGATTCTATTTGTAGACGTTTTGCATCGACTGACATAGATTACTCTTTGTTTTATTTCCATCTATAATAAATTCAACTTTCAATTAAAACGTTTCAGCTGACAATTTGAACAATCTCAATTTTCAAGTTTGCAATTTCCAATCGCATCTTTATCACCAGTTTTAAAATACTTCAGAGGTTTTTTTTTTTTTTTTTTTTTTTTTTTTTTTTTTTTTTTTTTTTTTTTTTTTTTTTTTTTTTTTTTTTTTTTTTTTTTTTTTTTTTTTTTTTTTTTCGATATATATAGATGGTCTAATCTAACCTGAATGGTGAAGCTGGATCAACTGTACTGTCATTAATGATCCACCAGGAATCATTGTTAGTGACGATTAGTACTATTGGCAACCCCGTAGAACAAGCTTTTCGGGTCGAATGCAATTCGAAGTATATATACTGTAATTGTTACATCACAGAACTATACTGCAGCTTGGCGAAACTCGTGTGTTTAATCTCCGATTTACGGTGGATAACAGGATCTCAGTCGAAAAGTTGTTTCATTAAACTACTCCACAAACAATGTCAATAAACATTGGTTTCTTTGGTTGCATAACGATTAATGAAAATAAATGACTCGCAAACAATAAAACATGTCAGAACAATGTTCAAATCTAAATTCCAGAGGGAATTTACAAAATTGTTTAAATGAAATCATTTTTGTGTTCAGTAATGTTGTATGCATTTCTCCGGCATTCAGTTCATGACGTATAAATAACGTCAAAGTTATGTCAAAGTTATGTAAGATATAGTTAATCTGAACGGTGTCTTTTTTGAAGCAAATGAAATCAATTAAATCCACAAAACTGAACCGAGTGTTTGCGTAAGATTAGCTAACAAAACGAAAACATACTAACGGTCGGAAGAGGAGCTCACGATCAAAGTCAACACGTCGTTGTCAAGTGTGATGGGCGCGAGAGCTTTCAAAGCAGGAAGCAGAGGTCCGCGTTAACAGAGTCCCAATGTAAAATGCCGAGATAGTGATCTCGTTTGTGGCAACATCATCGCGATTAGCATAAAAAGCGTGGACAGGAAAAAAAGGGCGTACGTTAATAGCATCGAAAAATGCACTTTTCAAAGGAGCAATGAAAAAAAAAGGCTTGTTAGATGTTTGAGACGTGACCTGTGGAGGCCCCGAAGCGCTATGTGTTTTTTTTATATGCACCACGCGGCGATGTTATATCGTTCATTCGCCTCATGACTGCCATTCAAAACCACGTTACGAGAATGTCCATCGCCGAGAGTCGAAGAATTCTAAGCACTCGTACCATAATTTTCAGGCGCGTCATCGTCGACGACGGCGATGACGAGGAGAGGCGTCGTAAACGAATGTTGCAGAGTTCGAGTCGAGTGACTCGATAGCTGTGAAAGCGTTACGCTTGTAACGCGCCAACTTGATTTCAAAATCACACTCGCCCGGCTATGGTTCATACCCATCGATCATTTTATATGACGAGAGGGTACCGAATTGACAGCCGAATCGATATATCGGTCAGTCCCACAGCAAAAAAAAAAGAAACCATAAATGCTGCACATATGCAACATATATGTCACAGGTATGTTTGACTGAACATCAATTTTGAACATCAATCCTTGATGTCAGATATGCATTATATGTTATCACATATACTGCATAACTGTAACATAAATAGCAGCATTCGATGGCTGTATATACAAAACTTTTGCCTGAGATGTTTTTTAGCGCTGAGTTGTCCAAATTGAGAGTTGTCTAATCAAATGATGATATTTGGAATATTATAAATGATACAATAAATTGACCTCTTTACCACTCCATTTAGATCTGGTAGTATTCAGATCTCCAACTTTCAACTCAGAAAAAGTGCAGTGCAGTTTTAGATTTTTTTTTTTTCCCTCTCAGTTTTCCTTTTTCATTTCGAGTTTATCTTTGAAGTTGTTTTAAGGCAAATAGGATGAAGTGGAAAAGTTGCTGAATAAATGTGTGCATTTCATTTTATTCGGCGTCTTTGTATTACATGCTTGGGTTAGTTATCCTGACTCAACATAATTATAATCGTCCACAAAATTCTTTTTTCTTAATTAATTAAAGAAAGTATTTTGTTTATAAAGTAATGATTAATTCTTGAGAAGTTAAAGTTGATGCTTTAATGTTCATAATGAAATAATCCAGCGAATGAAAAAATTCATTCGCTGATTCAAGATTCAAATTAGAATATTGAAATTGATTTAACATGACATGAAACGATGATGATTCGATAAGTGACAACAATTCCCTCGTTACAGAAATCATGTAATACGCGCAACATTCATTTATTGCAATTATTTGAATTCAACTGGTAATAAATAATGCATAAACGAGTCGGTCGATAACACGTGATTCGACGTTTATGAAATATCTGTTCACTTGGTACAGCATTTGTGCCTCGTCAAATGTCCAGCGGAGAGTCGTGTGAAGTATAAGAAGCGGGCGGAGACGTGATGCCCGTTTCGACTTCGTCATCGCAGGGTTTCCCTTAGGAGATCCTCGTAAATTATTCCTCCGAACGGATACTTTGACTTTGCATTATGAAACGTCTCTCGGAAACACATATACGCCATGCTTCAGACGCTGACTTGGCACTACAAAATCGATTAATTTGATAATCACTTCCACCCATTTCACGTTGTCTTTTTAACCATCTTGTTTTCGTCTTTTGTTTTTTTTTTCTACTGAATTTTTCACACTTTCCGCTTGCTAATCCATTTAAATTAAGTGCAATTAATTTTTCTTAAAAAACAAAAAAAAAAAAGAAAACGAATTTGAAAAGTTGTATTGTAACTTTTGATTAACGTGACTAACATTTTATTAAAATATGTAAAATGTTGTATTATTTTCTAAACATATAATAAAGCTACGGTGCTTTTTTTTTGTTTGTCATGGTAATTGGAAAACTTTGAAAATGTCATCTTGTTCATTTCTCGTTTGTTATCATGTTTGCAAAATTTATACTAAGCATACACTTGATTGTGCATGTCTTTCAAGATTTCGTCACCTTATCTCAAAATTCTCTAACTGTGGCCGGATGTGAAAGTTTATATCCGGTTCGTATGTCTACGATATAAAAAAAAAAAATTATCTCAAGAAACGCAAATATTTTTCAGTTACTCGTAAACAAGTATCTCAATTTCAAAAACAGAAGTTAATAACTATAAGATTTATATTTTGGAACGTGTTTCATTTGATAACAGTTTTTGAATCCATGTATGTTTATCTCTCAATAGTTCAGATGTAAATTAAAAAGACAATATTGCATCGTCCAAAAATCTGTGAAGTGACTATCAATTAAAATGTTCCAAACTGATGGTAATCGTAAACTTTTGCATGTTTGTTAAATTTATACGATCGTAAACTAACAGGATAAACTCTTGCGAATTCGTTATAGAGTTTTATACTGTGATAACTGTTTCAGAGTTCTGCGTGACAAGAGTGTCAATTACAGAAACACATTTTTTTATTTAATTGGAAGCAAATGTTCATCCCATTTTTCTTTTATCGTCGAAACTCGATTTTATATTGACTTGTTTTATGCACCATTTATATTGACAACAGAGAACTGCAACAAAATCCAGAACGATATTATTTAAACTGAAATGGTCAACTTTTCGTTATTCATCTTTCGAAATTCCATTTTTGCAAAGCCAGTATTGTTTATCATCAATGTAACGATTGTCGAACAAACGAGCGATTATAGTTAAACGACTGAACTTTGAATAGATATCATTTGAACAAGTTGATGCGCTTTTATTCGATTCGAATTATGTTGATTTTGTATGAATGTATTAGACAAGATGACTTTCTTCTAAGCACAAATCACCGTTAAACTTTATAGTGCCGTTCAAAGAAAACCTCACGGCAATCTTTTAATTTGTAAACGTCTTTAATTAGTGACTTTTTTCCTGCCTTTCAGAAATTTACATTCATCGAGTGAAAAAAAAAGTAATAGAACTGTGAATATATAAAAGTCAAATCAAAATGAGAATAACAAATAATCACCTGTCATAACGCGTTTATCATAATTAACCTGCTTGATATTCAACGGACAAATATTCCTAAAAAGGGGGGAAAAAGTATAGAAAAGATCGTCTCCTAATTCAATGCTAAAACTATACTCAAAATTAATAAGAACAGTCTCTTTCAAAAAAAAAAAAAAAAAAAACAACATTTTCGGCTTTCTCCTTGAAAGCGAGCGATAAATAATGAAATATTGCTAACAATTATCATACATTATCTGGCGTTTCGATGGTGAAGCGTGCACTTGCCAACTGGCTACCATATAATATCCTCTTATATAAATAGTTGTTTACTGTCAACTGGCCTAAAACCTTATAGCCGGGACGATAAATTGATTCGAAATAAGAGTAGGTTGCGCCCGTCGTATCTGCAGGCGCAGGTAAATAATGGTTGACCCGACTACATATGTTTCTTCAGGTACCATAAATTCGCCTCGCCTCTTCGGCAAACTGGAAACTTAATTACCGTTAAAGTGCGCGACGTATTCAAGGCTCTTTCTTATCGGGCGTTGTTGTCACAATGCACAAAAATGCAACAGAATATCAAGAGCGCGCTCAGCGCCCTGTAATTAGAACTGCCACCCCCTTGCGAGAGCTGCAACCACGGCAGAGGGAGATAAAAAACCAAGATGAAGAAGAGGCCTTGGTATATAATATTTCGGAATTTCGATACGTACGAATATCCGAAGCATCTGTTTCTGAGGCAAAATTTAAACCGGCTCGAGAATATGGGCTGCGCCGCCCACTTTCGTGTGGGCTCACGAGTCCACAAACTCACAGCGCCGAGCCCACTAATAACGACCGCTCCGAGTCCCGCAAGCGGGTTCAAATTCATGAACACTTTTTATGACTCGCGCCTCTTTTTTTTATTGCTCCGAAGATTGAGCCACTCGTCGCCAAATAATCGATTTCACTGTTTGCGTCAGTTTAACGAGCCCATCCATTCGTTTTTTTTTTTTTTTTTAAATAAGCGCTCGCGCACCTCGTCAGTTTGGTGATTTGTAAATGCAAATCAAACCGTCAACAATCGATATCTGCCACTTGGCCAATTGTTCATAATTTCATTTTTCAATAGCCGCGAGAACTCTGTTTAACAATCATGATTTAAAACTGGCAAAATTTGTTCACGAGCGTGAATATTGTGGCAGGCTAAAAAATTTGAAATGGAAAACTTAAGCACCGCAGTCAAAACAATTTGTTTTACAAATTAAAACAATGAACAGTTGAAAATGTAACGGTGAAAATTCGTTATTTGTCATAACTGAGAGGCGTGGGATCTTTCGTAGGATGAAAATATTACCGATGCTAATTATTATTTTAAACACGTGTTTTTCACAGACATCAATCTTGGCGTCAATTTAGAGAAGATTAATAATAAATGATAATGAAGGACATTATTTCTTACATTTTATTCCAATCCATCACATTCATACTTCAAAAGCAATCACTTTCATAACTCGTGAAAATACCATTCAAGTGGGTGTTGAATGAATGAAAAAAAAAAAAACTGAAAATTATTAAGTCAATTGAACGAAAAGTGATTTCAAGAAAAATTAAAATTTCACTTTATCGTGTTTGCCAGTCAAGTAAATTTATGACTTTTTCTCATCAGGTTATAAAGTCTGGCTCGTATCACTTTTTTTTCAACACGAAAAAAAATGTATGCGAGGTGCATTTGTTAACACGTGTTTTAAAGCTATGACAACTATTAGATTACTTCTTTATATTTCTTTCCACGCTTTTTCCGACCTTCCCCCCTCTCTCTTTTTTGTTCGGTACAGTATTTTGAAATGCACTAAATAGTGCTAATAGAAATCGTACTAAAAAAGTATAACGTATATAATCCACGTCTGAAAATATATCAGTGTGACACAGTGCAAGGACGCATATCTACCGGCATATGGTATAGCGGGGAAATTTATGGAACCATATGTGTCACCAACTAATAGCGCGACATATACGAACCGATATTATCAGGATAACGTAACACCGGATTTTTAAATTCATACGAAAGTCAAAATTTTTTTGTCGGAAAAATTAATGGCCCGGGGAGCACTTTGAGTGTCCGATTTTTTCTCAGATTTTTTTTTTTGGACGGGAAAAAAGAAAATGTTTCCATCCTTTCGATTTTTTTGATTTGGTTGAAAAAGATCCATTTCGAGCTATACAACGGGTTAATAAATTATCCAACATTGTAATCATTAAACCTTTTTTTAATTGGACATTTTATGGCATTTAAAAATTAATAAACGTTAAAATAGTCAAAACTTTGCATTAATTATATGCAATAATGAATTTCGCAAGGTAATAAAATGTCGATTTATGTATCGAGTTAACGTTGAGAGCAAAAGTTGAACTTAGGAATATTATGAATAATTTTTAATGAATTAAGGGCAGTGGCATTGGACGCCGTCGTCAGATGTCCTTGTCTGACTGTTTAGACAAATGGCTGGCTGTCGAAACAAAACAAACTTGCGATTTCAAAAAGGAGACAAAAAACTGTAATATTAAAACAACGTCATACGTGCTGGATTCAGCCATGATACAGCGAATTAATGTCGAAAAATGAAATACGAATGAATACATTACTAATGACCAACATTTTTATCCGCATAGCAGATATGAATAAAACTTTATGAATGATATAAAATTCATCAATTAAGATCTCATATCGATAATAACCATCATTGAATTACATTAGAGATCCTTTGTAAGAGATTATAAAAAAAGAAAATGTGTGATCGTAGGGTTTCAAACGATTAATTAAAACCCGGCGAAACAGTTGTGACACTATCTTGTATTTTTTGAGACAACAGCGGAAGCCAAAAAATTGTTCGTGATGTCGCTATACCCGGCGCTCTTTGTGCTCCAGAGATGTGTTTATTTTTGACACGTGTCTTCAGTATAAGAAAATATGATATTTTCTTAGCGTACACTTTTCAAACAAACGTGTTTGGTATTATCGAGACGTCGTGAATAGAAATAGCTCGGGCCCTGAGTTTTCCTCTTATTTTAAGAATATTAGTTCCTTTGATGTGTTCGCGCTGATGTACAATCTGATGTTTGTACAGGCAAATATAGATTTTTTTTTTCAAATGTGATGATGATCGAGCTTAATTGATTCGATCATTTTGAGAAAGATTTATTATGCAATGATACAAAAAAATGTGTGTTGGTAAATGAAAAAAGAAAAAAAAATCAGCATGGATCTCGACTACTAACGAATCAAAAAAAAATTTAATGATTGTAACTCGTGATAGCGGGTTGAGTTCGGATTAGAATTAGTTTCCCATAAATTTGTGCGCCAACTACCTTACAGCAATACAAAACTAGGAAAAAGATGTGGTTATAGAACAAAAGAGCAGCGATCTGATAACCATAGACTTGTAAGGAAAAAGAAATAAAACGCAATAAATACAAGACTTTTGGCTGAAACAGACATCTGAGTGAAACGATACAGGCTGTTAAAATTATTATGATAAGATTGAATGAAAATCTAGATAAATGCCACTCATCTAATGATTTACAGCTGCTGTTTGATTGTCGATCTATAAAAAAAAAATTCAATCGTTTTCTGAATTTTGATAAAAAAATATTGTTCACTAATTGTTTGTGACCAACTGGTACCAGTTGTTGGATCAAAACTTTCCAGGGAATGGTCAAGTATAATCACCATTTAAGTTCATTTAAAGACGTCATGTGCGCGACTTCATTATCAATCTTATTTGGAACGTAAAACATCTTTTCTGTTATAAAACGTCGGTAAGAGAAGCCCAATAATCTATATAGCATATGGTCGATATATTACAGTTGATGTCTTTCATTCAAAGACCAGCAAGCAATTTTGACGGCGCCATTAGCACGAAGAACTTGACAGAACGATCCGAGTTGTTGGAGGAAATTTATGGGGTTCGGGTCCAGAGCGACAAGCGCGCGATCCCTTTGAAGAAAATTAAAAGTTCGAAGAAATAGTATAATATTCTGAAAGAAATCATTCAGCCAACGAAAATAAAAGCTGTGGGTAAGAAACAAAAATTCTTGTTCTTTTTTTTTTGCGCGCGCGGTTAATAAACAACGGCTAGAAAAATAATACGAAGCCCCTTTTGTGACATTTTCATTGGACAAGTGGATTGGTACACATCTTTCGATCTTTGTTTGATTTCCATGAATATAAAGCAGCGAGACAAATTGAACAAAATAAAGAACTAGTTGGGCTGTGCATATGACCTACTAACCTTCGCGCGATTGTGTTCTCAACTTGATTGAAACGTATACTTTTGTGTGCGGAAGTTTTACATACTTATGATGTATTTTAAAAACGATCAAAATTGTCAATAGAGGTCTTGATATTCAATGCACAATGTCAATAACTTTTGGTTGACGAGATTTTTTTATTTTTGTTTTTAAATTTCATACAATTTTTAATCGAAGTTTATGTAACAAAAGTTACAACAATGAGTAGAAGTTTAAGGGTAGAAATAATTGTTACTTTATGAATTATTCTTTTTGAGAGATATTGGATACGACATCTGAGTTGGGGTTGAAAAGCAAGTTGAATGTTTGATGTGTATTTAATATATTATTTATGTGAACATCATATATATTTTCATATAAATATGCATGAAATTTAATATATTAATGTGTGTATAAGCCGTGATGGAAGTGTATTCAATTCCAAATACTGTGTAACTCAGGTAATTATTTAAACTTGATAAAAAATTCGTTGAATAATTTAGTGTCACCGAATGTAAAACAAAGGTACATTAAAATAAGAATGTGCCCTAGATCTCTATTTTGTTGAACATCTGTCGCAAAAAGCAGTTATTGAAAATATCACAGATGAAATGAACGTCATCGGCGTTTACCGAAATTTCGCCGAGAACCAATGTGTGTACTTCAAAATCAACATTTCAATTATCTTGGAACGTCGTATTAGTTATGGAAAATTTGTTATTTATGACGATGCCTAATTACTTTTCCGTAACACAGTTCTCACAGGAGGCAAACCGCTGTTCACTGGCCTCGGCAAACTGGTAACCTGAAAAGCCAAAAAGCCGCCGATAAAATGCTTCATCATAATCGAAACGATTTCGATTCAATACGTCACGTCTTCATTAATAAAACTCGATAGAAGAGAACAAAAAAACTTGACCTATCGAATTCATCGATTCGCAGAGAGCATAATAGGAGAAAATCAACAGCAACTGTTTTTTTTTTTTTCACTCATCCACATCAATGATTGAGTTAAAAGCGCCACACGACCTTTATTCCACCTATATGAATAATCATCTCATAACAAAAATTTGAGAGCCATGTAATATCCACTAAGAGGCGACAGATGACGTTTAAGAAGCCAGCTCAAAGGCTTAGAACAGTTGTGCGCCAGGGGATCATAGATCTGAGCTAAATTATAGCACGTCGACACAGCAAACATCGATTATGGCCCGGATTTCATTTTCACATATACACACACGTCTTATTTGTCTATATATAGAGTCGTCGTGACTTCACAGATTTGAGCTATCCCCCGGGAGGGAAAAGATTGCAAGAGCGGTCTGATGGCCTCACGAAACAGTCGGCGGATTAAAGTGTGACATTTGTGTGAGAGTGTCGAGTTCGGACAATCACTGGAGTCGCGAAAGAGAGAAAGGCCGAGCATCAGGGATTGATTTACACGAGCTGGCCAAATCCCACTGCAAGCAGAATATTCGTGCTCCCGGATCCGGCAAACTCATTTACGCCAGAATGATATGTGTGCATCAGAAATATTCCAGATTACTGTCGTAGCTATTCATGAAAGCTACGTCATTTGTGAACAAATGCGTAATTATCGTGAGTTAAATAATAAAACAAAGACGATCCATGCTTACAGAGGGATGACATCCCCCTTCCGAAAAGGGGGCTCCGACATAGATTTTCTATTCCTAAATACCGAGCGATGCTTCATTACCAAATTTGCGCCGTTTTGTAAATCGACGGATTATTCCGAGATTCGGGTTATTGTGCCGAAGATTTATCGCTGCTAATAAGGAGATCGCGAGGCGTAATTGAATGGCATTAATGAATTGCTTGGCTGTCATAAATATTACTTTGTCGTTTATTTTTTTGCGGGACAAGGTAATGATTTGCCTTAATGTACAATTTGTTACACAATTATATCAATCTTTTTTTTTTTTATATTTTGCTAGAAAGTATGATTTTACTTTTTTATTAGACGGTGATTGGAGCTTGTTGCTAGTTTATCAATTAACGCCGAGAAAAGTAAATGTTAACAGTTAGACGAGAAATTTGGTTTTAATTTAAAAGTATTTCACACATCATTATTACCTTACATTTTGGCGAGCAGCTGCGCAAACAGCCATCCGAATTTTATTAATTTGCAGACACATTCTTTGCTCCGAGGCCCGATGAATTCCTAAAATTCAACACTGCCCTACGAAAAGACCGAACCACGAGAATTATTTTGATTGGGAAAAATTGCTACACTTATGGAACGTGGTACTTCATTCATCAGTCGGTCTATCTGCTGATTTATCGTCACGGGGCCAATGTTCTCGAATATCCGGGAACAATTAACATATTCTTGGAATCGATAAAATTATTCGTGAATTTATCCGGATTATTTTTTATTATTGTGTTGCGGTTCGCATTTTGGGGTTAATTTATTGTCGTAACGCTGTTTACCCAGATGAACTGTTTATAAATCACGCATAAAATATCCGAGTCGTAATTTTATTTGAAAACAGAAATTGATAATTCAGCGGCGCTGATTTATTTCAGTTAAACGAAAGCAAATTCCTAATTCGGTGAAAAGTGAAGCGAATCATCTCGCAGTGTACGAGTTTTCAATTTTGAAGACAATTTGTTTGAGTGGGAATGAAGAACAAAAAATTGATGATCCCCTCGACTAAATATATGATGTTTGTCTTCGTTTGAACGGGGTGAAAAATTGTGTTTCCCAATGGAGGAAGAAACAACAAGATCAACCGTCGTAAAGGTAATTAAACAAATGGACTGGAATTTCCGTTTGGATGTCAAATCATTAGTCTCATTGTTTCTAATTTTGTAAAAAATGTCTCTTTCCTTCCGTTTTTCTGATAGCTTATTCTATTTTTGTTATTTTTGTTAGTTTTTTCTTTTTTTTAAACTCACACGCGCGCTTGTCACTCCAGAAATCCTCTGACAAATTGAAATTAATCCTCATGAAATAAAATGAAATCACGTCGTTATTATTGGGTACCATAATGTAACCAGTCGGGACATCTATTTTCATCTTTTCGTTCTTATTTGAGTTTTCAAGTTCGGTACATTTGCTAGAGTAATTTCTCAAAAAAATTTCACGAAACTCGTACAGCTTAATATACTTGACGTTCATTCGCGTTGCACTCGGCGAAATACGTGGTTGGAATATATCATTAACTTTTGACATTTTTAATGGGGGACATTGCGAACGATCCCGGTTTGGCTTTCCCGAATAATGAAATAAATAATTAATTAAATTTGAATTGCTTTTGAATGATGAAAATAAAGTTGCGACGCACGAAAAAGCAATGTAGTGCCTGCCACTTCGGTGAAGTTTTGAGGTTTGTTGGAGTGGAAAGTTCAAACTTGAGATGAAAGACGATTTTGACTTAGGCAGCACATTTAACCCACCAGGATAACAACTTTAACAAGGTTTTGCTGAGATCGTGATTTTATATGCGGATTAACTGCGATGGCTGTTATTACTTTCAATTATTGCTTCAAGCCAGGAGCACAGAAATATTCAATACGAGCTTTTTCATGTCAACATTTTTCACGGTTTATTAAAATAATTAATTTTCGTTTTAGTCCGAATGTATGTGCCAGAGATTCATTCCATTTAGAACAACAAATAATAATAACGCAACATTGGAAAGAAAATAAAATAATAACGACTGAGAACGCGACAAAATTGCAAAGAATTTTCAATGTGACTTAAAATCTTATTCTTTTTATCGATCTGATGTCACGTCCGGTGTCCACGCAACTTTTTCCATTCATCCAAGCCGCACTTATTGGCAGGTGGATTTCAAGATGGTAAAACTGGTTGAAAAAGTCACACGCTCGTAGATCTCACAAGCTCTTCCCGTGAGGATTCGTGACGTCTTTGTCAAATGAGATCTCGTCGCCAAGTTGCGTAACGTCAGTTTTGTTCCTTACATTTTACTTATCGGTTGGAATCACTCTTCGAATTTGAATGCGCCCCGAACAGTTTGCTACCTGTTTAGTAAATGAAAGTTCAGCCGGTACCCGAAAGCCATGTTTTTAAAAAGTGGATCCACTCTAACAATGGGAGCTCTGTCTTTAAGATGCGCACCACGTCGATTCGTTCATTATTATTTATCCTAGAGTATTTATGGCCGTTTGTTCTTTTTTGGTATTTTCTTCGCAGTTAATGTTTTCTAGTGATTGATTAAATGTAGATCTTAACTCGAATTCAAAAAAAGAACAAAAAAAAGACACAGATACGTGATGATCAGCTGAAGGTGTCACTCTTAACCCAAAAAATGATTGACTATTTTCAAAGTCCCACAAAGAGAAATGTCATTGGACAAGTTTTGTGTCCCAAACTTGAAAATTCATTATTACAATTTAGAAAAATGGTTTTTTAATTAAGAGATTAATAGCTATCGAGATAATCGTACACTTTAACTTTGAACGCCGTACTTATATTTTCCACGCAAGTGTCACTTTTTAAATTGAAAACTCCAGAATTTTCCCCTCAACAATTGAAAGTATAATCATCTCTCGGTTGTTAAATGATTTATTATAGCGTCTCATCATTTTTTAATACTTTCGACAAAAGTTGGCCCTCTCGCAACCCCATCGAATGTCACATTTCTGTGACACCAAATCCTCAACGTCTTTTCGAACTTTTTTTAACAGCTATTCGATTTCTAATTTCAACCGTTCATTTTTTTTCCTTTCACGTTCACACTTGGCATTTTGTTGCGTTGAAAAAGAACCGCTTTTGATGTAAACAAATGATTCTCGCGATGGTTCTGAATGTGGTCTCGCCTACGACCTTTTATCGTCCACGATAAGAATCTCTGCCGGTCGATTTTGGATCGCTGCAAGATTCATTTAAGACACAAAATCGTATTAAAATATCTGCGCCGAGATAAATGAGAGTCGGTGCTATAACTCGCAGCTACCTCCGAGACAGGAGTGTAGCGCTATCATTCGCGGGTCATCGTGGAAAATGCCGGAATAACAATGGCCGGTGTTGGTCGAGACTGGCAACAGGTAGTACACTGCCGGTCTCACAGGCACACACTCGTCCCACCGAAACAAGACCATAATTTGCAAGAGGCAGAGACGAAACGAAGAGACTTCGATATCTAATGTGTGTCCTTTATTTTTCAAGGTAACACGATATCCAGCCCAAAAATAGACGGAATTCCCTGCACGGGCTGAAAAATGAGCCGAATGTAAAATGCAAATTGAATCGAAAGTTCGAAAATATACGAACACCACTTTAATAAATTGCCGGCCATTATGGAGCCGAATTTGCGTGAAACGACAGAAAAAAGGATGCAACTGTGATAGATGGCGCGCGTTTCGCAAAATCACGCGAAACCCATTCTTTTCTGTTCGTTTCTCTTCTCTGTCTCCGTCGATGAATTATTGCTCGTCATTTATGCGGTGCCTCCTCTCCCAAGTGACCCGAGCAAATGGACGTTTAATTAATAACAATGAACTCGGGGTCCTAATCAGATGAGCCTTTTTTCTTGATCCTTTCTTTGTCGCAACACTGTGCTCTCTCTCTCTCTCTCTCTCTGTCCTCGGCTCGCTTTAACTCGATCCTTCTTTTTTTTTTTCTCCTTCTCCCTCAACACGGAATGTGAAACAAATTTCTCAACGAAAATAATTTTGGCGCTCGCTGTGCGACGAAAGGTTGCACGAATCGGGACGGCGGGGCAAAAAGGCTTGACGGTTTTGATGACGTATTAATGACGGTATCAAAATGCAAAAGGCAAAAGTGGCGTCGCCCTTTGAGGATAATCGGTCGAGTCGATGGCTCTCGTTCCTCACCGTGCACTCTTGGCCTAGGACTCTCTCTCAAGATTGACCCATCAGTTTTAATTTCACGGATGAACGCGGACATCCGCATCGTATTTGCTCAACATCCACGACAGTCTTTGATTTCTCGTCGTTTCTTTAATAGTGCCGCGGAATCAGCGGTGCCGCCCCAACATTTGACGTTATATTTTTAATACACGCAGAGCCCATTTTGTTAATCACATATGAAACTAAGTTGGAAACGTGACTCTCCTCTAATGACGGATCATCTGACTCCATCGGACGAATTAACGTTTTGACGTTTTTTGGCTTCAGTTGGTTTTCGAATAAAATATGCATCAACACAATTTCATTCTGTTCGTTCGCTTACACACATTTCACGTCTCATGAAAACAAACCTGGTTAAACATTAATTTTATAATCAAAAAAAAAAAAAAAAAAAAGTTACCTAAGAATTGTTGAAAAGAAATTATATTTTTTGCGGCCACATGCATTATTTTTTTCATCCACAAAATGATGGTCTGTTTTTAATTAAAATTTTAATCCCACTCACGGTGGAAAAAAGAATTGGCTTCTAATGGCAAACAGAGATGTAAATGAGAGCAAACGTGAAAACAAAGATGATTGATTGTTTACCAACTTTTGTATGACAATTCATTTTACACGCTGTGGAAAGTGTTGTTACGTTTATAACAACAAAGGAAGAAATAAAAAGAAGGAAATAAAAAGTTCAGAGCAATTACCAAAGTCAATAATGATAATTACGTTGCATAAATTGTGTACACATAGTTTGGGATATAATTGAGACAGTTGACGTGAAATTTCCGAAGGGCGTCGCTCTCTCGAGTCGAAACATTTTGCATAACAGAGTCATAAGAGAATTTGACTTTCAAAGCCATGGGTGATCGAAGCTTGATTATAATTCATATATTTTTGGCCAATATTGGTCGGGAGAGAGCTCGTTTAATTTAATCGAAACCTAGTAGATAATAATTGCACGTTTGCGATCGGAATTATCAATTAAATCGCTCGAGATTTACATAACTCAATTTGGATTATTTGCGTTCTACTTTGGGTAAGAAGGAGTTGTTATAAATCAAGCGCCAAGGAGAGTTTTCCTTTCAAAAAAGAGTTGCAGTTAAAAAAATATGGAGGAGGAAAAAAATTATTACCGTCGTTAAATCAATAACCCGGACCGCACATGTCAATGTTTCAAACAAGTTTTAAGTAGCATCATCATGGACCTTCAGTCCCAAGCATGTTCTCTCATAATTGCTTTATAAATTTTTACACATTCCCACCGTAATTCATGGAGTGTTAAAAAAAATGTTTCCACATCAAAGCGGAAAGCGTGTCAAAGCAAAAAACAAAGATGCACAGCCACTTAGATGAGGCGTGTAAAAAGTTTGTATTTGGACGAGTGTTTCAAGAGGATACCTCTCTCTCTCTCTCTCTCTCTCTCTGGTTCTCGCGCGCAGTCATTGGCAGATCGTAGGTCACAGATTTGTCGCGCTGCCTTTATTTCGACGGATGTTTTGATGTCGGCCGGAAAAGCGATTTGTCCTTTTCGGAAAAACGAGATCATAGTATCTTGGCGCGACCGTTCTTACGTTTCAAAAAAGCATCCGAAAGTTAGTAGAGGACCGAAACGGCAGCTGCGCAGTGCGCGTTGTCGATTTGAGTTTAACCAAATGTGACAAAACAAGCGGGGTTGCGTTTATTGTGCCAGTTCAAAGGAAACAGAATTGCAAAACCAGAAGATATCGCATTTGAATATCCGCTTTTTTCGTTTCCACTTCCTCCTTCTGAACGAAAAAAGGCATGGAAAAAATTTTGTTCAAAAGTTTTTGGTTTCTTTTACTGTTTCCTTATGCATTTTAGGAGGGTGAAACCTTCTGACTTGAAAACGCCAGATATACATCTCATTCTGCGTCCAGACATAATTAAATTTCAGTATGCTATAAATAAAAATTAATACATTCGGTATGATTGAAGTAATAAAGGTGATGAATAAAATCTCACGCGTCAGAAAATAAAATCAGTGAAATATTTACGTGAATATTTCTATCATATTGGATGAGATGAAGATGATGGCTGATTCCGTGACACGAATAATGTGGTATTAAAATTTCATTAGTCGCGAATGGATAAAAATTTCACAGTCAGTGGGAGAGGTGAGAGTACAAAAATGCATTGCATTAATTCTTTCGAAATGGAATTGTTTATAGTCGGGGTGTTAAATTCAGTATAAGATTTTTGTTGAATGAATCGGGAATAAAAAATGTCCAGAAGCAAAAGTTGCATTGTGTGAATGGTCATTCGAAGATGCAGGTGCGCGTTTTAGTGTGCGATATCGCATGAAAATTGCAGCCGCGTTATAGTGCCATAATCGAAATAAGTTGGCATTAAAAAAAAAAAACAAAAAAAAAAACAGGTTTCGGTTCACATTTTGCACATTAAATGTATGACTTACACTCAAAGAATCAGCTTTTATGAAACCGAAAGGCATTTGCATTTATATTGTACAATTTTCGAGTAGCCAACCAGACAAATGAAAAATCGAAATTTGTTGTACACGCGCATGCTTGATGGAAAAAAAAAAATAATAAATTTGGTTTTCGGACAAGGTCGAATTTTTAATTAACATAACGAGGCGCAGCAAACGCGCGGCCGATTCTTGAAATGAGATTCCGTGAACGAACGCGGGTCCTGATTATCACGATAGGTATACATAATTTGCTGGCTCGTACGAAATGCGGGCGGCTCATCAAAAATTTAAGGCCAACTTGCACCACGTTTTCTAAAACTCCCCAATGATGGTAGCTCTGGGTACGCATAATAATCCTAAAATAACTCGACTCGAAATATACGGCATCGATAAACCATAACGACATAAAGAGTGGAATAAAAAGGGGATTTGCGGCAATCAAGAAGATGCATTTTCACGGGCGCAATCAGTTTCCTCTCGGTTTTCGCGAAAGCAGGTCATGACGGTGCACGGTTGAAGCCGAACGCGCTGCGTTTATACCAAGGGGACTTCGGAATCAATTATAAATCGTTACACGTACCCGCGTAATCGTATAATTCGAGTCACGAACGGATTAGCCGGTCCCTGACTTAATCTACATGGATCGTTAAGGAAATGCCTTCATGAACTTACAAATAACTAAAAATCGTTACTTTCAAACCAAATCGAATACGGTTTATCCAAGTGGAAAATCGTTTGAATTATTTTGACCTCAAGTGTTTGATTAACCGCTTCATCTCAACATCGTTTCAATGAACAAATTACTATTTAAAATTTCGATTCAAGTAATGCAGTTCGATTGGGTTAACAACCGGGTTCTATCAAACAGACTACGTTATTTTCCCGTTTCTTTGGTTTTGGGCCATCGTTAGAACCTTTCAAAAACAGTTTTGTTTTTGTCGTCAAGTCAAGTTTTTCCGGCAAAATGTATAACATTTTTATACAAATTTGGGTTCAAGATTGTTCAATGTGAAGTTGAAAATGATTCGAGCAATGTTATTAATTAACCTGTTTAATGAGAATAAATAGAATAAATAGAATGAAAAAAGGAAAAAGGTTTAGCAGCCGCAGTAACTCTATTTTGGTTTTCATTCAGTTCGTAAGAATAAAGCCAAGACGAAAAAGTTTAGAAGGGGAGGCAAAGAAAGCTAGCAAATTGTAACTCTGTCAAAATTATCGTCGCACTGATCGGTAAAGAAGAATGCGACACATTGTTAACCGGGTCCGGCTAGGTGGGGTATCTTTCATTGCATCGGTCGTTGTTCGGGCAGAGATAACATCTTGGCAAACGCTTGGGACCATCGTCGTGTCCTTACAATACGCGCGAGAGCGACGCCAAGAGCGTGGCCCATTCGAAATAAATTGTTATTCGATACCCTGAGAATTCTATTTCTATCTGACAAACTTTTATGCCGTTTGGGGCGATGTTTCGGGCGCACTTTAAAGCGCACCGGGTGTATGGCCGTGCGATTGTGACTGGGCCGCATCAACCAATCGGAACGAACCGTCCTCTTGTTTAGCCGATCGAGACATGATATTACAAAAAATTCGATACTCCACTTCGAATCGGTTCATTTGGACAATGTCAATTTTCAGATGTCTCCGAAGATTCGACTAAATTGTACCAAAACCTTTTGTACTTTCGGGTTTCCTTATCTCGCTGAAAGCATATCCAGTAAATAATGCCAATTGTGGATATAAATAATTGGTCGCTTTCGACCGGCCTTTTTTTTTCCCCTCCTTTTTTCCGTACTAAGGAGATATATGAAAATATGTTGACAAAAAATATCATTTATATAATAGAAACCGTTGGAATATATTATATTAAATGAAATTTGCATGAGAAAAATGGTATGCAACGTTTGCTCATGGAGATTTTCTAATCATAATCACTTATCTGGGAATATAATCGTGAATTACTGGTAAGAGAGGCAAATTTAAATAGTTTTTGCAGATTTGGATGGAATGCGGATGAATGCAACCGACATTCAGCTGGTCGGAACAAACGATTCTTCCATTTAGCTGATCCACACAAGATATCAAGCAAATTTGATACCTTTCTTTGATTTCCTTTATTGTAGTTGCGATCATTTCTAAGCTATCTTATGAATAATACTTTAGAGAACACGAACAACTTCGTGAAACTCAGATCATTCGGCAAACCCAAAAATTTGCTAATTGAGTTTTAAAAATAGTTCCTCCCTCGGTTTCTGCGAACTTTTCAGCATAAGTGTCAATTAACTTGGAAACCAAGCTGGATGTTCCAGTCAAAAGTGTCACCGCTAAATTACAATTTCTGTCCCAAGTTTTTCTCATTGAATCTTGCAGTCCGAAATGTATGTAAATCTTGAGACACATTTTGTTATCAAAGTCAAGCTGTGGCGGAGCCGGCAAAATAAGAAAAAAAAAGTTTATGTCAACATCACGACAATCCATAACACAACAGAATTGAATATCACAGAAACTTTCTCCACCGTGTCTTCGTATTAGTTTTTCCCTGTTGATTTTATTTGTTTTTTTTTTTTACTGCTCATCGGTTATGTGATAATAGTAATTTCAAAAGATGTCGTTTCTTTGTGTAAACTACAAATACAAAACCTCCGGGTTGCTTTTTGAACAGCAACATTTTTAATTCAAAAGGTTCCTTGAAAAATATATAAAAAGTGACATTTGATGTTACATTTTTTTTTTAATTTTGAAAAAAAAAATAGAATATAGATTAGAAAGTTTGTAACATTATATCCAATCCGGCATCTAACATGATTAGTCATTTGAAAATAATTAATTTTTATAACATCCAATACTTGCGAGCACTTTCTTCTCGCATAGTTGTTAAATATTTTTACGAAAGCATTTTTTTTTCGCCTGCGGTATTTCATGTTCATGTGACAATACAATTCAAAATCATTTTATATACACATTCTTGCGTCACTCATGTTACTTGGCATCAAAGTAACATTATATTGTGCTGCACAGTTTATAAATGACGCTAAATTTTTTGAACAAAATAATGAAACATGAGTCGGCCAGGCGTGATAAGGTGTTTGCGTTTAACTAAAGTTTCAACAATATTCTACAGGTGTTATCTCAGCACAGAGTGTACACGGCTGGAAATGTAAAGTCAGAAAGGATCGTCCGGTTCATGTGCATGCGCATCAAATTTTAACGAGTTCATCAAAAAACTTTATTTCCCCTTTCTTTTTCATTTTCAGCGTGACAAAAATTGTGCATTCAAATATTCCGAAACGCTGAATTTCATTCTCTCGTTCGCGCGCTCATCGTTTAATTTATGAACCGATATGGCAACTTTTCTCGAGGATATTCGCATTCATGTTCTGCCTTTAAGTAAGTGACGTAATTGAAACGCGAACGATAAAGAAGTCGATAATTTTATTAGCCATAAAGTGTCATTTTGCGAAAACCACTTACAGATTTGCTCAAATACCTGTGAAATACTATCTGCTGGTTATGCAACTTGCGAAACGAAAATTATCGCTCGAAAACTAACATCTCGTTGGGACCCGGGGTAATTCGAGTGCCTGCAGCCGATTTCCAGAAAGCGAGGCGCATCGGTATGCCGTCTCCTTTATCCCCAAGCTATTCATTTACATTCGCAAACGCAACGCGATCGAACAATTTGTCCATAATTCCAAGAAGTGTGTACCTTCCTAAAACGTTCGATTGGCTGCGCCCGTCTGCGTATTGCATAACACGCGAAATAGCCGGAAACGCACATTTCAACTAACTTAGTCATTTCGGGCTCTCTCGGTTCCCGTTACGGATAATTTCGCTTGCCAAATTATCGTCAGGTTTCATCAAGGAGAGGCAGTGAACAAGACAAAAAATCAAACAAAAAAAGATATAAAAAAACCAACGTTGGCGAATGGAACGTCACTCGTACTATGACGATAAATTATTCAGACGCAAATTTGAATGGCGGACTATTATGAGTGTCACAAAAGAGAAAAAGGAGAGCCGAACGGTCAGAAAGGATATTGCAGCAATTGAACGAGATGAGAGAGCAGAGGTTTACATACATTTCTACGTAGAAACGTGCTCGTCAGTCAATGAATGCCACACCACTCATCAGATAGTCCAGGACAGATGTTCACAATCGTCTCTTACGCCCGGGCAAAATTGTTTGTGCTACTGAACGAACATTTTAATTTAATTATCATTAGAAATATATATATATATATACATATATGTGCTCTTTCAGCACGTTCATACAAAATTTACAGCATTTGGATTCCGTTGGAGCCTCTGTTGAAATATTTAGGTTCGAGTTATTAGGTGTGCTTGAATCGAGTGGGCTGCCCGTCTCTCGATTAGAGAACAGTTTCAACTTATTCTTCGTTGGCTTTTGCATAATTAATTGTGTACAATGTTCGATCAACAAAATGAAATTTTCATTTTGATACAAAAAGTTCATTATTGTTGGCAAATGTAATTAATCTTGACAAGGGTACAAAAATGAGTTCACAACTTTTTTCATTCGATAATGCAAAGTTTTAATTGAACCTGTTGTTGCTTAGAAATAACGTTTCTTTGTACACCCTGAGTGTCTGATTTTTTTTCCCTCTATATTTCACATCAATTTTCAATATTTCTGATATTGTCAAGTACTAATTATATACCTACCGAGAACTGAATTGTGTACCGAAGTTATGTATTAAAGTTCACAAAGCGCATTGAACGCTGGTTATTATATGATGAGGTAAGGTCAACGGGCACTGTGTAATTGCATTATATAATATTGTATGTTTAATCAATCTTGAACGATCCCTAGTAAACTTAGTAACTTCAAAATAATCTCTAGGTATAACATTTTTTTATTAATTAAATTTTTATTCATTTATCTTTTATCAACCAACATTATAGGACACTTTGATCAGTGAATTAGTTTTAAAATCAATTATCTTGATTTTCTGTTGAGTTGGCTTTTCCTCGCGTTAGTTATACTGTCAACTTTGGCATGGTTTCTACATCACGAAAGTTTCGAGTTTCATTGTTATTTTTCGAGATTACATAAATTTTTGGAAGAAAAGAAAACATCGTCACAATTTCCTGCTTTTAGGCATCAAGATTATTATTATTACAAATGTGTGCTTTTTAAAAGTAAACTTTCAGAAAAGGATGAAGGGTGCAAGAGGAAAACATTGTTATAGAACCCGTTCAAAATGATTTGATAAAACTATTTTGAAATGAATGATTTTTGAAAATTCATTTACGGTTTGATAAAAATCCCCGCAAATTGTCTGGATTTTCTTGCCTCTTAGTTCAATTGAGAAACAATCTTGCGAAACAATAGTTTAGACTCCATTAAACCTGATCGCGTCAGATTAAATCTGATCTCTGAGTGATCAAGCTAAAAGTATCAAATCTGCAGCTGTATCGAAGTAAGCTCTTGGAACTAATACAAATGGAATTTAAGTTCCGCAAAAAGTCGGCGATATTAATTTAGAAAACTAATGCCAAACGACAAGAACATTTCAGCTTATATAACGAGTTATCCATTTTGATGGAGGGACAAAATTTATGATCACAGTCTCACTCGGATGAATGAGAACGTGGACGAAAAATTTTGCAGGGGAAAGATTTAATTAGATAGAGAGAGCGACTGGAAAAATATCGTACAATCTTATAAATGTGATGAATTTCGTATGATTTTGTAAAATGCATCACGATGCTTGAATTTAACCAATCAGCTGGCGCAGCAGTTTGAGTCTTCAAACGTAGTTTGGGCGAAGTTGAGTTAATTGACTAGTTGACTAAGCGCTGTCCTAATTGAAACACGACCTCGTTTTGTATCAAGTCATAATGCTACAAATCGTGCAAAAGATTTTCTTAATGCTACGATGACAGTAAATTTATGTGTAGATACAAGTCCAAGAGACATATTAAAAAAATATTTATTTTCAACAAGTCATTTTTTCGTATTTCAAAACTTGCCACTGTAAATCGGTTATAATTTCCAATGAACAAATAATTCAATCTAGTTAAAATAAAACTGTAATCTAGGTATGGCAGTTTAAAAACACCGGCAAAAAAGGACAGTTCTATTTGCTGTCAACCAATTTTTTTTATCAATAGGAATCTAATAAAACATGTAAAACAGTGCAAAATATTGAATGGATTACAATGCAGTGCTGAAAAGAAGGGTGGAAGATTTCTTTGAACTCGAGCAGAACGTAGAGTATGCTTTTCAGTTGGTGTACATGTCGTGCACTTATTAACGCGTTACATTGAGATCCACTACACAAGACATGAAGTGGTACTCAACACCCTAGAAAAGAAATCAATGGAAAAAAAGTTCCTACACCTCTTGGGTAGATTTTCTTCTTGACAAAAGATCAATGCACAAATTGTACAGACATAACGGCGAAGGAAAATAAACGGCATAATAAATTTCACATCCAAGTTTTCGTAGATTTTGCAATAAAAAAAAATGTGATTGTAAAAATAGTTGTAGAATGATTTATTTGACGATTTCATTGTTTGTTCTCATAATTCAAAGTTGGCTATGTAATTTGATTTTTTGTCTTGTACGCAGGAGGAGGGAGGACGGAGGAGGAAGAAGGAAGTGCACCGAAGTGAAGAAAGATAGGCTAACGGGTTAAATATTTTTGGATTCTTCAGTGGGCGATAAGTGGCCTCGCCCTATCACGTTCATAAAGTGATATATCGTTGTATTCACGACACGGCGGCGACTATGGTTTCGCACCGCAACAGCAACCACGAACGATAATTAAGACGGACGTTGATTCGCTGATAGCAGTTGGCCTCACGACGTACGTTCCATCGACGCAACTTGGCGCGGTCCTTTTGTTGCTCGCAGATCCGGAAGAGTCTCCTGAAGTTGGTTTGTCTGGTCAGGTTCCATTGTTTACAACAATTATCAGTTTGGCTTTCGCAATATTTTGGATTAAATCTGTATTGTATCCTCGCGGTCCAGACAAGTGCATTGTGCCTCCGATAACGATATTGTTCCAGCTTCCTTAGTTAATGATACGTCCATGCACTGCACGAGAACACTGTTATTAGAACTCAGAATTCATTCTCCTATGAAAAGCAGCCGAAATGGCGTTACGTAAGGAATTTGTACGTGCAAAATTGTACACGGACAGTTTTGCAAATAATGAAAACGTTTATTCTCCAGTTGAAAAACTCAATTTAAGTTTATTTTAAAACCAGAGAGTTTTATAACGTGTCAAAGAAATTTTCCAAATGTCCAGTTATATTGTGTTTTGAAATTGAAGTTCAGGAAGAAAAAAAAAAAAAAAGTTTCTCTAGTTTGTTAGTCTGCAGACTGTTTGATAGTTGCGCCTACTGAAGATTGTTACAAGAGTATAAAAGTTTGTAAGAGTATAAAGTTTGTATTATGTATCATAAAATAATGCCCAATGAATATTGAAAATGGTCAATTGCACTTTCAATAATAATTTCGATACAAGTGTTATTGCAGATTTGTATATTGACAATGTGGGATTGAAGAGGGACATATTGCACATAATATGAATTCAATTTATTCGCGAATTTGCGATTGCTGTTTGACGAAAATGATTCAACGTACACACATAATGTTATGTAATCGTAACTGAATATCCAATGCTCAAATAGGAAGAAATGTTATGGTCAATAATTTTCGTCAGGTCGATAGTTTTGTTTACATGATTAACGATTGATGTAATTTGACAAATTGCAAAATACTGAGGACAATGATTTTGTTTCTGAAGGGCGGTGTTGATTTTTGTTTTCGAATTTTGTTTCAAACTGATGACGGTCGAAGATTAAAAGTAAAAATTTTCGATGGGATGTTATAATTACTTGATAATGAATTAATGTGACCACGCCATTAAGCCAACGACTGCAAGCAGATAAAGCACAGTACATTTAATATGCGAATGTTGCACTACTGCAAATAATCTGTCGATTAATACAGCCTTCTGCCAATATACCCCATGACGGAGAGTCGCGGTGGTAACGTAATTCTGTGATTGCATTAACAACTAACATTATGCTGCATGTGTTAGCTGTTTCGATAACCAGCGCAGTTTTGAATTACAGAGCCATACCTTCTTTATTGGTAATCCAAAGTCTGCCCAATATCGATTATCCACTCCAAATCAAGATCTGACATTTATTGCATGACCAAATAATCCAGCAGTCATCGGTTCTGAGACTGTACAGTAATTTCTCCATGGTTGATGGGCACTCTAATGTCTGTCCAGGGGGATTGTTATGCTCTGCGATATCAGTTTAAAGGTACACATATATAATTACGGTAATTATTAAGTATTGTGTTTTAATGTGTACCACGAGCAAAATTATATATTAAAATTAACGAACCCTCATTACTTGTACGAATAATGATGTAGGATTTATGGCAGAGTAAATGATGATGAAGGGACGAAAGGGCATATTTTTTCATCTCCTCCTTCGCTCGGACAAAAATTTGACAAAAACGCATTCGCTTATTTTTATTCTTTTATATTTTTTAACTTTTTACATTAAACAACTCGTAGTCTATTTTTCAAGCTCGAATTTATCTGCATTTTATAGTCCATTAAAGTGAGTTTTGAATTGAACTGAACGTTCAGTCGTTTTAATTGGCTGTCACAGTTAAGATAATTTTTTTTTCTGAGTTGTGCAATACATGTTTAAATTAAAAAATTGTCTATAAAACATTGACATTTGTTGATCGATTGAAACAAACTGTTTGCAGTCAATTATGCGAATACAAATGATTGTACTTTTATATGCCAATACGTATTTCGCAATATAGAGAGTAGTACAGAGTGGCTAGCAGTTTTGTGACAAAATAACTACAAGTTATTGATAAGCAGTTATTACACGCGTATTCACACATCTTTACGCGACAACGCGTTGCAAACCTGTTAATATTGTTCTATTTTGTATTGGCGTGTCTTTTATTGCATCATTTTGTGCGATAGATTTAGTGGCCGAATTGCGCTAATCAACGACGACTCATACCACGTAGCCAAATTTATGTTCCTGCGTAATTGGACGGTGTTGCGAAAATGAGTCAACCGTTATTACTACATTCCTTGAAATTTGATCCCGATGCTTCATCAGTTAGTGTGTAATAAATAGATGAGTTATAGCTCGTCTTTGAATAGATGTATAACTGAAACGAGAACAAAGAGGCATACAGTTGAAATGATATTGTGAAATGTACAAATAAAAAAAATGTTCAAACCAAAATTCAGTTGTAAGTATTCAAACATGAGCGCCTTTAGATTGAAGGTTGTTAAATCTGAACATCGCAACGATGATTTTAGTGTCTGGTAATTACTCTGCCTCCATGAAATGTCTAACTAACCGTGGGCAAGCAGAGAAAACTTTTATTGCTCATTAGGTCAATTCGTAAAGTGCAAGTTCTTTGGATAAACATAGATGTATTCGCGATGATCAAACGATGAAGTTGTTCAGTCTGGGAACTATAAAACAAACTTATCTTATCTGGCCGCAAAAATCTGACGCCCGTGCATCATTTAATTTTCTCATAAAGCTTTTGCGAATGCCAATGAACGTCTGTGGGCGAAGCCGACGAATTCCCGAACGAGTGGCTCTCGACTCATTGAGGGCCCCCAATCGAACTTGATTCCCATAAGCTCGTAGTCTCAACTCTATAAAACTCGGCAGGAATGGCATTTTTATCGACACCTCTTCGGTTTGGCACTACAAAAAGCGTCCCCGCAAAAGGATCAGCAGCAGAGGAAAGAAAAACGAAGACAAAAAAAGGGGCGTAAAAAAAGAAATGTATAAAAAAGGGCCGGCGATTTGGGGCCAAGCGTGCGAATGTGCGACGGTCTAGGTATTCGGATGTTGGAAGATTGTGGCGATTCTCGAAAAGAAAATGCAAAATTGTTAATGACTGGCGCGGAGTTAGTATCGTCCCACGTTGACCAGGGACAAGTTTTCTGGCGGAGAGCGAGCGAGGCCCTTTGTTCGGGGGCCCGGAAAGATAAATTCTGCTAATAAATGACCGTGGGCATCTATAGCGGCGCGGTAGCACCTCGTTATCCGGAGCAGCGTGTATACACGGCCTGTTTTGCAGTGTTTTCAGCACGGTTTGGTATCACGGGAACCCGATAAATCTTGGATAAACTCACGACGAGAGCTGAGAGCGAGCCACGATCCAGCCTAGAACCCCATTGCTCTCGGATTCTTCTGGACCTTCTGTTTTTCGATCCTCGCGTCCGATGTCACCTATTCGTACACGTTTGCGCTTATCCGGAAACAACATTGAAATACTTTTTAACAGCCACTCTCGAAAAATCCGGGACGAGACGCGATTAAGATCGTCATCGATCGTGGCCCGTTGATAATCGTTCGTCATTGTTTCCGGTCATTTTGTCCTGGATATCGTTGAATCAAGAGTGACAATTAATGTTAACGTGAGTGAAATTAAATTAGAGATTCAATTGATCCTGATAAAGCGTCCGGATAATGTAACTCAAGGCATGATCAGATACTCCTATTTGTAGTTCATGGTTGGGCTCGATCAAAAGTTTACTCAAACTCGTGATCCCAAGCCTCGAGCATGTCTTTTAAAGATAAGCCAACAAGTATTGTTAATTATAAAAATTGCACATTCCATTGTAAAATCATTAAAAATCGAATTAACATTGTAGAAATTAAAATGTTTCAGATCCGACGATTTTACTGCTGCATAAACAGTTATTAGATATGACAACAACTTTGCATAAACCGATATAAAAGTCTGTGGATTATATAGTAAGATGATATACACGTTGTAAAATTTTTGCTAGCGCAGGAGTTTCGGTTACTTGCGCAGGATAAACTTTCGTCGAGGGATAAATTTGCGTTGATACCATTGTTATAGCTTTATTTCGGATTTTCCACGTCAAGTTGCTTGTAATGATTTACCCTCCTTTTTTTTTTTTTTTTTTTTT
Source organism: Trissolcus brochymenae (assembly GCA_030523145.1). Lineage (NCBI taxonomy): Eukaryota > Metazoa > Arthropoda > Insecta > Hymenoptera > Scelionidae > Trissolcus > Trissolcus brochymenae. The sequence continues at coordinate 241,880 of JAQQRF010000455.1, forward strand.
TTTTTTTTTTTTTTTTTTTTTTTTTTTTTTTTTTTTTTTTTTTTTTTTTTTTTTTTTTTTTTTTTTTTTTTTTATTATTATCGCTTTTTCGGTGAAAGTGCACGAGTTTTAATGATGGGTTTTGAAAATAAGAAAAATTATATAACACCTGTCAGTTTGTAATTGAAAGCTTTTATATTTTATGCATGAAAACCTGTGGAACATTGCTCGCGGAAGAAAGATCGATCCGCTGATTGAATACGGTGCTGTAGGCACAAGATTTGCCGTGAAAATAAAAAAAAAAACATTCATGTGACGTTATAATTATTTATTATTCATTAAAAAAACTGATGCGATATTTAATTGATATTGCATTAATGACTAGTTACAACTTTGATCAAACTCAGTCAAATTCGATCAGTTTTGGTCTGGACGATGTAAAATTGGATTTAAATTTAATTTAATTCGACTAGTTCAGTTACAATCCGGCTAAACTGGAATTAGTTTTGCAACAAGAAACAAAACTGTATGATTACGAAAGGCAATTTCATCGTTTGTCCAGCTAATCTTAATCGAATTACACTTTAAAGAGACTGCACACAATATGTTCAGTGGGTAATAAGATAAGAAATATTCTACTTGAAAGAAGCCTCTTTTAATGTCATCAATGGCGTAAATGGTAAGAAAAAAATTCCATCAGCACAGTCAAAGAATGTGAAAAAAAAACGTTGGTTTTGTAAAAAAAGAAGCATTGAATGTCTGAGAGATGGTTCAAGTTTGTATGGGTCAAGGTTCGTTCATCGAGTTGGAGAGAAAAGATTGAATGACGAATCATGAATCTGGCGATCTACATGCACGGGCTATACACACAGCGAGTTACAATGAAAGTGAGAAATATAGCACATGGGTATTATCCCTTTCTAACATATATGCGAGACGGTTATTTACTAGAACATAATCCAGCTACCGTATCATATATCTTTTGGCTCCCTCGGGAACTCGAGCAATTTATTAACGATGTTTTTCGGCGCGAGTCGATAAAAATTGTCGGTGGCGTGCAACTTACGTAATTGTGGTGGTATTCACGATTGTTTCGCGAAGTATCACGTGATTCAATAAAGCGTGACTAAGTGCTAAACGAAATTATTTGCCGAATTTTATTTAATAATTTCAAATTTACGACTGGTATTCATTTTTATTGTTATGACTCACGGGTTATAAACATTGTTCCAACTTTCTCCTATTTTCTGGTTCACAAAGTATCTCTCTCTTGCAAACTATTCATAATTCGTCGAACAAACACTGGTTCTTACTTCTTGCGATTATCTGCGACCCGATAGCTGTGTGTCTCATCACGAAAACTTTGTTTCCTTTCCCCAATTCATTATAACTGGAACGACCACTGTTCCGCTTTTTATTTGTCAATCGATTTCTATTGTTGCCCGCGATCGCACTGATTTAGCTCAACCGACTTAAAAGAGCCAAGTAATACAAAACTGTGCAAATCGCGTGCAAACCCCCCCGATTTAATCGACAACGAATTTCTCACAGTTATTAATTCGTTGTTTATGTTAATATCAAAGCCATTGTATTGGGAAAACAATGTCGTAACGAGTTTAATTAAAATGCCACTACTTAAAGGTTGTTAATAAAAGTTCCACGACACCCGCAAATCAGGTGGAATGTACTTTTTTCGCAACCAGAAAAACTGTCTGATTCAGTTTATTGAGTTTCTTGCTCGTTATTCCGTCGGTGGTTTTTTTTTTTTTTCACTCTGATTTTTAACTCACGAATCGGAACGACAATTTTGATGCATCGTCGTGTTAATTATAACCTTTTATTATGTTTTTCGAGTCTTTTCATAAATGTCAATTTTCTTGTTGTAACTTGTGAAGCGAATATCAAATTCGAACTGACAGAAACAATACAATTTTGATCGATAGCCGAAATGTTAGACTCGGTTCCAGGAAAAAAAAAATCAAACTAAAACAAAGAAACAAAGCTGAACTGTTACGGCGATCTATATAAAAACTCACGTCTTGATGAGACACTTAGACTAAAAAAAAATTCTTGCCCCTTTTTTGTACGGCTTGAATACAACTTGGTAAAAAAATACGTGGAAGATTGAAAGGTAAGAATTTTTCTTGACTATTCAAAAAAAAAAAAATTTCGAATGTTATGCTTGGAAACTAGTTTCATTCTTTGCGCATCTCTTTATTCCTAGAGCGTCTATTCTTCAGGTTTGGAAATTAATACGAGCATATAAATCGAAATAGGCCTCACGAATCTAACATTCAAAAAGCCACTAGAATAATTATCGTCATACATCAAGTCGGACTAATCTGAAAAGCATCTTTCTCCCCTCGCGCGCGAGTCACAATCTCCGAAACATGGCGTGGCTCGAATTCGTCTCGTATCATTTCGTAACTTGATTTGCGACGTATATATTTACAGATAACCCGGAACTCGGAGTACAGGACAAAAGTGAAGGCACGTGCAAGGCAGAAAAAAGCGAGCAGCAAAAGTGACCGAAGAGGAAGAGATGAACCTTTTCAAATATTTGTGACGCAAATTACGAAAGAGTTTTGATTCGGTGTAAAATCGTGATTCGCTTGTTACTCTGGTCGAGGCACGGCCATTACATGATCGCGTATCAACACCACGGGGCTCTTTTTCTTTTCAATAAGCTTGCCAATTTCAAGGCAAAGTTGCAACGTCAAAGCAACCTCGAGTGCTCGACGTAGTGACCTGGGCCGCGCGCTATCTTCCGCGCGGATCGAGGATCGAACGACTTTTACAGAAAGATAACAGGAAGCGCTCGAACGATTTATCGAGCAAGAATATCTCTCCGTACCATATTATTTCAGACTCATGAGAAATGTTTACCGAAGAGTGGAGATCCATCGACGTATACCTGACTCGCTCACGGCACTCAGCGGGTCAGCGTGCTTTTTGCCCACGCGAAACGTCAAGTGGCTCCGCCGTGGCCGAGCGCAACCTCGCACGAAAGTGAAACGCCGAGAACCATCAAAACAAAAGCAATCCGAACATCCTCCCATTTGCGCTCGCCCCGTCCATCGCACCGAATTCATTCCCCAATCGATCTCTGTTTGCTTCTGAATTCCAATATATTATCACCCTTGATGCGATTCAGTCACTGCACATTCCGTTTCTCATATATCTAAAAGCGCCAATTTGCTAAACAATCAAAAACATACAGTTTACATCAACAATTTCGCCTTTCTCTACATCCAATGTTTTCATTTAATTCGTCAAAACAGGTATCGCGATTATAACGATTCATACAATTTTGTCTTCCATCACTATGACATTGTTTTGTCGGGGCATTTTTGTGTTAACCGCGATGCAATTTTGAAGAAAAAATTGGCCGAGGCCAATTGAATTAAAGACATGCTCATCTTGTTCGATCGATTAAACCGGCAACATGCACAATAGAGGGAAACTATAATTTTGACGAACAATTCTTATATCGAGCTGCCTTGGGAATACTACTGGATATTTGATGGTACTAACACTACAACATAACTGTCAAATAACGGCGCAGATGCTACTCGAAGGTACATTAAAATTTCTGTATTTACTCTGGAATTCAGCATAGCGCGAGTGATGCCACAAAAATTGCTAACAAGCGGATCTATAAGAACGTCACTCGAAAGTGAAACGAAGCAACAAAAGCACTGGAAATCTTGACTGCGTTGCAATCGTGCAGTCCTTGTCTGTTGAAATACACTTCGCAATCGAGTTACGAGAGAATTGCTCCCGACGTCACGACTCGGCTATATTCTGCCGTGGATTTTTGTACGCGGGGGCGGAGGTGAGAAGAATTGCGGCGCAAAAATAATTGCCTGTTGCGGGGTAATTGTTTGATGCTAAATAGCTGTATCGTGCATAGGCAGCCGGCCGCGAACGAATCCGAAATATGCTTCGTTGGGAACTTTGCGATGCGCGTAAACGTCACTGTGCGCAAAATTTTTGCACGGCCTTTGTCCGTGATGTCACATAGAAGGCTCGATGATGCGCATTGTTATAAAATGGACGCATTTTCCGCCCCGTCGTGCAAATTTGTGTTCCAGTTATTTGCCGCGTCACTTCGACGTGCACTGCGGCTTTATATTTTTTGACGCGAGACAATGAAAAGATAATTAGTCGTGCGTTAAGTGCGATGCAAAATTGTACAAACTTCTTTTTTTTTCTGTTTTCAGTTGACTAGTTTTTGTTTTTTAGCTTGCTCAAGTGAGATTTAAAATTCCAAACAAACGGACAGTCGGTGTTTAACTAGACATGCGAAAATAAATCTTCTAAACGTCCGATAAGATAATTTAATTAAGCGTACATATTTATTAGGTACATCGAGAATCCTGTTATAAAGATTCCACTGGAATTTCGCATTTATATTTTTGTGTCGTGGATGTTTACGCTTCTTTCAATCAGGAACGGTTTATTGGATCGTATAATAATAATTTCTGTCCTGTTTTTGATTAACTAATGTAATCTCGAAAAACGTGACGAATAATTTTCAAACAATTTTTATGACACGCTGGATTATAATAAGGTACGACACAAAAAAGTTATAGCTCATTATTCTCGATTTTTTTTCTCGAATCCAATAATAAACTTCCTTTTTAGGATATTTAAACCAATTAAACGTTATAAGAACACGAAAGATAATAGAATTATGACTAATCCGTCTGCATTTCTTGGCATTTTATAGAAACTTGTATAAATTATGCTTCCTTTTGTGTCAATGGAACAAGTCCCGGCTGATTCATCAAAACCGTGACAAGTGTGGCAAACGTGAACATTCATGTTTCTTATTAATCGAGAATGAAAAAATACACAAAGGTTTTGACAAATTTGTATTAACAAGTATAACGTCAGAAGTCAATTATAGAACTGCAAAAAATGTTTGACGCTCTATATCGACAAGAAGTTTTTGATAATTCATATACAATCTATAGCTCTCAAATAACGTAAAACTAATTAATTAATCCATTGATTCGCTCAGATTATGAAATAAACTAAAATCATCAATATACCTATTTCCTCTCATTTTTTAATAATAATTAAATTCCATCAAAAATGTATGGAGCACATCACACAAAATTACACAAGAATTGTTTGTTTGTTTGTTTTTTTTTTCTTTTTTCCATCCGTGGTGTTTCGAAATTATTTGTTCACTATGTAATATTCCGTTTTATTTTCCTTTGTCGTACTTAACGCTAAACAAATAGAGGAGAGTAATGTTTTTGCGCACCGCTCGTTGTTTTATATGTTCCTGGAATATGCGCTGTAAAGTAGTTGCGGTTATATATCTCGACAGTATCGAAAATTATCTGACAGAAGAAAACCTGTCAGGTATTGTCGATAATCACAATGTTGCCTCTCTCTTTTATCTTGTATTTGCAACCCACAATTCAGGCGAAAACAATTTGAATTGCGTTAGAAAATATAAACAATAAAAATCAATCCAATGAGGTTGAAAAAAAAAAAAAAAAAAAAAAAAAAAAAAAAACATGAACGTCAGTGTCAACGCGTGGCATATATATATACTTTTGATGAAATTATCGTTGAACAAATAAAGTGATCCGATACTTCTGCAACATTTGTTTTTGTAGAATCATGACATGTTATTTAAACGCATCGAAACGTACCGAACTCTGGTCATAATTCAGGTTTGAGTATACACAATGTTTGCAAAAGCATATAGAGATGTTTGTGGGATAAATAATGCATCTTGGTAACATTAACGATAATTGTAAAACACCGAAGAGGGATGGATTTGCGATCGTCCCGAATGATTTGATTAGCGAGGCAAATGCGTATTTTCCTCTTCTATATACGCGAGCATTTTTTCCTTCTGCATGTTGTGATCCAGGCTCAAAGAGTACGCGCTTTCATATATCATCGCAGCATATCCGCGGAATGTCCAGAGGTTATCTATGGTATATTAGAAGTTCTTACTTAAGACGTCTACACTGCGCTTATCCGACGAAGATTTGTGTCGGGTTTTGCACTGTGCTAAACATTCCATATGCGAACATTATATATGAGCTTATTATATGCGTTTGTGTGTGTACAGCCAGAGTCGTAACAAGGGATAGATAATTGAGCGGACCCACGAGTTATGCGACGATGAAAAAGAATTGTTTAATATATTGTTTTTGTTATGAATCATGCGGCGATCGACTCTCAGCGTTGCTAAGCAAAATTTTCAATCAATTAGATTTTATTTGCCCGTGAGAGTCAATGTCCGCATGCTTCAAGCATTTTGATCAGTTGCGATAAATCTCAGTGCGAAGCGGTATAAAATTGCAAAGCTTTCATTTTGGGTTTGCATTTCAAATTTGATAAAAAGAGCTGCCAAATGAAATACGTTTTGAATTATAAAAGCGACTATTTCTGAGTGCAGAACCGAAAGTTGACATAGCCAGAAGAATAATCGAAATTTCAATCTGACAAACGGTAGACGGAAAAAAGTATACAATCTAATAAGAATGTCTGTGCAATTTCATACAGCCGGGATCGAGAATACTTGTGCGTTAACCGAAAAGTCAAACTACCGAACCGTCTCCGATTCGATTAATTTGGCATGAAAATGCAAATGCAACAAAGAAACAACGATCGAGGTCCAATTACAATTCGGCGTAACAAGGCAATTATCAAAATTGCGATCTGAGTGTGACCGTTGAGGACACAATCTCTTTTTCTACGACCAATACCGAGCGTACGAACTAAAGAATGACGAAAATAAAGAGAGAAATAAATTTCACTAATAACATCTCATGCGATCAAAGATCAGCTTCCATGTGAATTTTTCGGAGCGCATGGTAATAGCGCAGATGTGGCCTTGGCATAAAATTACCTGGGTACATCCCTGTGTGTGTATAGGTACGTAGCGTCTCGCGTATGGAGGGACGATTTATCGCTTTATGGAACGCCAAATGAGAAGGAAGAGGAGTGCGCTCTCGCGATGTATATCCGTGTAGAAAGGTAAGTGAAGGGTCGTCGTTGGTTGTCGCGATGCACCCTCGAGGTTAAGTGGCGATCCGCGAACTTTTATAATTATTTCTTCGAAATTGAGCCAGTTAATCTGAGATTGGACATGGTCTTTTCGTCGCGCTGAAAGACCTCCTGAGGCCCTGGCAGCCGAGCACACGCGAGGTGTACCAAAACGAGCAGCTGAAACGTCGAGACAACGAAATTTAAATTGCTTCGAATAATTGGGCCGTGGTGACCAAAGCGTACAAAACGAAGCTATCGATGGGCAAAGATTTATGCCACCTCCGCATAGACCAAACTTTATACTCATGCCACGCTCAGTCAACAGAAACAATGTTCAAATGTAATCGAACGAAATGACCGCTCGGGAATCAATTTCGATTTCAGCGCGCGTCCGAGGGAGTATAGACCAATTAAACCAACGATGCGATGTAATCGATTTCAAATTATGCACAAACGTGTACCCGAGGAACGAATATTGCACGCCACGAATATATTCTCTCCTTGCGGTTTCCTTTTTCATGCCCGCGCGCTGCTTTTCTTTTTGCGCGCGCGCCCCTGCCCAGTTTGTTTGATTGTTTTTGTATAATGCCCCCGAAGGAATGTTTGATCTTTCCTCGCGTCCGACAATTTATCGAACAATCCGACGAGTATGTTTCGTCCAAATATGTTAATGGAAAATCAGAATGTCCACGAAATTCTGGTATTTTAACAATCCTCTGGCTTTTTTTTATGCGTGTCTCATTTTTGTTTCATCCGGACAATTTTCGCACAGTTTAAGACTTTTGAGACAAAAATCGACATTTTTATTACACAAAGCCTTTTATGACCCTGAACAAAAAATCCATGTCGGACAAACAAAGTATGTTTGAACAACATTTTACAGATTTATGAAAGGGTAAATATGATTACACACGCTTTTATAAGAGAAAACTATAATTGTTTCGACCTCAAAAGAGTTATTGTGCGTAAAGATGTGAAACAGAAAAAAGTTTTGTAAATACGCATGTGATTCACTTATAGAAATGATTCGATTTTTGTGTCATTGCATTTCCAAGTTTGATTACAGAGCCGAGCACTTTTCTAAAAACTGTGATTGAATCGCACACATGTGATAAATCTTGAGCGACCAATTAATTAACGCTGTATTTTTTGTAATCAAATTCAGCGTGACAATGGAATTGAATTAAAACGCATTGAAAGCCTATCGGGAGTACGTGCATTTTGGTTGATTAAATGAAAACTCATTTATTTAATTATACGAAATAAAAACACAGCACGCGACAATTTAGGGAATGCATAGGCTTATCTAAATACTTTTTATCCTTCACTATTGACCGATCAAATATGCTTGAATCATCAAAAAAAAAAAAAAAAAAAGAAAATTAAATACAGTTGATGATTTAAACAAAGACTAACTGAATGGATAATTTGATCAATTTGTTAATTCCCAAGATTGAGACACCCCGACGACAAAATGTAAACAGCTTGGCACAATTATCCTGCGAAATGGCGCGCAATAAAGCAGACAGACCGGCGTAATATTTTTATGCGACTCACTCGGTATTGTAAAAATGTTTTACATTATACATCAGAACTTTATGTGGGAATCTACTTCATACTCCATACAATGTAAGATACTTAACTTTTAAAATTGCTACGTTGAGTAAGTGAAATGGCGAACCCATACATTTTGCAACGGCGGTAGGGTCAATTGTGCCAAAAAGATAGTAACCGATATTAATCAATACCCTCAAGTCATTAAACCTATCAACACGTAGACTTGTTTGAATACGCCTTTAATGCTTTTCGTTCAGCTCGTAATGGCTCGGGGAAGACGACTTGTACAAATGCACCGGAACAAAATGTCATTACAAGCCATACAAACGTTGATACCCTGCGTATCATACGGATGATAAATCCAAAATTATATAATCAAAAGAGAATATAAATTCTAAACTTCAGAAATTGCAATTTAATTACTCCATCCATTTGAGAAATGACGATGTTGTGTTTTTATTTGAGTTGGGACACCTTGCAAAAGTCTACGCAACATAATTCCATACCTCAATCAAAAGCAATTGACGGTGCCACAACACTCTTTTAATCAGTACGTCTCTTCTCGAGAGATGAGAGTTTGTTGAAATCTGCGGCGCGGTTTTTCGTTGGCAAAGTGTAATTTATGGCACTCGAATGTTTAATCTGTTTTGTCGTCGCATAAAGGCGTGCATGGCATTCTTGCGTTGGCCCCAGTCATCGTCTAAATTATTTTGAATTGTTTTTATGAGAATGCTTATGAGCATGCAGAGGCAGCGAGTGAGGATAAACGAGTCAATTAGCAACGAATTAGTCATCACAGCCGACCAATATGCGCGAATCGACTCTCGCGCGCACAATGGACTCCTTTATTTTTGTGCTCTATAAATCTGCAATTTCGCAGCCGATTATCGGCGTTTGCTTTTTATACGCCGATGAAGGAGTTGCATTCAAGAAAGTGTATCACGTTTATGGACTTATCGATGGCTTTTATTATCGCGAACGTTTTATGTCCTGATAGGTTAATGATTTTATACCCTCTCTCACATCGGAATCGAGAACAACGTTTTTATTGTAGGTGGAGCGTATTAAGATGCAAGTGTCTTTATTGCTCTTTTACGTCTTATCTTTAATTTATAAACGTGTACGCCAATATTAATGGCATTACTTTTTTTTTTCATTCCATCGCATTTCGCTGTCACGATATATTTCTTTTCATAAAAACTTATTTGCAAGGTATAAACATTTTTTTTTTCATCACGAAAATGTCACGCGAGTAATACCAAGTTCAACATTTCGTGACAATTATTAACCCAATGAACAGAGTTGATGTTGTTAGTTTACAAAGGGCGTAAAACGCTTTAACATGGATGCCGAAAACCGTTTACAAGTAAACATCAAATTTTAACCGGATTATATACTATAGTCCCGTCCTTAGAGATCATGTTGTAAATAAAATGAAAAATTACTTCAAAACAAGATGTGAAATTTGACAAGATTGTCATGAAAATTGTATCCTAAAACAAATGAAAGCTACAAAAAATTTTCCATTCTATTGAATGCAAAACGGCGATTTAAATTGTCAGGAATAACCACGGGAAACGTTATTTTTCATTTGAAATGATAGAAATTGTAAATGAGTTTTCATCGCGGTGAGGCAACAAGTGTACGTTACTTTCCGTGAAGCTACCAGTTTTGCAAGTTAACGCGAGTGCATTTTTCTGGGCTGCGTGTTTTGCATCATATTTGCCCGGCACTTCTGAGTAACACAACATTTACATCTTTCGCGGGCGATGTGACTAATATTTTAACGCGCTCGGTGGAAACGGGCGCGCATGCAAGTGATAACTTAGCGATGCGGCGCACGGACAAAATAAATTTCGTCGTGTAATTCAACGCGATATGTATTTTTGCGAAAGGAAAAAGTCAGGGGAGGACAAAAAAGACGGCAAGAGCTGTGTGAGGGGCAACTGTACGCGTTTCTGATTGCGAATGATCCGCGCGGCGCGTTCTTTCCAGGCCGTGAATCAGAGGCTCTCGCTGACACACGACGACATTTCCCCTCGCGTGCAGCGAATCATCAAAATAACCGCAAACGTAGACGAAATACATTACGTATGTTCTAAATAGACAGTGTAAATAATATACGATGCACTCAAAGTGAGACACGATTCTGTCTATTACCGAGAGCCTACATTTCCGGGTTCGACTCGCACGGATTATACACGCGGATCCATTACGTTAGCAGCATAGTTTCATAAATTACACTTAAGTGCGTTGAACAAGTATTTTCAATCGCGTTAGGATTCTTGTTTGCTTTTATTAGTTATACGGCATCGACATTCGGTAAGTCTGGCTTCAATGTTGTGTAACAATGGCGAGGTTGTGGAAAAAGTAAGGGGTCTCTGAATGCCTTTGGTGAGCGCCACTCTCGAAGGGACGACGGTCCCATTTTTATAGCACAAGTTGGGAGAGCTAGTCTATATCACGACGGAGCGTCTTAAATCAAGTATGAAAAGGATCTTTTAAAACAGATTTTTGAAGATTATACCTGCTTGAAATCGGATGAGGTGTGGGCCATACAAAAATGAACTCAATACCGAGCAAAATGTTTTTCTTCTACTTTTTTTACTTTTTTTTTTTTTTTTTTTTTTTTTTGATAAATTTGAAAGTTGCAACTGAAAAAAAAACAATTGTGGCGGTAAAAAAATGGTTAATCTCTCATCTTTGGATATTGAAGAGATTTGTTATTTTCTCTTATTAAGAAATTTTTAGTCATTAAGACATGCGCCTGACCGAATTAGATATATCTCGGATGTAAAATAGACAAATTTGTTGGTTGAGTGAGTCAGAGGTTTGCGGTATACAAGTTACCGCAAACTACGTGACATCGATTAGAAGGTATCCTTCGGCAATACGTCAATCTATAGCAGTCAAATGTAATCAGAGGAACTGATTAACTTGTTTGAAAAGACTGTCCCATTTAGCGGTCAGGCGAACAAAATTGTCTATACATAGTTTATGGAAAAAAAAAAAACAAATATTTTCAACGGATTTTTTTATGTTTTTAAATTATCGCGAAGAATATCTTTATGGCTGTTTAACAATGATGATAAAAAGAGTACTTTGGGAAAGGAAGCGGTTAAAATTGAAATGAATAAGACGTCAGTTTTTACGTGAAAAGTAATTATTTTGTAACGAGAGGATTGTCTTTAAATTTGATGAGGCCTTTTTAATAACTGTTTATTTTTTTTTTATAACGACTTTGTTTTTCGATTTACAGGATTATAATTGTACTGGAATGATTTTGTCAGGAATGTGCAAGATTGTTTCAAGGTTCTGACCCGATTGAAATGCCCTCATTGACTTTTTCTAATTTTCATTGCCTTGCAGAGAGCAACTCTCGACAATCTTTTTAACAACGAACAATCTTTATTTCTTTCTTCTGATCCTGTTATTATAAACACTCACAAAACTGGTATTAAAAATCTTTGTTTAATTCGTCCCAGTGTTTTTGCAGTGTAAATTAACATTTTTATAAACTTTATTAATTGGGCAAAAGTTAATTACTCGGCTCTACCTTGGCATCCAAAATTGAACGTCTAATTCTAAGTCCGTAGATCATCTTGTACAGGGCAAAAACTACACCCTCTTGATCGGGAACTAAAACAACAAGTGGAACGGTAATTACAAGCCTTAACCTCAATGAGTGTATCCCCTATGGTTGAAAATGCTGAGAACGTTATAGGAGTCGCGTGTTCGCGTAGATGCGAGCAAGCGAGATGGAAAGAGAGAGAGAAAAGAGAAGAGCTGATATAGGCAAGCGGGAGAGATCACCGGTCTCGTTAGGTTGTTATAATATATTCGTCTGATCCACATGTAACTGTTTGAAATGCTGCCAACCCCGTTGCGCTCGTCGCAACGAGATGTCTCGGTCGAAGCGTTACAAAGAGCGATCTCTTTCTTTCGCACGCGGAGCACATTCTCCGGGGTGGTCGCGACCATGGACCAACCATACTCGCCTCTATTTGCCTCTCTCTCTCGGCTCATTGCGGGTTGTGATTTTTCGCCTCGAACTCTTTTTACATTGCTTCTTTTTCTTCTCTCTCTCTTTGTTGCGTTGCTTCTCTCCGGACGTATAACATACAATTACTCCAGAACAGATTACACGAGCATGGGAGCAGCCATTCTCTCCTCGTTTACGATCTCGACGTCGCGATCACGTTGCCCGGCCCAGACCTGGAAGCGTTTCGACGGCTCCTCGCGGATCAGCATTAGCCGCGAACGAGACTTCATTCTCGGCGTCGTTTTCTTCCCTTTCGGCTCGTGTCTCGTTATATTCGGCCCTCATTCCACCGGCTATAATCATTAGAGCCCTTTTTACCGCGCCGACAAATCTCCACTCCCAGCGCGAAAGTTCGCGTTTTTGTTTTTGTGTGTTTTTTTTTTTTTTTTTTCGAACTTATTATTTTCGGGCAGCTTGGATATTGCTGTTTGTGTCAACAGCGTTTACCTTGCTCGCGCGACCAATGGGAATTAGAAACGGCGGCTGTCGGTTCCAATTTCACCGCAAAGTCCCGGGACGAGAGAAGCCACTTGGACAATTTGCGCCGATTCATCATCTGCGATGGGTTCGCAACATCTGAAAATGAATTAGACCCTGGTGAGACATTTATTAGAATGCGATCTGCTGAGGAACGGTGGTTTGTTTTTCTCGGGATTAGGACTCTCTGTGGCCCGGCCCGAGTGACACACATTTTTGAACGCGAGAAATGGAGGGGTGGGATTAAAATTGGTTGAATCATTTATTTAATCTTTACAGATGACTACGAATTTATTACCGGATAAAAATACGGCGCTGGAAAAATATAAGATTTGGTGAAAAATAAACACGTCAGGCCTACACGCTGTTTTATATACAAATGTTATTTATAAGGTCCAATTTATAATGCCGTTCCGAATATACAACTGGGTTGAGATGTTGAACAATTTTTAAAAAGTGACGTTTTTAATCAATTTTGCGCTTTGTTGAATCAAATCATTACACTCACGTTGAATGACAAACAAAAAAAGTTTATACGATTTGGAAAACACATCGAGAGACTGATCAATTTGGTCATACGTCAAATTTTATTGAGACCCCAACAGAGTGTCGATTCACATCAGTTTACATGACAGAGCAACGGCTTAGTGCCATAATATCTATCGAACTCTCCGAATCACTATGAATAAAAATTTTTATTGACACACAAAAGCCCATCCGTATATATTGGAACTATGCGATTTCTGGCTGTCATAAAAAAACACATCCGCACAGACTCATCGGCCGTGATGCCTAAGCTCGTAAAATCAAGAGCAAAAATTCATTTCGAAAAATTAATAACACGCCTGCGAAAATTGAATTCCCTCGAGTCTGCGTGCATTTCCATATCGTAAATTTTCGCGTTCGACCGGTACGTTAAAGACCGCTTTCAGGTTAAATGTAACGTAAAAAATAAAAAAAAAAAAAAATTCGTTGAACAGAATGAGCGACTTGGGAGACGCGTAATAACCATCATCTCCGGGTTCGTTTGCTGAACGTACCACACGTGAGGTGCGGGTTCTACTTCTTTTCTCTAGTCGCGGCTAGATGTCGGACGTGGTGGCGCACAATTGTGCGCGAAAAATTCCGAAATGATGCGGAACGTGCGCCGTCAACGGAAGCACCTGTCTCTTTCTCGGGTGGCCCCTCGTTTATAAATCTAACGTACAATCAAGTTTATGGCGTGCAGAGCGGAGAGAAGTTAAAGAAGAGTGAGAGCACGGACGATGGCCGAATGGGGCACCAGCTTATTATAGCCTTGTTAGGACGAAAAGGGCAGGTGCTCCGTTTAATTTCGGACAATTAAAGTGCCCAATCCACGTTGGCCCCCTTTTTGTATCTGCTTATCGTAAGCCGTCGCGAGAAACGACGTGCTTCGTTCGATATTATCTTCTCTTTTTTTTCTCTCTTTCTCTCCTTTTCACTAGCCTTTGTTTTGTAATCACTGTAATAAATACTCGCCCGATTTGCGTCCTAAACTGATTTGCTCATCAAACATTCACTTCGCCGCGCGACTCTTGTTAGAGAAAATGATGGGCACTCTGATTACGGATTACTTATTCGCAAAGAAATTGACAAATTGTTGGGATCGAGCAGCCGTCTAGATTAGAACCACGTCCGAACATATTCATGGCTAATTCATTTATTTTTGTTTCCGAAAAACAAAATTATTTTAATTGCTGCCGACAGATTTTTATTTCAAAGCAGTGTTTAAAATTGATTGTTATCAACACTTTGGCTTACATGGTTTTACTTAAAATCGTGAGATTCTCTCAGATACAAGTGATGATGTTCGATAAAATGATAATCTGTTTGGGTGTGAATAAAAGTTTACACATTTGGAAATTTTAAGCACCCTTTTTTGCAGCAGGTACTTTACTTTTATACTTATTGATTGTGGAACGTAACAAGCGTGTGCGTCGGTAAGTAATTTGTCTGCTCCTTCATGGATTTTTCTCTTAGTCGCCCTGTAATCATCTGTGAAACTAAATCTTTGTTACGCACAAAACCCCGTATTATTTTTCGTTGTTGTATCTGAGCAGTGTATAATTACTGTGGTTTTGATTTGGTGTTTAACATATTTGCGGTTCGCTTATAATCCACCATTTTTTTTTTTTTTTTTTTGAGGGTGCACGCCATGATAAAGATGAAATTGCAAATCAGTTATGATGCATTTTAAACACCTTCAACTTTTTTACGGCTGTTATAATAAAGATCAAAGTTTGACTTTTGTTGACGTTACAAACTTCAAAATAATAGTAAGTTATCTTAAGGGGAAAAGTAAACAAAGTTGCGCAGTTGGAAAATTTTCACCGTCAAAAGTAATGAAGATAGGGCGCGAAAGACAGAAGACATAATAATTAGAGACAATGAATCATGATTTTTGCTCAAATGTTCGCTTAATTTTCAGCCAAACAGGTTTTACATTCAAAAGTCTGCCAATTTTCTAAAGCCAAATTTCTACACATTCTCTAAGAGTGCGTCTAAACTTTCACATCTTGACTTCTCCTTATTCTTATCTTTTAGCAAAAACTTGTCAAAATGGCTTAAACTTATTTTACTGGTTGCAAAAATAATTTTTTTTATTCATTTTTATTTTTTAAATTAGAATGCAACCAAACAAAATGTTGAGTTAAATTAAAAATAGCTCACTCCGTTCTGCATGCACGTCTCATTTATAATTTATGTCAAACATTCGGAGCATGGCACTGGTCGATTAAACGTTAATTTACCATAAACAGTTACGAAATATAATTTTTAATGTTGGAATTAAAATGCATAAAAATGTGAGTATTTGCGGTGGCCACATACTTTCGGTTCATTCGACCGCAATTACACGAACTAATCAGCAGAAACTTGGAGTCATTTTGGTCGAGCAATCTTGTTCGCTGGACGGTGTTTAGGATAAATCAGCAAAATATTTTAATAATTACTCTAATCGTTCTTCAGGCTATTTGTAAATAATTCATAAACCTTGGCCACTGATGAGAATTCGCAGATATTTTTTCATCATACGGTAAATAATTGATGTGAAATTTACAAAAACAAAACCATTTAAATCAGATGATTCAAAGAATAATTTCATTTTCACTTCTTTCAATAATTCTTGTTATTTTTGGTGCGAACGAACAAAAATAATAATAATAATAATAATGTTGATCGACGTACTAAAATGAAGTAGATGCAGTGACTATTCGTGCAGCAGCTGCGAAAGCTATACGGTACCAAATTTCGCTTTCACGTCGTGTACACGTCTGCACAGTAAATACACATTTAATGTTGCTATCCAATACTTACAGTTAAATATGTTGTTTGATAATTATTTAATTAAGCCCTAAATTTTCTAACAATTTATCCAATTGAATCACACAAGCCATTCGCTGCAAACGTATATAGAATCATACAATGAACCAATGTTGGCATAGCGCAGGTAGCTCAACGAACGATAATGGGCTAACGCAGCCAAAGAAGTGGATAAACACTTAAACGGGAACTCAATGTTGGTTATAGATTAGCATTTTAGATGAGCGCTTTAACCGAAATTAAATTACTTGGGCAGAATTTCATAATTAACATTTCACTCTGGCATAAATCAGTTTGGCCTATCACAGCAGGGGCATAAATCATTGACAGATTTTTATTCACTTCGTGGAATATTAAAAACGTATTTATAGAAAAAACGTTATTTTGCGTGGAGTATAATATATATAATAATGGAACGATGAAAATTGGTGAATCTTGTTTATGAACTCGAGCGTACTCGGAGGTACTGAAAAAGCATGAAGTGATGGTCAATCATTGAACAAAGTGATGAATAGGTCGAAACATGAAGTATAAAAAGACGAAATGGCGAACCGAACAGGAGTGACTTGACGGGCGAAACTTTTTTTTTCCCCCCCGAGGGTCTAACTAATTTTAGTTCATTGAGCCTTAAATACTTTTCCGTCGATGTGCGTCTAGCGGAAGCATAACTACGGCCCACGACAAAAGCTCCGTGGATGAGTGAAAGGGAGGCAGGAGATGCTGGAGCGTAACGAAGGGACGAGGAGCGCCAGGGAGGAGATCCCAGTTTGCTCAGTTAGCACGCGGGTGGTCCTCCGCGACACCCATCGACGAGCGGGTGTTCAAGTTTATGGTTGAAAAAATGTGTCAAAACCCACCACCACCACCTCATTATTGAATTGTGATTGAAAAGTCATTTCATTTCAGAATGATCTCACTCGAACACTTCAGAATTGTTCCAATTCTGTAATTATATAAGAATGACAAATAAACACCGATTGAATATTTTTATTCATAAAATCGTTTTGTTTTTTTTGCATTTCATTTTGTCAGAGATTACGATCAAAAATCATGTAAAACGTTATTGTATGCAAAAATCTCAATAAACAATTAATTCGTTATTGTCGATTAAAGATAATGAAGATTTAAATTCCGATTCATCGTGTTGCAATTTGGGAAAATTTCAATTTCTAATTTTTTCGGATCATTTGATTGAAAACCCCCGCAGTGTTTCCCAAAGCGATAAATTTTAAACTGATTGTAGTTCGCAGAGTCATTGTAGACGGCTAATTTAATGAACTAACATTTCTGCAAATTTTACGAACGTGAATACTGATTTTGATGTTAATTTCGTGCGTAACACGTTTGATTTGATCCAATGTTCTGATTGTGATTATGTTATTATTATGTGGGAAGTAGCTTGGTATATATTCACGAGTGCGTGACTGTGTACGGTGTCACGTAGTTAGGAACATTGCAGGGGGCCGAATAAACGTCGCGTAATCGTCACCCAGCCAGTTAATCGTCACTAGTTATTATTGTCATTACAGCTGATACTGAAGCCGTTGAGCTTTACCCTCTACGTTTAATTTCGTTTTTGCACGTGTGAACTGCCGGTTGGAAGCTATTCGTTAACTTAATTGAAATCCCGACAAACAATCACTGCTTGACACGATCACAATAAATAAAATGTAATCGTGACTCTGCAATTCAGAGCATTTTAAAAACTGTTTGAGTCAAAAGTAAAACGAACGGAGAAAAGAAAAGAGAAATAATAAAAATTCCGCCAACCGGACGTCGAAACGTTTGACGCTCTGCTCCTTCTCACCTCTTTTTATTACTTCTCGTTTTACAATTTCGCGTATCCCTCGATCGCGTGACGCTTTTTCATGCCAAACTGACGAGACCAATTGAATCTCTCGAGGCGCGCGAGCCGTGAAACAAAATGCATGCATTGAATATTTCGGTTATGCTCCCTTTTTCTTTCATCATATGGCAACTATACATTTCGTCAAAAATGTTTTGTTTCAGGAAGCGGACGGTATGTCGGTTGTCGAGATGCAACTTGTCGCGCAGAGCATTTTTGTGAATGTTGTATCACACGAGGGTTTTAGGCGACCCAATGAAATTCGAAACTCCGGGCGACGATTTTCGAGTAGCGCTCACTGTGAAATGTTTATGATTATTTCAAAGATTCAATGCATTGGCAGCCGTTCGTTACATGGAAAGCAGCTTTGCCCGTTATTTCAGATGGGTTTTATGTTTTTTAAGAATTTCATTCAGCCGAAAAACATTTTTTGGCCAATAAAATGAAAATGATCGCTCATATACATTGATTTACTTTTGAAATTCAACAAGTTATATGAAACCTTCAGAAAAAAATTCAGTCTAACGTGACAGAAACTGTTTTTTTTTTCAACTGATAAAATATTAATAATAAATTTATTTAAATCGTCTTGACTGCCAATTTAATTGAAGATTTTTACGACTTTTCTAAGAACGTTGTTCGTTTTTTTAGCTTTAATATTCTGGATTTAAAAAAGTTCTAATATCTCTGAAATCTCGGACAGACAAAAGAAATAACAAGCGTTGGATATTACACGGTATTATTAATACACAGCCTCTCGTTAAATGTTGCGCTGCCCCATTTGCTTGTTGATTTCCCTTTCATATCACACAACAAAGTCCTAATGAAATAATTTTTTCCTTACAAAGTAAAAAACGATGAACCTTCGAAGTGTACGCGCCTAAGTACGTAGGCAAAAAAAAAGAACGAAGGTCAAAAAAAGTATGTATACAAATCTCCTCAAAGTATTACAGTATGAAAGATAGTGCAAAACCCGTAATTTAATCGGCTTCATACATCCCTTTGATCTCTTTTAGTTAATGTTATTTTTCAAAGTGTAATTAAAAGAATTGCAAAAGCTCCGGTGCAAGAAAGTGCTCGAAAAAAAAAAAAAAAAAAAAATGAAATGAAAGAAAGAAAAAAAAGTACGCGACCAATTATGCACTTATTATATTGAATAATTCTGAAAAACGAAATTACCCGGAGAGTCTGCACTGCGCCTGACTGCAAGTTAATTAGTTTCGATAATTCAACGACGGCGAAAAAAGCCGGCCTGTCCCTCTTTTCGGAATTCACACTCCTTGAGCTCGAAAAAAAAGCTAGTTTTCCGTGTCTTTAATCCGTCGAAAATAGACGCTCGGAAATTGGGAGTTATTCTTGTCAGACTTTTTAATTCGACTCAAGCTTTTCAGCAAACTTCTCGGTAATTCTGAAAGAAATGTAAATAAGATGTTTTATGTAAACGCGAAAACTTTTAGTCGTGATGGTTCAATATACCTATGTCAATCCGCAGGTACGAAATGTTGCCCGCTGACAAAGCTTCCCCGGCCACGTCAATCAAATTTTCGGTCGCTACTGAATTATTTCGGTCGGGTGTAGGAGCGCCTTATTGTACACGTCAAAAGGAAAACGTTTTATTGATCAAGAATGTCTTTGACTTTTGATTTTTCAGCTTCGACGTCAAATCGTACGATTATCTCTGGATCTTGAGGGAAAAATTTATACAATTTGTGAAGTCAATAATAGAGAAGCTGTGTTTATTCACTAAAAAAAAAAAAAAAAAAAAACTAGAAGGGAAGTTTAGAAAAGATGAATATCATTCTTGACGTTTCCAACAAAACTTATTAATATGGAAATCGAGGTTATTACAAATTAGCATGTTATAAAATAAACGAACGACGTGTACAAAAAGAATGTTGTTGCAAAAAGAGTCGCACCAAAGAGCATTGTTCGGGATGAAAAATTTTTGCAGCTCGATAAAATAATGTATCTCACAATTATTTTTTGTGATACTCGTTGTTCGTTACGAAATTTTAATCAATTTAGTTACGCCGTTGAATCCAACAAAACCAAATATGTTAGTATTAAGGGCGCGAACAAAAGGTTGATGTATAATGGTACGATTTACTTCATGCGATCAAACTGTGTCACCTGAATACGTTTCGTCACGATTATGAGACTTTTTTATTTCGTACATATGTATGATTCATATATACGGTTTTAACGTATTCAAGTTTGCTTGAAAAGGGACGCCACGGTTCTTCGAAAGCGCCAAGGACAACTCAACGTGGTTTCGTGCCATTAAATCATAGTCTCAGCGTTGGTCGGAAGGTATATGTCATAATTAATATGGAGCCCGGACATTGGACCACCCGAACAGCCTACACCTTCGCACGCTTTATTCTCGTTTAAATGCGACCGTCGAGAAAAAGAAGCCACACACTTATAAGCTTACCATGTGCAAACGACTTGAAATCTTATATTGCCCGGAAGCATGTTTATTTACTTTGAGGTTCAAAAGTTCTTTGACTTGCGAGCTAATTACTGTTTTTTTTTTTTCTCATCAGAACTAATTTTCTTTATAGATCTGAGAACGAAATTGCCCTATCAAAAAATATTTCAATTTTCATCCGGGAGAAATGTTTTGTTGAGAATGTGTAGACAAATTTATGAAACATTTTCATTTGCACGGATTAATGAAGAGTAATGATAATCGAGTTAGAAAATTGTAGATCACGTTTACGCTGACCTACGATAACGGCGACCTACATTTTTAGTACAAATCTCTGGAGGAAAAAACAATACACGAGTATGACATTAAATTATACTCGTTCAATTTTTAGTTTTGAATGAAATGCCACAACACGCTCTGCTTCAAAGAAATTTAATTCACAAATTTAGTTCAATTTATGTAATTAAACTCGTTATTTTTGCATTCTCATTGAATGTGAATTCCAACTAATGAAATTACTCGCAAAAATTTATCTATAGACAGAAATTTAATATAAAATGAAAAAATGCTTACATTTTATTTTGCTGGTATTTTTATAACTATCAATTGTGTTTATTAAACATTTTTTAAATGACTACAATGGATTCATCAAAAGCTAATACTGTGTGCTAAAAAAAAGAAAATGATTAAATTTTAAATACCCCTAAGACAATTGTTTTTCTAAGCGATCTTTTTGTTGAAATATTCAGCGTCTAAATTGCCTCATTTATAACAATTCAAAAGGTCATAATGTGCCTCTTCAAAAGTTAGTCAAGTGCTCTTGCATTTTCAAACTTCCTACACACTTGCAACATTGAAATTTCCAACAGTAATTACTTGCACAGTTTCACGAAAGGTATCAATTTCTCACCGAGTGTTGAGAATAAACATTTCGTTACTCATATCAGTACAACCATATTTTGGATGCATTAATGAAATTACCGTTTTAATTTAATTTTCATTTTTGTGATTCAGCAAAATTGTAAACATATTTTTTTTTTTTTATCGCAAAATTGCAGCAGCCTAAAAGTATGTTTACATTTCGATGCACTTATGGGAACAAAAATATATACATCAAGCCAGGGTCGTAACGGCTAAAAGGCGTTTCTAGCAAATTGAAGAATCAATTCTTCGGAAAATGTTTCCTTTGCGCGTCGTAAAAAAGCAGCCGTGCACTATGGCCGAGCCATTGCACCAAACTTTTTTCTCCACTTTGACCTTCGCGATGCGCCCTATTACGTGTACGCTGCACCGAGTTCTGCGTGCAAACCTATTTATTCCCCGTTTTCTGTAAACCACGTCTTGGGATCGTTTTATATACTCCCTCCCCCCTTTATTTTTTTCTGGCCAGCTAGTTTTCATTCTTTTTTCCGGCAATTGGACCAGCCTTCGAAATAATAAGCAGTGTCGGCAAAAGATCTTTGTCTTCTTGTTTTACTTTCTGCATGAAACGCCGTGATGAAGAAAAAAAATGTTTATGAACCGCAAAAGTCCTCCGCTACTTTCAGGCACGCTTTGATGATCTTTTCTGTGCACTAAGTCACACAAACGACAACTTTCACTGTCAGCTTGATGAATAACAACAAAAAAAGAGACCGAAAAAGTTTTTTTTTTTTTTTTAAAATAATTTGGAAAAAAAAAAAAAAAAAAAAAGAAAAGTAAACCAAAAAGCTTAAGAGATATTCCTTTTTTATGAGAAAAGTATTAACTAATCATTCAAAACGATTGTTGACGACGGTGAAATTTTTGTTACTATTAAGTACGGGATTTCAGACCATGATAATAACAACAACCACTATTTTTAATTCACGAATCTAGCTCCGACAATTGCAGCGAGAATTTTGAGCCAATCTAAGGCAAGAGTAGCGGCAACTTCTGTTCCGTGGAAACGGGCATCAGGGTAAGAAAAATGCCAGATTTATAATAGCGATTTCTTTTGTACCGTCGGAAGACGAGCCGTGCCAAGGACCGACACGTTATATAAGCTAACAATAAGTTATCGCGTTTTAAAGTGCAGAAAAATTTTGCTGGCTTTCAACCAAATGAGCCTACATCTCTTAATATCGCAGTTTCTGAAGACATGAAAAAGGTCAACTACGTAGCGACGCTCTTTATGACAGATATTAACAGTTTCTATATCAGTTTCTGAATGGTGCAATAAATCTAACGCGATATCGCTGTTTCATTAAACGCTTTCTGGTTCAATGGCGAACGCCGCCTCGCGAAAAATTTTCATCTATTGACGTCTCCATTAAATGTATACTGATTGTTTATGTAATCAAAAATACACTATTGCTCGAATTTATACACTAGGGATCGTTGTAATTTTGATACGTCCACGAATTAGAACAAAAAAAATGTTTATTAGAAAAAACAAAACAAAACAAAAATAAAACAGGGTTTGGATGGAACAAAAATCTTCACATTAATCGGGAAAAAATTTGCATTGAAATAGTCAACGCATGATGCGTGGGCATAATATCTTTGCAAAAGATTCCGATAAAAAAACCAGACGACAAATCTTTTATTGTTGAAAATTCTCCAATAGAGGACATAAAATCTTAATAGCTGACTTTGCTATGCTAAGCACTCAGGCGGTGTGTTTGAATGTAATATTGTAAATATGGATGGGCGCTGTAAATCGATGAAATTTAAAAGAAAGTAGTTTTATAGTTTTTAATAACCGTAAATGTTGGCAATCATTTGTTTACAATAAAAATTTTGCCATAAATGCGATTAAAAAAAAAAAGTAATTGGCATTTGATTGTGCAACATTTTTTCTCTCATGAAACTAATCGTTGCGTGATTAATTCTTCAAATTTTTGTGCACAAAAAGCTACACACATTTTTTGTTTTCAAAAGTAAAATAGCACATCTTGCAGATATCTGGTAGCTGCGATATAATTATCGATCAGTGCATAAATCATCTATTCAATCAATTAATTGATTTTTAACGTGCACATTTTTTAACAGTCACGGTTGATTAATTGCACTTTTTGACGTAACTGTGTCGTTCGATGAACCTTTTTTTTTTTGTATATTCTAATTTGAAGAGACTTTGATGTTTAATGATGAAATGAACGGTTTACATAATCAGCCAACAAGTTTGTTTGCAAAACCTTCCTCGAACAACATTAACAATTTATTTTATTTTTTTGACTAATTCGAAAAAATGTAATTGTAAATTATACATTTTACATGTGTATACTTTTAAAAAGTGTAAAATTTAAAAATGAGTTTGACTTTTTGTTAATATTTCATAATTGTATCTTTATTCAAAATATAAAATAAAACTTGCTCTGTCAAAATATTTATAGCAGCTGCTCAGTGTGGAAGAATCCTGTAGTTTTGGTGAAGATCTATCAATGCTTATACATTTAAGACCACCTTTGCTCTTTTGACCTTCCAATAATGATGATTTTTCTTCATCGCTTACAACGGATTCACAAATTCGTTTCGCCCACCGGTGTTGTAAATGCCGAACAAAAAAGTGCCGTAACTATTTTGATGCGTTTTTCTTCCTTCTACGGCGGGGAAAGAAAGTCACGGTCGAGACTCGTCGCGGCTTGTTCGCTAGTAGAAAAACCCACATGTTGCGAACATCTCGAATAATTTTCTGAAGATCACAAAGTTATGTGATTTGATAATCATAAAATGTGCATCGAAACTTAATAATCTATTTAAACGATTCGTGAAAACGTGCAGCTCAGATGTAGCATGTTTTTTTATTGAAAATGAATTTTGTATTGGAAATAAAATGTACGGGCTGTTAAATTACGGTTTTATTTTAATTTCTTTTGCAACATGTAGTTTGTTTAATAAAGATATAATTCTTTCGATTGGAAGAAATAATGTTTTTGTGTGGTTATTCATTGTGCAGAGTCAAACGGCGAGTTAATTCTTCCATGTATTTAACGGAAGAATGAAAAGGTAAAATATTCTCTAACCCGAGAATCGTTTATATTGTATAGAATTTTGAATGATTCAAAATTTTTCGTTGACTCCGGCTATTGTCCAATTTTCGAATGGGAGCACACGTTGACTCGGTTTCCGCATACAAATAGAGGACTTTCTTATACCTGTGCCGCTCATGGCTGACAAATATCTCCTTGTAAAATGTAACCAGAACCTCATTTATGGTAATTCTTTTCTAACGTAACACACTTACCTCATATATAATAATTTAAGGAGCAAAAAAAAAGAATCTTTCGCACTCGTTTGAGTATTTGTAATGGTTCCGTGTCATTTTAGGTTCACACTCACTTTATTAAGAAAACACATTTTTTGTCTAATTTCCATTTGAATAAGTCCGAATGGTTAATTAATGATGCATGTGTAAACGAAATGAAGCTTTCTTTTAATAGCAACTTGTTATTATGCAAACTTTTTTCATTCAGCCATTTCAAATGGATTTTTATTTCCATAAAACGAAATAGGACGAATTTTTGAAGAAGCATCAACAACTATGAACTTGACGCAGATCGAATTACTATGGTAATTATTTTCTTCTTTTACTTTTATTTATTTCAGTAACTTTTTTTTGGCCAATTCAAATTGTTGACTATTCGTCAATTTGATAAATGTCATTCTTCGCATAAAACTTTTTATCAAGTTTCTTTTTTATGTACAAAGTTATCTCACTACGATGTTTTGTTTCCTCGCGATTACGGCTAAATCTGACGAATAAAAATAATACAATTTTTATTAAAAGATATGGAATACAATTTAGAGGCTTTTTCGTATTAAATTGGTTTCCCACAACTTCTGTTCCTAATTTTAAAAACTTTGTGTCACTTCTATAAGTTTCAATAAATTCAAATTTAAATGATGTAATTCTAGATCAAACCAGGAAGGAGACATTTTTTTTATCTCTCTGGAAGCTTAAATATGTTCTCGAAAATTTGTTACACTTCACTACCGTTTGGGAATAATCCCCGAAACGTGAAATAACGAAATCGATGGAAGTTTTCGGTAACAAAGAAATTCCGGAAACATGGAAAATCGACCGGCAGTACAGAAGTGATATTTTTCTCGAACGAAATTGAAGTAAAACTACACCGTCATTTCAAACTTATCCCGAAGATGCCACATTCAAAATGAAAGCGGAGTAAAAAACAATGGCTTGCGGCGAACCTCAAAATTGAGGGAAAAAATAGTCCATACTTCCGTTTTGAGACAAATTGCTTTCACTAAATAACTTCAATCAAAATTATAATCCAAACTATATTTAACAATCTCCGCAAAACGTCATTCGTAGTGAAATAAAATAATCGCTCGTAACAAGCCCGATGATTACATAAAATTTATGTTAACTTCGAAGTAAAATTTCAAGCCGATTAAATTTCTCAAAAAAGTCGTTTAATTTTCTCATAAATAATAACTGTTATTCGTTTAAGTTTTTTACAATTTTCATCCAAATAACATTCTACTAAACGTCAGAAAGAAAAGTTTGAAATTTTATATTGTAATTTCAATTCGAATTAAACATGATGCGGTGGCGTGTTCGTTGTGAAAATAGATTACGGAAATGACGGAACGTTGACGTATTCTGGCCTGACAGTGAAATACGCTTAATCGAGGGTGGTCGAAGACTAAGTATCCGGTTAAATTGGTCACGGGGATCCACGTTCTAGTCATGCTACGCCCCTGTCGAAATCGACCTTCGCTTTTCCCACAGACTCATCGTCACTCAACTGGCTTAGTTTTGCTTTTACCCTCCGACCTGGCTGGTTTTATACGTGACAATGGAGAAGAGTCGCTGCCGATATGAAGAGCACTACACGCATCTATCTGGCCGAATGAGCCACTCAACTCGACGTAAAGCAAACGAGTGCGCTTTAGATGCACGTTTCGACGCTTATATGATTTTGTTTGCACACCGAATGAGATGTACTTTTTTACATCTATTTTTTTTTGTCCATATTTAATCATGATACTTTATTACATCTCAGTTTGAGAAAATAAGTTTTAGAACAAAACTAAGATTCGTTATGTTTTTTCAGGTAATGTTAAACTGTGACTAAACATTTTCACCTTTCCATTGAAAAATCAACGATTGCCTTATACCATATGACTTTGATGTTTTTTAATTAAACGTTTCAAGACACATCTATACTGAGATTCAAGAAACAGAAAATGAGGTTGCAGATTTTTATTACGAGTATTATGCTTTGTTAGGACGGGGCACGTGTAAAAGTATCGTGAAAGTTATAGTTGCTGGATCATTTTTGGGTAGAGTGATTCTAAGGCACATCGAACATTAGAGAAAATTACCCCGCAGATGTCCTATGAATGGAATGTTAATGTGTTTGCGTGTTGATTCGTTTTTTTTTTTTTTTTCGCTACTTGAATATCGATTGTGTTGTGGTCCCGGTCTTTTTCAGTGGAACGAAGAGGTTTTAACATTTCACGATATTCAGACAAATTTACACAGTGCCGATGCAAAAATTTGTGAGTGACTCGGGTGGATATATTATGATCGATCAGGTCAGAAATATCGTATACAAAAAAGTTGTTTTTTGTATCAATTACGTTCTATCAATCCTCAATTACAGTTTTTTGCTGGTGTACAATTTTTTCTTCCTAAAATTGTCTTATAATTATATAGAAACTAATTAAAAGTTCCTATAGCACAGAATAAGATAAAGAACTCAAATTTACTTTTACTATAATTATATTGATTGACACGTCATCGCTATAGTAAACTTACTTTTACTATAATTATATTGATTGACACGTCATCGCTAATAAAGTTCTAAGGGAATAAAAGAAACTCGTTATTAGAATCAATTTGTATGATATAGAACTGTAACAATATACATTTTAAATATGTAGGTTACTTATGCGACATGCATATCTGGTACAGCGTCATATTGAAACGTTAATATAAATCTTTATGTTTAGTATTATGATAACAAGATCGTGCATTATTAAAATGGTCATTACATTCGTCGGCCATTACATTCATATACAAACATACCTTCGAAAACAGGATTATGGTTTGTTCTCAGATTAAATTTTCAGCCCAACTATTTCGGTAAGTTAATTTTAATGTATAATGTATTAATGTATTTTAAGAGCTGGTGCAGTCAGAGACTAAGCATCTCCAAGCTTGTTTCAGTGCACGTGTGCTAGAAAAACATCAACAAATAAGGCTCTGATAATAAAAGTGAATGATTTAAGATCAAAGGTTTGTTTTTACTAAATGCAATAACTAGTTTTCGACTGCATTTTGACAGCAGTTGAATTTATCCCACACTCAACAAAATATATTGCTTGGTGAGTTTCAAATTACAATCGACTCAAATATGTATACATAAGCACATGCATATAAGATAAAAGTGTACATTCGAGTCCAATATTGGGAATCTGTTTTTGAATTCCCATTTATTCCAGCCTAGAGTATAGGTCAAGTTCGGTTTGACACAGGCTTATACACATGCTTCAAATTTATTAGAAACTCTTCTGGGAATTATACATAAATTACTATATGAAAAATATAAAGAGAGCTGCAAGCTTATTTTTCTAGTTATCGTTATAAGACATTCAATGAATGAATGATGAAAAAAAAAAATCCAAATTAAAGAAATTGAAAAAATTCGGTAATAATAACATTATTGCGCGAAACGATTGATATATTTTTTACTATTTGTAATTCTTCTTTTAACTCTTAAAACGTCATGAAGTTTAATAAAACCATTACGAACCAAACGTTCTCACGGTAGTAAAATTCTAAAATTCCTGAAAGTCACACAATTTTGATTGTGAGCGCTTGACTCGGCATAAAGTTTAATTTGTTTTTAGCGCATGTGCTTCGCACGTTTTCACAGTTTCGAGCTATTGAAAAGATGAACAACCTTTCGTAGCTGCGATCAAAGTAATGATAATATTCAAGATTAAAGTTATTTTTATTTTAAAACCTTTGTGCCCCAAACCGACTTTTTTGACAGCTTTTTCATTTTCTAAAAATACATCACAAGACTGGGATGCATCCATGGAAAAATAGATGCGTCGCGATAAGTCGGGCAATTAAAATTATCACGTATTTGTTTCACAAATATACCGATTTGTACCAGAGCTTTAAAATATAACAAAAAAACTTCGATCGAAATCGGAGACATCACCTGCCGCTTTTAGACCACAGCTTCGAAAACACGTGTCCAGGAACAAATCGATCGGGGTTGGATTTTTCAGACAGTGTGTTTGAGAAACGATAAATCTGGTAACAATATATGCAACGTCGTCACAAGCTGTGATTGTCTATACAATTTAAGAAGCAATTAGTAAAAAGGTATACGTGTAACTAAATGTTCGCTAATGGCTGTCCAAACGAAGTTGCTATCCTGGGCGCCGGTCGCGAGCCTCGACAAATATTGAATCTTAGTCGCCGCGCCTCCATCCTCGCAAGTTATAGCAAAGACTTCGAAACACGATTTCTACAATACTGACATATATCCGCAGCTCAAGAATCCCCCTCTGTGTACTTTTCTTTGTCTCGCAACATCCTTGTGATCTGTCGCCCTCTCCTTTGGGATCTTTTTTTCGCACGGAAATATACATTTTGTTGGTTCAAGTGAATCAACATACTTAGAATGTGTTTTATTAATTTATTATATTTGAAGCTTTATTCGTGTGTATATTAATGATGTTTGCACTCAGGTTTTCGGGTTTTGTTTATGGCGGGACGTTTCGTATGAACGATCAGTTGGATTTTTGCTAGTAATACATCGGTTGGTTTTTATGTATACGTGAAAAAAAAAAAAAAAAAACAAATTTCCCTTTTTTCCCCACTCAAGATTACTAATTGATCTCTTAAATGACGCGATTGCAAATGGATTCACATTCACGTTTAATGCGTCGCAATTTACAATCTCAAGTGTACATTCGTTTGAAACCAATCTGATTACTAGAAATTCTCAGCGAGGTGAATTTTATTTTCATCTTTGTTTTGAGAAATCTTGATTAGACGAAATTAAAGGAAAGGATTAATTGTTGAAAATTGGTTCGCTGTAAATGATATCTTCGACGATAATGTCTCAGGTTGCTTAAATGAGTTAGATAATCTTGTGAGTAACATTTTTTATTTACTTTTCTATCCTTTCAGATCATCTACCTTTGCATTGGAAATCTCAATAAGTCAATCATTCAATAAAACCTGGCACAAATTTCCTTGAAAGTTTCCTTCGGTGCAGATTTATTTACCATTTATCACTTTCAACACATCGCTTAAACTCCCTGCTGGAACTCCCTTAGTATCAACACATCATTAACGGCAACGGTAAGAAACATAAAAAAAAACTTCATCTAACTCAATTGAAATCGTCAATTTAGTCTCAACTGTTACATACTTTCTCGAAATTGTATTTTAAACATTGTTAAAAAAAAACTTGAATTGAAATATTATAAAATCGGAAATAAATTAAATTAAATATCATTGATATTTAATTTTTTTTTTCCATAGTACGACTCATGAATATTTGTTTGAATAATAATAGTACAACACTTAAGATGTATGAACTAATCTAACCAAACTGTCAACTTTTAAGACAAATAATTATGTAAAAGTAGACGGGTTATTACTGTGTTAAGTTACCATGAATGGATTTCAATTGACTTAGCAACTTTGCAAAATTGCCACAAGTGTGTAGGAAGTTGAATTTCCATAATTAACAGCACAGTCCTTGGTGTAGTATCAAAACGCGCTATTCGAGTCAACTAAAAATTAATAAACCCTGAGAGCAATATGCGTTCGGATTGTTCTTCTAGTTGGAAAATTAACTTACTTCTTACTAAAAACTTATTTTCCCGCTTTCTTAAGAACAATCCCCCAAATTCATAAACTTATTTTTTTCATCAGGAAAGCGACAAATTAATTTACCGCTCTACAATGTAACAAGTGGTTATTCATGTTTGCAAATTTTGTCACACAGCGACCATTGATTAAACAAGTTAAAAGTTTTTCTTTCAGATTAAAACATTTCAAAAAGGTATCAAACTATAATTCAATCTCTGAAATTTAATCCTTGATTAAATAAAATATGAATGAGATTAATATTTTATTTGGTGTTTAATTGTAAACACCAAATAATTAATAATTGTAATTTTAAACGTAATATTAATTTTTGATCAATATCGATTCAGTTGTTGTTCAATTTTTGTAACCAGTGAAAATCGTCAAAAGAAAAACTGGTATAGGATTAAAAAAAAAAATTGGTTGAAAGCCATCGGTGTGGTGTGGATTGTTATGAGGCAGCAAGCCGCAAAAACCGTGCATATGTTTAAGGAGCGTTTGTGAGGACGCAGAACAGATTGTTGTAACTGCTTAAACGTTCATTGTTGCAGGGCATGTAAGCGCGTTATTTGGAGAGCTGTGGCATTAATTGAGGGTCCGGGTCGTCCTATCAGTCGCGTCTTTGTTCTCCGTGGGGATACATTTTATTGCCATTCAAATATATGTACACATGGCAAAGTACGAGAGAGCGTTTATAGTAGGGTGCGATAAAGCCTCTAACTGCGGATCAAAAAGCGCCCAAGATAACGAATAAGGGATCGTGTATGGCGTATCTATGTACTATGCGCCTTCGTACGGTGGATTATCAGAGCGCCGAGTACTCGAGTTAAAATATTTGAACGAACGCGAACTGGGCCTCTCTCTCCCTCCTGTGTGACACTCGCACGAAAATTTATTAGCATGGCATGCGACACGGCTGAATGCTAAAAAGTCTACACGTCTATGTTGCGCACTCTCCACGTGGCTTTTTATTGGACATGCATTAATACGACTTTGAGTTAAACGAATGTCTCAACAAGGCGCCGCAGCGCACAAAAAGAGTCCACGAAAAACTCAATCGCCTCGTGACATTTCACCGGCGAAAGATTAAGGCCTTTCGATCTGAGATCAAAGCCACCACGTGTGCTGCGAATTTGTACCACGAGCTTTATTTTCGGCTTTCAATGTTTTTTTTTCACCTACTTCACACCCCCCCCCCCCATTCGTATTATATGTGGTATTACTTTTTCTCACAAACGCCGTGTGAGAATTTGCCACCAGCGGTTTTATTATTAATGCCCTTGTTTTTGAAATGACTAAATGTCCAAATGTGATTAAAGGGGTTTTATGTATACCCTACAGACGGATTCATGGAATAAAAACAAAATTAGTCTACGGTTCCGATTTTATAATTTCTGACTAAGAAATTAGAAACTATGCTCGATGTTTGTTACTTTTGACAAAGTATACAAAATGAGATGTTCGAAATTTTAGATTTATCGGTTCGTTGGAAAAATTGTTGTAAAGAACAATTATGCTAGAAACATTTCATGACAATTTACGTTGGCTGGAGTTGATGAGCTGGAAATCGCGCGGATCTCGAACATTTTTTTGCCTTTTACAATGCGACTAACGCGATGGAGTATAATGAAGTTTAATGTGGATCGATGTTGCGCGACGTTGATTTACACCTTAGAAATGTTGACCATTTATTTTGTAATTGAGTCTAACTTTGAATTATAAAAGGTTTTCCTCGGCGGATCATGTTTTGTGACTAATATAGGAGAAGTTAATTTATAGACAGGATATCCATGCTGATAGCAAAAAAATATATCGTACATAGGATCGATCGATGTTTTAAACAAAAGTTAGAATAACATTTTTTTTTAGTTGTAGTCGGGATACCTAATTAGGTGGCTCTATTCACGAATTACATGCAAAATTTTTTTCACTGTTAATGAAAACGTTACGACAATATAAATAACGAAATCATTAACCCATTTTTTAATTGGACTTTTTCTCCATTTTCTCCGGAGTCTCCGTGTTTTGGGTCAGCTGTTACCAGGCCGTACGGCGGCTAAGCTTTTTCATAAGAAGATAAATCGCAAAAAATTCATCGCATGAACAAATTTTTACATACTTATTGCACCGAATCAATTTCATAAAATAATCTTTTTATCAATTAACAAAAATAACCCGTGTCATGTTATCGTATCCCTCAACATCATTTTTTAATCAGAAAATAATTTGTTGAATTGATTCACGATTGACCTACATTTTTCATCTGAATAATTTTATTTCTCTTAGAAAATTGATTTTCAAAATGAAACAAAAATGAATGTAAAATGATATTTGTTGGAACTAATGAAAATGTAAAATTCAAAATATAAAAAATGAACTTCCAATCAGAGAATTAAACATTATTTATCATTTTGATATTCGTGGATTTGTAAATTATAATTATAAATGATCTTTGCAGAATATTGCAAATTCAAACATTGACTTAACAGTAGGAGTTCAGAATATTATGAAAGTGAATAACATGATATGAGCGAAGTGATTTTTTACCGTGTTGAATCCCTTGTCGTGAACAATTCATAGCATTGAAACAAAATTTAATCTTTAAACTGTGATTTAAGTTTCAGAAAAAAAAAAAATAGAGTTTGGCTAAACGCTGAATTTGCAATCCGGAAAACACATCACATTGAGTACGACGAATGAAAATAAATAATTCAAATGGATTAAATTCGTGGATATTTGTTTCTCTTTAGAATGCTGCAGCGTGTTTTGTAACCCAAGAGAGACTAACCATAAATCTTACAAAGCATCTGACATCTTCTTTGTCGTATCAGACTTTCATACAGAACTTTTACCAAACGTCATTGTGTTGTGCAGTGATTAGACGCGTTCTATTTGACTGTTGCTGGTGAAAAATGATTTGAATAAAAAAAATGTGTCTCGCTGGTTAAAAGAACCGCAGAACAGTAATTCCGTGTTCCCCGTGTTTTCTCACGGAAACGCGAAACTAACAAACCTTTCATGTTGTGTGAGACATAAAGACCTACTGCCAGCCATACGAAAACCTACAATTCCTGTTCAGAGAATGAAATTAGTTCAAAGGATCTTATTTTTAGTATTTTATTGTTTTTATTTCAAACACTAAGATGAAATAACGTTTAAGCCGACGTTGTATTTGTGGTTATTTGTAATTATATATTTTCAGTTCAATTCAATTTATTTTCATTTTTTTTCCCTCAAATTATCATAATTGAGAAGGGAAACCGAATCGAACATGAAACTTCAATGTTTACTTATTTTTTTACTGTAAATTATTTGATTTTATAAATTGTTGGCTGGTGGGATACTTGTACAACAAATCAGCTGATTGAGGTTTCATTTCTCTCTCTCCCTCTCTCTTTCAGTACAAACGTTGAGCTGCTATTGGAATCAATATTCGAATCAACATCAAACCAAATTCTCTTCCCTCCAGCTCGTTCCACAGATCCCAGCTTCTTATCCAAAAGAGTAAACATTAAACGAACAAACGTATATAAATTCCTTGTCCATGAAATTAAATTGTTTTACTGAAGAAAAAAAAAGCCTGAGTTTGATGAGACGAGTTCTTACGTTGCGTCACGCTCTTCATCGAAGCTTTGTAATTACGATTGCAACGGTCCCGAATCCTTTCCCTTGAGCGTATCCGTTTCGACGAATTTTCCACTTTGGTGATGTTCTTTGAGCATTGCGGCTGGCCTTCCCATCAAATATTTACCGACACACCGACAGAAAGCGCGATTGAACTTCGGCGATGCACCGCACGTCCGCGAGCATAACGCGTGAAAAGCTTCATTTATAAAAATCGCGCGCTCACAGACAGAAGAGAGAGAGAGCGAGAAAGAGAGAGAGAGAGAGAGAGAGAGAGGTAAAGAGATGGTGAGTGAACGTCGGGTTACAAAGAGCAGGAATCTTGGCTGACAACGCACACGATCGTCCCGTGGCGCGGCACGGTCTTAAGAGATGAACTCCGAGTTGACTTTTTTGCGACGTGTTATAGTCTCTCGCAAGCAAGAAAGCGAGACGGCTGCATCAGAAGCTGCGAAGGATCCGCGATGGCTCCTCTGGAAAAGCGTTCTGCGACTAATCCTCGTTCGTCCCGGCTACTCACGAATCACGGAGATTCGCTCGGGCTCCTTTTGCCCCTGTCTTTCCATGTCATCGTTCCACTTTGAAAATGCCAGGTCAAAAGGAGCCGTTGCCTTTCAGACAAAAATCCTCGAGCGAAGCCTCAAACTCAAAGCCAGGATACTCTCGGGGTCGCTCATAACATTGATATCTCTCGATTCTAGACCCTTCGAATAAATACGCCCAAAGGAGTCTCCGGGTCTTCCTCGCTGCTCTCCGGCTCGTCGCGCGGGATACTTTCATTCGGAGCCGCGAAGCCCCGGTATTTCACGTCCGCTCGTTTTCGGTGTATGACATACATATTTCTCTTTTCGCGGATTACGCCAACTTTGCCAAGCCTCTGCCGCTCGCTCTCCAGGTGGAAGATTTAAATATCGTGCCTTTTGCTGCGCACGACTTTTTCGAAAGCCTGTCGAGAAACATACCGGATGGTATTCTCATGATAATAATACTTACATAGCCCGGCTTGGACTGGCCGAGTCAAGACGTTAAGAGACAGACGTATCGGGCGTTGTTTGGTTTCGAGGAAAAAGGGGTTACTTTTTGATGCACTGCAGCTCCGCATGCCCGCCGACTCTCGCGTATCAAGATCAAAATTAGTTACCAAGGCTTTGATATATTGATTGAGGCAAATGCTGAAAGCTGCGCTCTGTAAATCCTTTTTCTGCTCCCTATCTTTTCGAATTGCACACTTTCTTCGGTTGGTAAACAAAATTGGATGTAATAAATCTCACTTGGACGGATCTAATTCCTCGAAAATTCGTTACAAAATGGAATGGCATAAATATATGACAAAACTTTACTCGTTTTATTTTAATAGAAATTCAATGCCTTAAGTGCTCCGGGATATCGAAATATATAATGATCCTGTTTGTATTGTACTTATGATTGTCGGTAATGCAGGGCATTTTTGTGATAAACGTTGAACAGACTATTGACGAATTCTAACACTTCAACACGTGCCACATGTTTGCTGACGAACTCATATGCAAGCATCTGCCTCTGCTTTATTTCACGTATGACATATGTTTATCACATTTTCTTCGGGCGCGCCGGCGAACATGCAATTGACCCTGAAATCAACGTCAGAATGGGATTGGGCGCAATTGATTCGTTAAACGAACCATTTGAAAAAACCATTAATCATTCAAAATGTAAGAAGAAATTATTAAGTCATGGATGGTATGATTTTTTTTCTCTCGCCTCCGCATATCTTAAATTCTCTAAGGTTCATTTTGTATAATAACTAAATGATTTATCACATACGAATGACAAATTCATAATAAAAAACAAAATTTATTGAACAATTATTATTATTTGATATCGATTGGCTGATGGATTTGTTGAAATCGAAAATAAATTGTGCAAATGATTAGATAATTAAATTGTATAGAGGTATGACTTACATTCACTGATTTATTGCATCTCATTGCCACCGTACTGTTGCACGAATGTGATTTTCATATCTGCTATTTCATATCTGGATTTCTTCTTGCAAATTTATTGTTGTAATATCGCGTAACGTTGTTAATGTCACACGCGTAACAATGGACGGAAAAATTGTGTCACGATCATGCCGGATCACTCTTTATGTTTATACTTCCGTTTTTGCAGAGTAAACAAAGATCCCGCTCGTCTCAATGTTCCGTGTAAATAGCCACTTGAGGATGATTTTCCCCTTTTTTCCCATTTCTGATGTTGATTCAAATTTCTTCGCCCCGTCGAGAAAACGCTTTTACGTATAACAATGTAAGCAATATGGAAAGTAATGATACTGCGAATGTATTTCGTTACACAGAAATGGTAATTACTTTTCTGCCTTATAACATCAGCTTAGAATGAAAAAAAAAAAAAAAGAAATCTCACTTACAAATAAATTGTAAGAGAAAATAAAAGAAAAGAAGCCTATTTTGACACCTCAAAATTCAGAAAGAACAAACTTGGGTATTAATTAACATCTACAAATCTTGTCATCTGATACAAGTTTCTTTTAATAAGTTTCTTTTAATTTATTTTCAGCATTACCTAATTTCCTTCTCACATTCGTATACTCTCGAAGCTCTACAACCGTTCTGTTTCATTTTTTTCTTTCGTTTCATAAATCTATTTTGTCCAAGTACAGCTAATTTACTAGTTTTCTTCCGTGCAAAAGACGACAATTTGAATAAGATGTAAACGTGCCAAGCGTTGTCAGCTGCTTTCATATTCTTTTTTTTTTTTTTTTTTTTTTTTTTTCGTATTTTCAAAGACGTTCAACTTTTTTAAGTCCATATTTGAGCCTTTGTAAATATTCTTAGGCGACTTGAAAATTGGTATGCACGACGACCTTCTAGAATAAATAGCAGCGACTGAAATTTTAAGGTGCACATTTCCGGCTGACAGGTATTCCTATGGATAAACGTGTATGGCGTATCTATTTACTAATGTAGCGCTAAAAATGCTTTGATAAAAAAAAGGTTTCAACAAGGTCGCTCGAAAATTCAAGTATATATAATCATATGAAACTTTCATTTAAGTTTACACAAAAATTGCTGTTGCATCAGAAAATTTGGAAATTATATATAAATTTCATATTCTGCGACTTTTACGAGACAATGCTCTACTGTAAGTATAATGGGGTTGAACTTTTTAAAGACAACGTAACCATTCGTTGCAGCTGTTAAAAATCATTCGATTCAGCACAGTACATTGGCGCCCTCCGAAACAAAAAAGATCTATTTTAAGCTCTATTGAATGCACATGTGAGATTGGCGTAGACGTTTATGATAATTTGTTTCCCATATTCAGGTTTTTGTTTAGGATTCTTTTTTCAAAATCCAGCCGCATTTCAATCTGATAATTGCACCAGAAATTATGAAGGACTTGATAAATACAGAGTACGCGCACTTGTGTGTTATCCCGTACATTGTTCCGACCGTTAAATGATATCGTTTATCGTTTCTTGAAAGAGGAGATCAGAAAAGTTCAACAAAAATCACATATTATTATAAGAAGATTTATTTATTCGAAATTGTGATCAAAATCAGTTTGGAGCATGACTATACGCCAATTTTAAAATATTGTTTACGTCATTCTCAAGAATTTCAAAAATCGTACCTGACAACATCATAAAATTGTATCTCCGATCAGCTAGCACGTGCAAAATTGCATTCAAGATGAGAAAAATTGGCAAAGAGGAAAAAAAAAAAAAAAAAGAAAAGAAAACAAAAGTTTTTGATCTACATAAAACAATATAAGTACTTATTATACATACGTGAGACAATGCACATTCAGCATATTAAACGTACGTTCTAGGTATCGACTGTGATCCGTTTGGACAACACTGTAACAGTAGATAACCCATTGGAGACCCGTGGGTCCCCGAGCAGGTTACAGCCACGGTTCTCGGAAACGAGATAAGAGCCGCTAAACGAGTTATCGTTGCCGGCTCTTATGTTCATTTCTAAAGCGACGACTTAAAGTAGACACATGCTTAAATTCGTTTTCTTGCGCTGTTCTCTCTTTTTGCATTCTCCGCTTCGTTCTATCCTCCTCGCTCTTTTCCTTCTCTTCCTTCTTTCTACGCTTTGCTCACATGACGTGTCGACAAACATTAATCAATGTGCTTTGTCTAGGATATACGAAATCATTACATACAATTCTTTTGCGCAACGATACAAGCCACTTTTTGTTGTCAGAATTTTAGCATTATGATTTGCGAATGACTCGAGTAAGCAGCACAAAAAAAGAACGAAGAAAAAAAAAAGGAACTAAAAAATTCGACCCAATGTGTCCTCGAGATAATACAACGATTTTTATTGCTCCGCTAACATGGGTAATTAATTAAACATATGACAGAATGTTTCGCAACGCAGGACCTGGTATCGTTGTTTTCGAAAAGCTTCAATGAGTATTTATCGCTTTTCAGAAGGTGTTGCTCATTAATTACAATGTATCGAGACTTATCGATAAGTCCGAAGGCCTTTTGAATCAGCTGGTGTTTTTTTCATGAATGGAGGCTGATAATTTTTCTTCATTCATTTTTTTTTGCAATTGATTCTTCCACCTTTTTTTTGCAGTGTGCTCATATCTTTTTACGAGCGTCAAAAAGAATTACGTGTAATCGCGTAATAATGCAGCTATAACAGCTCTGTACTACTATCCGACTGAACGCCGAGGGATAAATTTCAATGATTATGGCGTTCAAAAGTGATGTTCTCATATTTTGCTGAAAATCACAGTACGTAACAGAAACTCGCAGATAAGCGCAACAAAAAAAAGTTGCGTACCAAATTTTGTTAGATTCGAACGAAAAAAGAAAATCGTTTGCCAATGAATGCGAGAGCAAATTTCACATACAGGATACGTGTGTGCGTGACATCTATATGACCCCATATATGTCGAATGTTGTATCGTATTAATATTTACTTTTGGAATAACGTTTCCAAACGGCATAACTAATGCCAAAGCACTTGGCGAATGAATTCAACATTAACAGCTATTACTTTACATAACTCATGTTCTCAACTATAAAACGCCTTGAATTATTATGATTGGGGCACTGTATTACGCAAATTTCGCATTTTACATCTATTTCAAACAAACGATTGTTATCTATTAACACTTTTGCTGTCAATTTTAATAACCGAACGGCATGCACATGATTCGTTGACCGTTTCACAACATACAAAAAGTGTAGCGAAAGTGATTGACATCCGTAGGTTTTACCACACTATCTATATCATTAATTGCTTTTTTTCTTTAGGTCTTTTTTTTATTTTTGCATAACGCAGAAATGAATCGCCAGTCACGATAATAGCGACATTACGCCAATAGAATGCATTTATCAGTGTTCTTTGTCTCAGATGAACAGATCGCTCATTATTAGCATATGCAAATGGACTTTTTATTTTTATGATAGACCGCTTCAATTGAACTCGTTATCAGCCACCGAACAATGCTATGCGCTCTTTTATTTAACACTGCGCTCTGCAAACTCGAAATAATCACTGCATTTCCAACAATTATCTTCTCGAGTTATTTTTCCTCGAAATTCCTATAATTGATATTTGTTCCAATTGATGGAATTGATTTTGGTGGTGTTTTTTTTTTTTTTTTTTTTTTTTTTTTTAAATGACGATTGAT
Organism: Trissolcus brochymenae; assembly: GCA_030523145.1. NCBI lineage: Eukaryota > Metazoa > Arthropoda > Insecta > Hymenoptera > Scelionidae > Trissolcus > Trissolcus brochymenae. The sequence continues at coordinate 281,691 of JAQQRF010000455.1, forward strand.
AAACTTTCGTGGAAGTGATTCAGCTTAAATCATGCACAATTCAATCTGAAAGTATGCAAATGTAAGAAAATTGCTCAACTCTATTATTAGAAAAAGATAAAAAAAAGTTCGTAGTATACTGTATATTTACACATATCTACACACTTCTTTTTATACAGTTAGTCATCAATTACATATTGATTTAGTTTTATTAATAAAACTCACCGATTTATCAACAATTTTCTTTTTATTTATTGAATTTAATTGAATGAACAAAAATTGGAATTTCTAGTTTTTGTTTTAATATAAAATTCATCCAAATATTTCCAATGAATTTAATTTGACTGATTTTAACTAGATAGAAATATAACGCAAGTTCAGAAAAAAAAGTGCGCGATCCTATAACTAATCTGAAATGAAAGAGCGATAATCCCAGTTATGAAATGATTTAATCCGGCGCACAAGGTACGACACGAGCGTATCGCAACATGAAAACAGGATTTAACTTTACAATCGCGATAACGCGTTTTTATTGAACTAATCAGCATATTTCGTGCACATTTCATAACGCGCCATTTCAACGCGGTCATTCTCCATGAGAGAGTGATAGCAAATGTCACGCCACGCCTTCACATATGAATGACATTGTCATTAATTAATCAACCATGAAGGCTTTGATAAACATTGAGCTTTTTTTCGCGTTCGCATTAACTACCGAATTTTCAGACTTGCAGATGAACGAGCACATCTAGATACCACTCCTGCACATATTCAACTTAAAATTTAAATTCCATTGAAAATCAATAAAATTTATTTGTATTCGACATTTGATCTCATTCATAAATACCAATCATATAATTTTGGTAATAATTCGACAAAGAGATGAGTAACATTATTTGTTAATCATAAATGGTAATTAATTTTGTTAAGCCGTATTTATAATTAGAATTTCATCATCGCAAATGATGAAAATACATAAAGGGCACGTACAGTTTGCGGAGTCTTAATAAAACGAAACTGAGCGTTTGGTTAACTAGATGGGAACGTTCGATACGTGCAAAAAAAATGGTTATCTTGAACGTGGGTATTACGGGCGTTGAAAGGAGTGGGGGCTCAATTTTCGGTTCTCGATCAGCGAACCCGGACCAATTTTCAGCAAGCTTCTGAATGCTCGGAATGCTGTTAATCGTCAAAATTACCTCGCCGATTATACGCGATCATAAAATACTCTCCCGGGCCCTTCTCTCTCAATTATCGCGACTTATCAACGATTATGTCTTGGAAGAAAGTAATCGTGTTAAGTAGTATTTAATGATCCGCATAAGTATGCTATCGAGGAGCGTCTTCAAGCGGATCGTCGCTCAATTTTATCGTGTTTTCGTATTTACAAGACATTATTTTTAATGCGTGCAAGAAAAGGGCTATTAACTCGTCATTATTGACACAAAGTTTTCACAACTTTCGAGCCAACGGCTCCTTCGACTTAACGATCTTCCAATAAGTTTTTGTCCGCGACTAAATACTCCCCAGTCGAAAAAATTTTATAATTCGATGCTCAACTTTTTGATTAATGTTTGCTCGGCCATCTAAACAAAGGGAAAAAAAACTTAATGAGATTCGGTTCATTTGCGTATCAACATTGTCGGTGAATTTTGTCATAGTTGCTTTCCTCTCTTTCTCTCTCTCTGTACGAAAATGGAACGCGCGGAAAAATAAAAATCTTATGAGCATCAATATTCAAGCAATCGGTTGATGATGCATGGTCGTCGTTAACAATGAATTGCGTACGGCGAAACAAAGCGATGTTTATTGAACGGAAACGCCAAAAGGTTTTCATTTGATTCGTCGCGAGCAACTATTTATACCAATTTTGCAGTCCTCCTTCTGATTCAATTAATTTCATAGATAAAAGTATACAAACAATTTCCACTGGCTGGGAGCATAAAAATAAAAATAAATTATTCATAAACGACCGAAGCCCGCGAGATGTGATTAATTTGCATGATTTTACTTGCAAATTCGTTGCAAGCATCTTCAATTTCACCGACCAATGAAAACTAAATGACATCCGCGCGTCTAATTACTTCGAAGAGGACTTGCTTGGTAAAAGAATGCCTCGTGAGAAGGAAAGTATTTTTATACCTTTTTTTTTTTTTTGTTCATTATTTGGACTGACGAAAAATGTTGGGACGGCTGAAAATAATGTTTTGCGTAATCAGAAAGGTGTCAACTGTATACAAAAATGGAACATTTTTCGTCGCGAAAATCAACATCACCCACACATAACCGACCGAGCTGGTTTATTTTCAATCAATTTCATGCATGTGAAAGCACAGAATTACATGAATAAACATATTTAATCCTTTCGTTGATAATTGATCTGAAAAATCAATTAAAAAGATACGATCATGTTCGGCACGCATTATCATATACAATTTTCAACAAAAATAATTGATAATAAAATTTGAATTGATCCGTAACTACAAGATCGAGTTACGAACGGAAACATAAACTTTTGAGGAAATAAATATAGCTTAATCGATCGACAAAAAGAAACAGGAGTAACAATAATCATTGCAGCGCGATCTTGAAAACGCACAGTTGGCTCAGCAATTTGGTTGGAATTCTTGACAAAATGAGTTTGAAATGATGAGGCCGTTTATTCGGCCGGTTGCTAAAGGAACGTCGTGTTATTCGGACTTTCACGATTGAACGGCGGACATCGTGTAGCCTTGACCACCGATACGTAGATCCCCCGATAGCGACAGCCCTGACTTAGGTCGATCTTTCGGACGGCATGACGGACGGCTGAGCGCTCACTTAAACGATGAATAATACGCCACTTGACGGGTTAATAAATGTATCTCGTGTCATTATGCGTGAACTATATACCGCATTGATAAAATCATAATAGCAACAACGATCTGAGTATATCCAGATGTTCACTCTAGTTTCGGTACCGTTTTGAAACTGATAAATGAAAGCGTTATCAAAAAAGGGTTATCAAAAGTGATAATTCAAAGATGATAAATATAAATTGCAGCAAAGATGTTTACAAGTCACAGAGGCCGATGAGCTGATGATTTGTTTGTTATTTGCTTTTTCAAAGTTGAATTCGGTATCGTTGGAATGTGATCGAAATGTTTTTCGACGTCACGAAAATGTGCAATTTTTCGCAATTGACTGAAGGGATTTGCATCAATCGTTTATTTTGTTCTCTGAACCAGCGCCATTTATTGTGCCAATTGACATCATTGGAGAAGCTCGTTGTCGCTTGTGGGAAAGAACTGCATGTACTCGTTCAGAAAATCATTCGATCCTCGGCATCTTAATTGGAAATTAAATTACTGATTTATTATTTTCATTCAACAGCAAGACTAGTCGCATCTAATTTGCTTATCAAATATCAGTATTAAAATTAGCATGGGTCTAAATGTACGCTTGTTTTAGATCTATCATCTTCTACGTTATACAACTTCATTTCCTAATAGGAACACGTAGAAAGTGAAAAGAAAACCATTTCGATTTCAGTTCGAATGATTCGTTAAAGTTTGTTTCTCTCGGGGCTCGTGGGAAATAATTCTAATCGTCTGTCGCGCTTTGGACATCTCTGATGTACCGTTAAGGTCCCGAACTTCAAAAAAGTTCGTATTCATTATACAAATCCTCTGTTTCTTATGTCACCTGAATTAATGTGTATCGTCTTGTTACACAGAAATTTAACTTCTTTTCAGAACATTTCGACACAAAATGAATTCGGTTCATTTGTTTGATGTAACCAAAACTAAACCGTAACTAAAGTTCGACCCTCTAAAGGTGTTATCGTTTTGAAAACATCATGTGATTTTCGACGTGTAACCTAATCTAAAATATAATATATTTCAATAAAGTTTAGTTCTTGAGAGATGTAAAAAAAAAAAAACAAACAAATTCTGGAATTAATCATCCGGATTTTGTTTAGTACGTACATAATAACGCGTTGGAATTTGTCTAATACACAAACGAACTTTACATCTTATCAAATAAGTTTCGTCGAAGAAAAGCTGTTACATTATTATGACAAAACAAAGTTGCGCATGAAAGAGTTAGTAAACTTGGTATTAAGTTTCACGTTCAAGTTTCGTATACTATTTGACCTCCCGATTTCGATAATGTATGCACAAAATTAACAAATTATGTTCCCAACCAGGCAAAACCTTCACTTCGTCGTCGCAAACAAACAGCGTCATATTTAACAACTCCTGCGGAACATGAACATGACATAATGTCAACGATGAGACATTTAAAAAACAACGATTGCAGGCCACGTATTAAATGTTAAGGTGTCTTCATGTATAGGAAATCATCCACAAATAACAACCTATACGGTTTTCTGCAGATCTTTGAAAAAAAAAAAAAACAAAAAAAAAAAACAAAAAACCAAATGGGTCAAAATGATAAGTCGACGAAAAATTTGGAGCAAAAGAGTGTTGACGACTCTTTTCCGACGTTCATGAATAACTCATATAAGTTGAGGAACAAAGTTTGTTCCGAACTTGTCAAATCATCCCTCGCGATGAACAACTAAATCTATTGAATCACTGTTTTCTCAGGTTGATTAAGAAAATAGTGGTTGGGCATGAAAATTAAGTGCACCGGTGAAGCGTGAAAAGGTTATTTACCGAATTTCGGGGTCTGCATGAGTGGAACGCGTTGGCAAGAAAAAAGTGACCAACATTATAACCGGAGAATAAAAATAATCCCGGTGTAGCAATCGAGATTGGAAGCCCAAAAAACGAGCGGCGTGTAAAAAGTAATGAATCGATGCAGCTGTCTCGGCGCGCGAGAAGAAGAAGCGGCATCGATTGAGAAAAAGAATATCCGCGTTAGCGCAAACCGTTACGCCGGCATCACGTTGCGTGACTACGTAAAGTCGAATCAAACGCTGGAGCGGATAAAGAATTTTACGCTTGTGCGAGCACAAGAGAGGTGGGTCTAGCTCAATGTATACCGGCGATTCTTATCTCTCCGTCGTTCGTATTTTGACTTTCACGAAAACGCACAATTAAGAGCTTTCATTAATCATTATTAACCTCGTCGTTTTAAGTAAATATCACGACGTTTCGTGCAAAACGCAAGCGCCCAAAAAACTACGGTCGAGCGGAAAAAAACATTGGCGAAAACAAACACTTCGCACGCTCTACATATCTGCAACTTTGTCTTGACTTACAAAAATCGTTGTGGCGTAAACGATTTATTTGTCTTGAACTTTGAGAATTTTAGTCGTATTATTTCCCTATAATCATTTTTGTATTCATTTATTTCAGACAAAAAAATGTGATTTATTTGAAAATAAAATAAAAAGATGATTTGTTCAAACAAATTTCAGTGCAACAAAAATTCACTTTATCATCCTGTATGCTGGTTCCTAACCAGCTGGTGGCCACAGTTGTGAATTAACATCTGTTAAAATATATTTGTCACTTGAAATTCAATGCTGATACGTTTTTTAATTCATCGGTGGCAAAACCTATGCGTGAATCACGAATGAGTTACTTATTTAAATTTTAATCGTAATTATTCATGATATCGTTATCGAGTAGCCACACACCTCAAAGGTTAGCTCACGTTTATTTGAATGGTGATTACCCAAAAGTTTAATTAATATCGTGGTTGGGTGTCAAAATTAGAATTCTTTATCGTCTAATTAATTATATTGACTTGGCGGATATTTTGAACCTTTTTTTTTTATCCAGAATCAGATAAGATTGTAAAAGCTGAAGTCGGGGTCTTAAATTTGTCATTATTCAGATATGATCCAGGGAATATTTCTGAATTTTAGATATTAGACTTAGTTTTGATAAACTCATATTTGACCTAACATTTATACCATTACTCATATCTCGGCCATTGTGTCGAATATATACAAGAAAAGAACATTTTGACACTTCATAAAAAGCAAAAGTTATTATTTTTTGGTTTGCAATATTAATTTATAGTATTATTGTTTAATAATGTTGATGAATAATGCATAAAATGTTTCGCCATAAATATTTATACTTTCGATATCACGCAGCATCTGTTTCAGTCGAGTACCTCTCGATCCAATCAAAAGTGTAATGAAAATTACGGTTCGAAATTATATTGTAAACAGTGAAGATGTAATGCGAGATAAGAAAACTTTTTCTTTCCCGAAACTTATAAAACGTACGTGCGTTATAATTTATTTTGATAAAGCAACGATTAAGATGTTGTAAAAAAGCTGTGGTCTTTATAGGGACGTCGTATTGCATGACATATCGATTAAGGAGTATATACTTCAACCACATTGTTCTAAATAATGGAACGACTCTAACTTGGCTTAGTTGTAAATACATTAAAATAAGATAAAAAGTAACTTTTTTTTAGTATCTTGTAAAACGGTACATAGGGTTTCATACAACTTTTGCAACGGGAAATCATAAATCACGACTATAGTTGATATTTCGCAAAATTTTGTAATATAAAAGCGTACGTCTGAAGAAGACTTTCTTGAAATTGAAACTAAAACGCTGAGATTAGCAATTTATTTTCAGATCAACGAAGTTCAATTTTTTTGTTTCCCCATTGAAAAAAATTCAATTGCGAAATTGTTTGTTGTCGTATTTCAATTCGAAAACGTAACGACGAAGATGAAAAATTAATTCGAAAGTTGATGCGCCCGTCAACAGTCAATTGAAACAATAAAAATTTGCGTGGCGTATAAAACGTTTGAGAATCGCATTGCCGCTTGGGAATGAGGCGGCGTGCATTTAATTACTCTTGTACCAATTACGCTTAAAACTGGCAAGTTAATCGCAACCCAAGAGCAGCATATAATTTCGATTCAAGTTGGGTCGAAGAAGGTATATATACATTTTGTGTAAATAAGTTTTCTTGATCCACATCAGAGAATCCTTTTCGATCAGCGTACTTTGTCAGTAATTTTGCTTCCGTACCTACTCAATGACGATACAATCGATATACTCTTATATAAATAGAAGCGATACGCCGAACCAGTCAACATCGTCTTGAATATTATTCGCTTCGGGCATCGAGCCTCTGCCAAAGGACGGCCTTAATTGAACTAATTACAGCGAGCCGACTGCCGATGAATTGTACCGATAAATCAATCGTATATTCGATTCCTCGCTCGTCGTCGCGCTCCTTTTTTTTTTTTTTTTTCATCCGCTCATAAATTAAGACACATAATTTACAATGCGACGCCGCTTTTCGCAACAACCAACTTTGCTAAGACTTCTGACTCTCAAATTAATATACGCTTCTCGTTCACTCTAATTTCAGGGTTTAGCCATCCTGATAACAATGCTGCTCCGTTCTCAACTGCCATACCGCCGTTTATCCACTCTAAGTTGTGTTTCTCCTTTTTCTTTTCCCAGCAATTTGTACTTTCGCTAACATTTTGTCTGATAACTTAAAAATCTTAACTGTTTTCTGACTTAAAAATGAAATAAAATCACAGATTTCAGATTCAATTGAGCATTTTATAAAAATAATGATTAGAGATGATGATGAAATTATAATGAAGGAAATTTATGGATCACCGAGAGTTTCGAGAGCGATGTGCGAAAATGACTTTAGTACGGTGATGTATCGATTAAGATAGGATGAGACACAAAATTGCCTTTCATGATTTATTAAAACATTTTGATAACATTTCAATGAACCAGTAATGATGCTCGAGTGGCGCGATTTTTTTTCTCTGATGAAATTCCTGCCGAACCCTTAATTGGTGGCGTCGGAGTAGTTTCTTTTCAGTTTCATAAACAAGTTATAGTTCTTTTCATTGAAAATTATATTGCAGAAGGGTTAATGAAAGCGAATGTTGGAGGGGCGATGAGAAGTGGCGGCTCTGTTAATTTTCTATTAAGAAAACTTATTTGCTCGACGAATCAAGTAAAAATAAAACAAATAAATCTGATCTGATTGTTTAAAAAGATTTAAAAAACCGAACCTGGTAATAACGACGGTAATATACATAAATGAGGCACTTTGCGATTCCATCGATTATGTATACATGTGCAGCTGTTTTCATTTTTCCAAATTCCTTGCCGAGATGTTTATTGATCACACTAAACTCATTTATATGCCCAATTATGAATTTAATATTTAATGGCATAGCGAGAAAAATTTTCTTACATTTTTAACAAAAAAATATTTCAGTGTTATCGATTCTGGGTTTCAAAGACACAGTTTTATATTTCACTACAGAGAAAACCTGTTGCTCTTTTATAAGAGACCACAGGATACCTCTATATTCTTCCATCGTGCAATAATAATTTTCTATTTTCGTAATACCGGGAGATTTTTTTTTATCAATTTCAATCTGTGCTTCCGTTTCATATTAAATGCGTAGAATATTTTTCCCAAACTGTTTTTATTGCTTTTTTCGTAACCATGTTTTTAACTTAGATAAATTAACGTGACTTTAACTATACGGCCATGACGAGCAAAGTTGATCATCCGTTTACCCAACATGTTTCTCACCTTTTTTTTAATTCCATTAACTTTTCACACCCTCCAATGAATTTCTTTCAAAAATACTTTTGGTGATGAGAAAAGTAAAAAAAAAAAAAAAAAAAAAAAAGAAAGAGTGAATAAAACCATAAATTTCAAGTTTTGCGTTAAGCGTGTGACTGCGACCAGAACACTTTTCATTTTCTTTGCAGGCGGTTTTCACAACAATCTTATTGTCCGTTCGTTCACGGTCAGAATAGTGCAATTAAAAAATCCGGCGATTTTCATAAAAAATCTTCGACTTGAATAGTTCCGTTTTCACTTGTAAGGGTTAGCTAACTTAATTGTTGTAATAACCATAAAATTTTACGACCAGTCATAGATGCCACCAGCGTACCCGTTGCAATGGAAAATAAAAATATTTCCGAACGTGAAAAAAACAAAGTTCAAAACGACCCTTCGTATACAGAGGTAACTTTTTATAATGCCGATACACGAAAATAAAAAAAAAAAAACACTGTTTGACTGGTGAGCCTTTTTTCAATCGCTCACTAGCCGAACGTTATTGGAATTAGTCATAATTTTCGAGCAAAAGCCAAATTGAAACGAGCGCATTGATAGTTTGTCAGACAAAAATCCAGTTCAGATTTATTAACACGATTAAATTTTTTAGTTCCTCAAAATCGTGTATTTCACACGGAAGTTCTGCTGCTGTTTACATCAGGAATTCCGAATAATCAAATTTAAATCAGCGAAAGTTCAAATCAGCATTTTTTAATTATCATTTACGTGCCAAGACAGTAATTAGTTACAAGAAACATAGGCTTTTTCTTATTATCTTATTCTCGTCTCCGAACAAACCAGAGTTATGTAAAATCTATAAATATTCAAGGTGCCACATCGTAAAACAGGTAGACTTCGTTCGGCTACACATTGTGTGATGATATATAAATTCGCCTTTTTTCTGCAAAACTCTCGCTTATATACAGCTGATGCATATCTCGTTAGAGAACAATGAAAAGAACTTTGAATTAAACGAAGAAGAAAAGAAAAAGTGCTGACCCGCTTTAACTTTTTTAACACAAAAATCGTCAATGCATCATTTCAGGGTTGGGTTAAGAACGATTCAGAAGGCGCAATCAATTTCACGTTGGGAATTGTTTACACTGAAAAGTTGTGCAAAATCTGTTAAAAATGTTTTCAAAATTATGGTCCCGGAAAATTGACACATTTTCACTGGGAAGCGTTGAAAAATTGGCAATACTCGGGACATTATTTCGCATATAATAGAAGTATGCCTGTATTCACGCGAGTCCGCAACTGTTTAATTTGTATTATCATTGAGTGAATAGGTTTATTCAATTTGTCAGAACAACAATCATGTGGATAAATAATTTCATTGGGCTTACATTCTACAATGTTGCTATTGATTTAATTCAATCGTGAGGTAATTGAATTTGCAATTGTTTAAAAGTCAACAACTCTTAGTGTGACGCGTTTTTTGTTATCCGAGCCTGTTCGTGCGATGCATCAAACGTACCGACGTCTAGATGAAAAGCAAATAAATAAAAGTTAACTTTGTGCATTGTGGTTTGTACTTAAAATTTTGAATGATATCAGAGAGAGTTTTCTCACGCGATGTTTCCTGCGGTGTTTGTGGTTTATCAATTATCTGCACCACTAATCAATTTTTTTTCTCCAAGTTTCTACATTAGTCAACACTGAATAATGTTCTGCAAAAAGCAATGCTTATAAAGTCAAGCGTGACACAATAAATTAACTTGCGATTTAAAATAATTTCTACTTTGCAGAAATGCTAAGAAAAAGGAATGAAAAATAAAATTAAGAAAAAAAAAAAAAAAGCAAATAGATTGAGTTGTGGAATTTTTTAATATAAATTTTTTTTAAATTTACATCATTTTAATGAAATGTTGGAAAATTTTAAACTTAATTTAATACTTGCAAATTATTCGACAGTTTTTTTTTACTGAATGTTGATTTGTTTTCATGCATGGACATATAAAAAAATGTATGTAATCTAACTCGTTGATCATGTAAATTACTTCTCTTTATATTTTTCATACTAATTTTGAATTACAGTTACCAAGATTTTTTTTTCATAAAAAGTAAATATACTAATTTTATAATTACAAAGAACGTAATCTTGATTATGTCAACGTTTGCATTTTTCATTTAAAAGTATAGTCTTATAGAAAATGTACAGTTATGTCGATATAATCGAAGTTCCACTATAATTGCATGTAAGAAATCCCTGTTGTATTTATATTTAATAAACAGGAACTAAAGTTCAGAACTTTAATAAAGCAAAATTTCGTATTACTTAGACAATCGTACCCCCAAAGTTGTAATACGAAAAGTTTATTTGATATTATAATTATGAACGTATAACTTCATGGATGAATATAATATATCATGTATCTTAAGTTTTACCGTAACAATACCGATTGCAAAAAGTCGTGTTCATCATTAACCATCGTTGGTTTATAATGCATATTCTTATATTCATATCTGTATTATTTCTCAAATATGTTCTTTTTTACATCCTTTGAATTTCGCCAATCATTCTGAGTAAATAAAATCATAATAATTTTTCATGCTCTCACTTGCAAATGAAAAGGATAAAAGAATAATCCTAAATGTACCTTCGTTAGGAGCGTTTAGCTTTTTTTAAACTCTTTGTTATCTCTTCATTACTGCACAAAGGTTGGAAAAAAGCATATAGCTCAAACGTAAAAGTTTTCTTTTTCAAACTGTTAAATCAAATAAGGTATTGTCGTGGTTGGTGCAAATATAAATTCACGTTAGCACTATAAAGATAACAAAATAAACATGAGGAGAGTCAAAGTAAATGGATCAGATATAACATTTTTTTATTTTCACTTTTATCATCTTGAGTTTTTTTCGGGAGAAAAATAAGCCAAACAAGAAAGTGATTAAACAAATGAAAACATTTGATAAAGAGGGTATAATGTAAGCACTAATTTGGGACCGTCATTTTTTAACAAACTAAATTCCGAGCACGAAAAGTGTGATAAAGAGAATGCTGGTAGCCGAGCTCTGAGACAAAAGCAATTAATCGAAAATAAGTGCAATCAAGCAAGCCGCAGACATATGCGAGGTGCCCTCATTTCATTTTTATTCGTGACTCCAAATGAAGTTAGACGGGAAATGATGCTCATCGATCAACGCTAATCACGATCAACGCTATATTAAGGCAACGTTCACACGATCAAAAATCAAAGCATTATGAGACGCGGTTAGTTGCCGTGTGAAAACTGGTCGCCCTCAACGGAACTGAATGATCGAACACACTGACACACACCGCTGCATATCAAATTTAACGTGCTTCTAATTGGTTATACTTTTTTATGCCGCTGAAACATTGCGCTCGAAAATTTACTTTCGAATATATCAGCTTCAATTTCCTTATACAGATACTTTTATGTCTCGTCGACTGATGTTAAACAATCAATCAAACTGTACCTTCAATATAGCTTGTGAAATATTGCAAACTGTAAACGTTAAACATGACAAATAAATTTTACACAATTGGATATAATGAAATGGAACGAGGTGAATTTTTGTACTCCGTAAATTAGAACTAATATTTGTATGCAATTTAATGACCAATATATACCTTGAAATAATTTAAAATGCAATGAAATGATATTTATACACTCTGCACAAAAATAAACGAGCCACCTAAATTTTTCGAAAAAAGGAGTAATATTTAAACAGTCATAACTTTGACAATTCCCATCAAAAAAAAAAAAACTTTCTTTTTTTTTTAATTGAAGCTTGGAATGTCAGCTTTAAGATTCTTTGTTTAAACAATATTTTTTATTGCAAAAGATGGTGCTGGTAGCGAATGTTTGAAAGTGTTAAATTTGCCAAGAAAAATTGTCAACTTTAATTCAATGTAGCAACTTTTCGAGCACGGTTTGAGTATGTTTTCTTTACAAAATTGAAAAAATTACAGTTTTTTGAACAATTTGAAAAAAATGACATTTTATCGTTTTTTGTCCATAACTTTGACCAGAACCGTCTAAAAAAGTTTTTTTTTTTTTAATTCAAGCTCTCAATTAAAGCAATTTGAACTTTAATTCCAGAATAAGTTTTCCAAATTGTTTGGTTTATTTCGAAAAATTTAGGCCCATTTATTTATTTAGGCCCTCCCGAATCGAGTGTCTATCAATTATTCAGCTGCGATGCTAGAAACATCATATTTTTCGATAAAAATTCTATTTTTTTTGTAATAATATTTTTATATTCAAAAACTTACGTTAAGCATTCCCCCAATTTACCACACACAAACGCCTATAGCGAACTACATATACGTATTACTTCAAATTGAAGTTACTTTATGCTAAGAATAACGTATGAATAAATAAAAATAGAACATTTTTCACAGTTGGATGATTCCTTGAGCTACAACATACAAATTTTTTTGAACGTAAAATGGATGTAAATATTGAATGAAATATAAAAGAAAGAAAAAATATTTTTCATTGCAAATATAAAAAGGGGAAAAAAAAGGTCTATTAATGAACTACACGTTACGTTAATTAAAAAGAGTCAATTATCATAACCAGAATTTGATGGAGAGCAAAAACGAAGAAGCTCTGAGCAAAGTGATTGTTTATGAAGTGCAAATATCTAATATCGAGTGAATAATATTAGCATAATTCATCGGACCCTTTAAGTTTGATCGATCGAGCTGTGATTAAAATATTCTCTCACGCGATGTTTCCTCGAGCGTTTGTGGTTTATCAACTATCTGCAGCGCTAATTGATTCTTCTAACGAAAAGGCGCTGCATTAGTAGAGGCGGGCACGACACTGCTGGATCCAATGGAATAATTCAAGAGCAACAACTTAATAGCCGTAACCAAATTGTTGAATTACTTATTCCTCGAGCGGGTCATCTATCACGCGGCGAGGTAAATTAAGAAGGAATATCGCTGCAATTGATTGTCATTGGTGGCAACTTTTGAACCATCGTCGAGTCCGATTTCCATGTATCTGTCAACGCTACCATATTCCCATCGTTCGAATGATAAATATAATCGATCAAAACAAAATTAGCGACATGTACAACTTTTGCATAATTTATTTTCTACAGCTGATCATCGGCCGAGTCACAAAGGAAGCAAAAAATAGCAACTGACACATTTGAATCGAACTTATAGACCTTATCGATATTCATGATGTTCAGCGAGGAAAGAAAAACTTTTGTGGAATTAATAAAATTAATATTTCAGTCGAGATATGATCGTGGGCATTACCATGTGACTTGTTTATATGTGCCGCAAAAGTAGGCGCTAATGATCACTGAAAGTCATGCTTGTGGGAACGGTGATGATTGATTCATTAACAACAAGTATTTTTTTTTTTTTTTTTTATACAAAACAAACTTTGTTGCTTTTTTTTTTATTTCTTCAATTTCCTGTCGTTGGAAACGTCAATTTTACAATTACAACAGGATAGAGATTCATTTTACGCGAGAATGTTTTTTTCTTTCTTAATAAACGTGGTCCAGCGTATTTACATTAATAAAATAAAAAAGTGATATCATTACAGTTCGAACGATTAATATATATAATATATTTGTATAATTAACTTTCGATCGTTGACGTACGCAGTATTTACAAGTCAGTATAGATACAATATTTACAGATCACTTTTTTTTTTCTTTCTTAACAACTAGTAAGCGTTCGACGATCGTTACTTTTAATATTTCTATTAACCAAAGCGACGATCGGATAATCTTAGGAACGAGGGTGCCCCAAGTCACGATTACTTTTTGCACGTAAGACAATCGGAATGAATTTTTTTCCTCTCCCTCTCTCTCTCTCTCTCTCTCTCTCTCTCTTTCATTCAACCTTTTCTGTTTTCCTATTTTATAAAGAGCTTTGGTGATTACAAAAAGAAAAACTAACCCACATCCTCGAAATTACCGACGAATATTCCCCTCAATTTTCACAAGTCATAAAGACTCCAAATTACCATCAGTTCAAAGTTTGGTCCTTTACATACACAAAGTTTGTTCGCAGTCTTGCCAGCCAAGTTTTTCGTCACTTGTTCCGCAATGATAAAAAGAAAAGAATGTTATCAGTTTATCGCTCAATCTCGAGTTGCAAATCAAAGGATCACGGATGAGGTTGCAAGTTAGTCATCGACCGAGAAACCGAATGTCATTTTGAAATTGCATGACAAGTTAACTTTCGTTGATTTGATTTAATTGTTCCAAATTGTGGCGCGAAATTTCGCAAACGGATTGCGAGAGTTCGGTTCATTGGTTGTGTAAGACTGAATTAATCTCTCTCGGTCAATGCTTGACAATGTTTCGTGAGGTAAATTTCGTGCGAATCTGATGATATAAAAACGTGATGTTAAAAAAAAAAAACTGTTATAAAAAATTCATACGTTCGAATAATCAGTGATGAAATTAATTTGCAAAAAAAGATGAGCCTGATGGGAAAACCCTACTTAATATGATTTTCTTGTTGGAGGCGATAATTAACATAAATATCATTACATGGCGAAACGGTATGTGCAAAGCAGGCTCCGCAACGCATCGCTATAGAAAAAGAATTCAAGTTCAGCAAATTGCCGCGCTGTAACAAATTGACTTATTAAGTGCAGTTACGCTATGAAAGACTAAAACTATTTACTGACGGCACTTTGCGTTGGATATACACATATAATAACTCTGTTAAGTCAAAATAAATAGCAAACGCAATTTTATCATTTGAAAAGGTTCAACCTTTCGCGAATATCGAATGTAACATACAAAAACGAATGATTAATCAGAGTTCAATGATAAAGAAGTACCGAACGTCGACGTAAGTGAAAAATAAATTAATGAATAGCGAATGCAACGCTCGGTTCTTGTTTGCCGTGAACTTTTGCATTAATTGAATGATTTCGGGGCCGAACCTTTTCGTCGGAAGATGACTCGTAATTAATGGTCACGACAGCTAGGAGATTTGTCAGATTTGTGATTGCCTTTAATAACAGTATTTCACTTGTAAACTATTTACGCGACCGGGCGTCGACGCGCGTGCTGTTATAGGAAAATAAACGTCGTTGTTAGTTTCGAATCGCCGAGCCGAATTTCACGAGCAACGGACGTCGTAAAGAATTTTATCGTTCGTCTCTGTCGCGTACTTTTCTCGTTTAACGATGCGAAAAAAGAGGCGTGGAGAGGACGACGGACAAAGAAAGAAAGTCGCCGGTGACGTGGGGGTGCCTAGAAACATTAGCGAGTCGCGAACGGACGGAAATGAAAATGAGCCATTCGCTTTTGCATGAGATATTGAAGTTAATTTTCTTGCACTCAAAAAGGACAACACGCTTCAGAACGACGTTACTTTGAACATCCACAAAGCTCATCGTCACACGTCTGCGAGTTACATCATGATTCAAATTCATCTCGGAGGATCGCGGTGCCATATTTTAAGAACAAAATGAAACAAAACAATCGAGTATCGACTCAAATTAAAAAGAATGATGATATTTAGGTCGAGATGAAAGGAAAAAAAAAAAAAAAAATCAAATTATAACAAAAATATATAAACCCCCTCGATTTGACTAATAACGGATAATCCTTCGACGTCCGTCGATAAAACAAAAGTGCCTAACCTAGATTTGATCACAAAAGATTGTCCAATAAATATACAGATGGTTATAATTTTGAACGAGAGCGAAACTGTGTCCTGCCCCTCCCCCCTTGGAAACCGATCGTGGATGAGGGACAAAGTACCATTCGATCAGCCCATATTTACAATGTTAATAAATAAAATAATAAATTTCTTTTTTTCTTTTCACAGGTCGACAATACGAACAAGCGGAGTTCAGGTCGGTTTCTCATCCATGACTTTTTTTTTAGCTGCTACGTGGCTACAACTACGAAGTTTACATCGCGTGCAGCAAATCCGCGACTTGCAACTAAAGCAAACAGTGTCACGTCTGGGGGAGGGGAGGGGGCAACGGACGCGCCTACTCTCAAACAAAGTAAGTACGAGAATTGACGGGCATGGGCGCGAAAGAGGGTGGCGCGTGTGATGGAAGTTCCGGGATGGTGCTGTACAGATGACTGCCTCTCGACGAGAGACTGGCCGGTCTCTGTTGTGAAGCATTTGCATGTAGAGCGCTGTAGCCGGCGCCGTGGTGCTGGTGCTCGGCGCCACTGTCCTCGTCCTCGGTTCTGCTGGACGCCGAGCTCACGTACGTGGACTGGGTCGGGGTCGGGGTGGGGATGTGAATGGGCACCAAGACGCCCGACGGTTTGTTCCAGGTCTCGACGACGGAAGGCGTTGTGGTGTAACGGGCAGCGTTACGCCCTCTGTCGGCTGTTGTCGGGGCCTTGCTGTCTTTCCGTTTGTCGGCGCAGTCGGGCATGGCGTATCGCAGTTTTTCCCAGAACCTTTTCTCACCCCAGACAATAACCGTGCAGGTCTGCAGCAAAAGCTGAAGCTCGGGGTCACGTGGCGTGGCTCCCGGGGCCAGAAGGACGATGATTCGTCTTCTCCTGGAGGCGGGCCTGATGCCCTCGATGGCAGTGCGAAGGGCCTGACGGAGTTCCGGGTACTGCCATTCGTTGGCGAAAAAGATGGGGGAGAAGGCGATGAGGATTCTTCGGGAAGCCGACGCGGCCTGGGGCAGCGTCTCCTGGAGTCTGGAGGGGGGCAGGTCGCGCCAGTGGAGGCAAAGGGCCAGGCCATTTTGTTCGAGTTCGGCTGCGATGCACCTCGTGACGAAGTCCTCGTCCTGTTCGCTGTAGATGAAGTAGCCGTCGTAGAGTCGGTCGCGCTCCTCGTCGGGTGGGGTCGCGACCTTGCCCAGCCTCAGGCCGTACTTGGAGTGGGCCCAAAGCCGGACGTCCTGGCGAAAGGCAAAGGCCAGTGCGATGAAGAGGCACAGAGCTATCACAACCACCAGGGCACCTGCCAGCAGAGGAACAAAGCTGGCCCCAACCAGGGGCCCGCCCTCGCGGATGCCCCGAGAGATGGCCGCCTCGGAGGAGGGGTCGCCGCAGCGGCGAATCGCCTGGGTGAGCGTCTCGATGCCGTCGCGACAGTACATCTTGTCGGAGGTGTCGCCCCGGTGTTCGGCGAGCCAGGCCCGCAGACGGGCCGCGTTGCTGCAGTCGCAGCTCCAGGTGTTGCCCTCGAGGGAGACGCTGGTGGCGGTGCCGACGACCCCGGCCAAGTCCCTCCACGGCTGAAAGTCGATGATCCGGTTGTTATCGAGGCGCAACACTTGGAGGCTCTTGAGTTTCCTGAACGTCGTGTTGCCAACCTTGGCGATCGCGTTGTGATCCAGATAGAGCTCCGATACCTTTTCCACTTGATCGAACTCAAAGCCCTTGAGCTCACGGAGCGAGTTGCCTTCGAGATGAAGGACCTTGAGGCTGTCGACGCCGTTGAAAGTGCGATTGTGGATGCTCGCGATGGCGCTGTTGTTCAGGTAGAGCACCTCGAGCCGTTTTTTGCCGATGAACACGTGACTGCCGAGGTTGTCGAGCTGGTTGCCATCGAGATAGATTTCGGTCGCGTCCATGGGTATTTGATCGGGCACGGTCTTGTAGCCGGCGTTGGAGCAGTCGACCACGTTGCTGGACCAGCTGTGATCGTGATAGCACGAGCAGTTATCGGGGCAGGTCATCTCGCAGTCGCAGGCGTCGAAGTCGCAGCAGTGACAGAGGGCGAAGCAGTGTGTCTCGTATCGGCAGAGGAAATCTTTCGTGCGGAGCGACAGCAAAGGTCGCCGAGGTGTGGCGCGGACGTGCACCATCTCGCAAGTGACGGCATCGAGATCCATGACGCGCGGGTGCTGTCGGGCTCGCGCGAGATCGTTGATTCGCGGCAGCCACTCCATCGTGCAGTCGCACAGAATGGGATTGTCGCCGATATAGAAAGCGGGCAGCTCGCGACCGCTCGCCACCGGCTGCAGGCTTAGGGCCGTTATCTCCAAGTGCTGGAGCTCGTTACCGGACAGCACCACCTTTTCCAGCTGATTTTTTTGCAAAAACGTATTGGGCGCGACGTTGCGGATCTTGTTGTTGTTCAGGAACACGGTCTTGATGCTGTTCGGCAGCGAGACGTCCGAGAGCTCGGTGATCCTGTTGTGACTCACGTCGAGGATCTCGATCTGGATGCGATTGCCGCCGAGGGAGTAGAAGTTGCCGAGCTCGCTGATCTGGTTCGAGTGCATGTCCAGCCAGCCCAGACTCGGCGGCAGGTGGCTGTAGTCGAACCACAGCAGCTTGTTGTCCGACACGTTGAGCCAGACGAGCGACGAGAGGTTGGCGAACACCCCGCGGATCTCCGTTAGCTGGTTGCCGTCCAGCCGGATCGCCTGCAGCCACGAGTTCTTCGCGAACGCGTTCTGCTCGATGTGGCGCAACCTGTTACTCGCGAGGTTGAGCACTTGGAGCGCCGGCAGGGCGGTGAACGCGTGCCGCGAGATGTTTTCCACTTTGTTGTCCACCATTCGGAGCCCGTACACTTGGTCGAGCCCCGCGAACGAGTCGTCGTCGATGATGCTCACTTGGTTGTTGCCAAGGTCGAGGGTCTTGAGCGAGCGCAGTCTCTTCACAGCAACGGGAATTTCGTTCAGCTGGTTGCCGCTCAGCGACAGGTCCTGCAGGGCGCTGAGGTTCGCGAACGCCTCCGGATGGACGTTCTGCAACCGATTGTCCTCGATGAAAAGTTGCGTCAGCGAGTTGAGCCCAACCGCGTGCTTCGCGTCAAAATTGACGAGCCTGTTGTGCGAGAGCGTGAGAGATCTCAGGTTTCGCAGGGTCTCGAAGCACTCGTCCGCCATGAAACTGATCTCGTTGTGCTCGAGTCGGAGGACCTGCAGCTCGATCAGTCCCCGAAACACGTTGGCGTCGATTTTTTTCAACGCGTTGTAAGACAAGTCGAGGGAGACCAGCCGGCTGAGCCGGGCGAACATATCGCGGTTCGTCGGCCACTGACTCGTGAGCTTGTTGTTGCTGAGGTCCAAGTTCTGCAGCTGCTCGAGCCCGTCGAGCAGACCCGGCGCGAGAATCGACAGAGAATTATTGCTGAGTATAATCTCCCTGAGCTCGCGCGTTCTATTGAAAAGATCGGGGGGGAGGGCCACGAGCTTGTTGCTGGACATGTTCAACGACCTCAGGGACTCGAGGCCGGCGAACGCGTGGTCCCCCACCGCGCCGATCGCGTTGTTCTCGAGCTTCAAAATCGTCAGGCTTTTTAAGCCGCTGAGACTGCCGTCGTTGAGGGCGCCGATGTCGTTGTGGCTGAGGTCGAGTTCCTCGAGCGAGCTCGCGCACGATTTGAAGCTCTGCGAGATGCCCAGGGCCGTGGTGTCCTGCAGCTGATTGTGCGACACGTTGAGCGTGAGAAGCGTCGTCGCAACCGGACAGAGCAGGTCGACCGGCAGGCTCCAGATGTTGTTGTACGCGAGGTTGAGGTGTCGCAAAAAGTGCAGACCCCGGAGCGCGTCCTGGTTGAGCTCCATGGCGACCGAGGACCAGGCGTTGTGCGACCTCACCAGCAGGCTCTTGAGATTGCTGAAGGAGACGAACGCCCCGGCGGCCAGATAGCGCATCTTGCAGTCGTCTATGCGAAGCCTCTCGAGCCGTGGGAGAGAAGCCAAGTAGAAATCATCGGCGCTCGGCGAGTCGAGCCGACTCGCGAACAACGGAACCTCGTTGCATTCCAGGCCCAGCGAGATCACGGAGTCGGCCCGCGAGGTCGAGAGGTTACCGAGCACGGCAGGTGCATCGAAGATGCTCTCCAGTCGGCAGACCAGCGACTCGTTGTGCGCCTCTCCTTCTTTCCTCCACGCGCATCCTTGCGGTGTTTCCGGGTTCGCGCTGACTAAGCAAACGCCGATCCCGATCAGCAACAGCCGTCGTATATCCATCTTACGGTGCCTCCTCTGGTCATCACAAAACAAACCAAATTGATCCCAACACTGCTCTCATCCCGCACAATTCACTCAACATTCAACAACTTGAAGATTATTCTTTATTTATTATTCTTCTTGTTACGTAGAACTATTTTATTCCACGCGATTCCATTTAACGGGCCAAAAGTTTTCACCACAGTTGAAGACGGGCTCTTGAAAACTTGACGAAATTAACACGCGCGGAACCGGAGCGGAAGACCCACGCTCCTCGTCAGAGCCGAGGACAAACTGATCGCGCTGCGGGTTGCGAGCAACGTTACTGGCAGCGTGGATTCTCTCTCCCTACTTCAGCTCGGAGGTTCCCCCTCCGTGACAAACAACCCATCCCTACCCGTGGCAAATTGTGCGATCCACACTACCAATCGGTCCTGACCGCTACCTACACCCACACGAATCTCAGCCTCGCGTCTCCTCCGCATAGATGCATTAGACATCCTCAACGACTTTGTCACGATTTCGCGACAAAAAGAACGGCCTAATTTATATTTATGCCATTCATCAGTCGACGCGACTCTGACGCTTTGCCATTCCGATTAGTTTGCAGTCTTATCGCACGTCTATGAATTTCCTCTGATTTGCAAAGACTTTTTTTTATCTTCCGTTTGTAGATTGGATGCGAATAATATCGTTTGCTATAAAGTAAATTGTGTTGCTGCATTTCAGCGAATTAAAATGAAACAAATTTACATATTTCAACATTTTACCACTGCTATTTAGTATTATTATTATTATTATTAGTTTGTTATAATATTTCACGAAGTTTGTTGTTATTTAATATTCTTAATTTGAATAATTGATTTTTTGATCAAACGAAATATAAGAAAATAAGTGCAATATAAAACTTTAGTTAATTGATTGTATTTTGATTTTTAATTAATCAGCCGAATTTTCCTTAAATCGAAAGTGAAAGTGCAGTTATTGGTATGAAAAAAAGATTTAAAATTAATAATTTGTTATTTTACTTTGTTAATTACACTATTTTCTAACTTTGTACATTAATAATATTTTTTTGTGCAACTTAGTTTTGAGTAAATGTCGAAAAGAAAATAGTGCGAATCTGGATAGAAGTTGTTTTCGCACAAGCTGCGAACGAATTGTGTGCTTTGAAACAACTAGCGGAACGTGTATAAACTCGCAGACTGCGCAACGCACTACGTCTGGAATTTACTGCTCGAACTTATCATTGTTATCACATTTCTCCCGGGAAAATTTCATCGACAAAATTTGTAGATTGAAAAAAAAAAAAAAAAAAAATGTTTATATTTCAAACAGATAAACAAATTTTATGCTTTCATTGTGCATAAAATTTATATACAAACGCATAAACATTTTTACGGTTTAATATTGGAATAATTCTAAAAAAATTGCAACAAAATCTTCATTTTACATGAAAATAAAAGTGGAAGGGCCCAATCAAGCAACTATTGTTTTTCTCGCAGCCGGACTGACAGTTTCAAAATAAGAAAGGTGTTCAGGATTAAAAATGGAAGGGCCGATTTGTTACAGAACCACGCACCATCTGTGTGACATGTCCAACTGTACAAATAAGACTTTCCGATTTATTCGTATTCGGAATATGATCCCTCAAATGTGGAACCCAATGTGGAATCTTTTTCAAAGGGTCACCAAATTTTAATAAGAGTTCGTAACTGTATATGAATCGAATGCGATGAATGTATATTACAATCGGATTGTACATCGCATAATGCTATAAGTTTCACATCAGAGATCGGATTATATACGCATGCCATTTTTCTAATAACCATAATGAAAAAAAAAAAAAAAAAAAAAAAAAACCAAACTTTTAACTATTTACAATTCAGAAAATTATTAAATCAAATTCTGACTCCGCCTTTGTTAGAACGTCAAAATGTTTCTGTAAATAATGCGTTTTTCTTTTTACTTTTATTCATCATCAAAAAATGACCATCGATGACGAGCGAAGATGCAAGTTTCGTAACATCCACGCCCACCCTTCGTATACTAAATACCGATTACCCGTTATGATTGAAATTCACCCACGTATATGATACGATAGGTCTTTCCAGATAGCTGATATGAATAAATTACTTTTGAACTCATTGTTTCATTGATTCGTGGTTTACAATTATATTAACATCCAAACCGATGTTATTATCGTTTGCAGCATCTCAAACACGCCGCCTTCGATTCATTTTCAAAACCTCACAAACAAGAATATTTTCGTCGATAAAGTTTGACTGGCAAGGTATACCATCAACGTGTAAGAATTCAAATAACGGAGTTGACTTTTCTATTACTGAAAAGGATTCCTTGACAGCCGCACGTCAAGTTACTTTTCTCAAAACGTTTTTCGATGAATAGCACAGTTATGAAAATTCGTCGAATTGAGATTAATCGGGATGATTGTTAGGTGCGATTCATCATATTTTTTCTTCCTCTCTGCCGTATGGCGAGTTAAAACATAACTCTCTAAAATGGAAAAAAAAAAAGAAACGAAATAATATTTCTAAAACCTTTATTTTATCATGGTTAAATTGGCCTTATTCGTAACAGCCAATAGCGACATTGGTGCGGACCCCTATACAACGCAATGGGGTGCAAAATTGTCCCCTTTCGTAGGACCCAGTTTTAAACTTCAACCGGCCCGTGTGGTTGATTAAATCCATATAACGGAACTTGGGGAATACCCCTTGCTAATTTTTTTTACGTATAGGTTTTTTTTTTAAATCAGCACTTGAAGAACACGAGGCAACTGTGTTCAAAAGAGTGGAGAGTACAATAATGTTGGGGAATTTTCAATTGGATTCAAATTTAAGCGACTTTCAATTGAGCGTATAATTTTTGTATCATTCGAAAGACTAATCAAAAGTGCACAAAATTAATACACAATTTAAATTTGTTACCAAAATAATTTTAATAACATTGAAATTCGAATTGATGAGAAAAAATAAAAAGAAGAACGCAAGTAAGGTAAAGAATAATTTTATCAGAGGATATAAAGTAAACAATCGATATGAAGTTTATAATCAGAAAGAATTTGACGGGGGAAGAAAAGCGGATCATTTTTTGTTCGCGTAAATATATAACGGTGAAAAGTGCGCTTTTGTCCGTGGAGAGTCTGATCGCTGAGTGTCTTTTCTTTTTTAAATACTACCGAAGTTTTCGAATACATAAGAGGCATGATGCAAAAATAAAATAAATGTCGAAGAGTGAAAGAAATATGAATGCATAGGATCATAGAAAGTGGAACAAAATAAAAAGGATCGATTAAATAATTCGACCTCAGCGGGCGATAATGTGCTAATGAATTGATCGCACGGACTTAACCCTTTTATAAGCATTGGGACGTCCGGATCGAATTGCGGCGGACCGTAAACGTCGGCGTCAATCGAGGCATCAAGCTGCGTCGACACACAATGAATGGAATAATAGCTGGAACAGGAGAGATTCTCGCGCAATGCGGATGTCAACGTGACGTTCAAAAATAGTCACGATTATGCGCGATAGACTTTTTCTATGAGTTTCCGAGGACTTCTCCAATCTAGTTGAACAAATTCAGGCAGACGCGTCAACTTCAAAAGGTGACATAAAACGATGAGCAAAAAAAATGAAGGGTACGAAGAAAAATTTACAACGAAAAAAAAAAAAAAAAAAAAAAATGTCACCCGAGAATTCGGACACGGCTTGTTTGTGATGAGATGTTCTTTGTGGTATCAAAGTATGTGGGTGGTTGCAAACGCCACGCTGATAAAATAGACGTCTTGAAATTCAGTCGGCGAACGAGATCTTTCGTTTTGACATTTATTGATAAGTCGCACGTTTTTATGTGATTAGGAAAACGTAAAAAGTGACAGGTTACAATTTCAGTTTTCTCACATTTCTGTTATACTTTTTGTACAGCTATCTATGTTTTGGTCATAACACAAAATAAGCTGGAAAAAATTGTGAGAAAAAATCTTACACTTTTTCACGAAAATTTTAAAACAAGCGAGTTTTGGAATTACACTTGTATTTACAAGTGACGATTTCATTTTTATGATTTATAAAATCAATAAGCCGATGTTTACGATGAGAAAATAGTTTGAAGTTGTACCTTTTTTTTGAAAACAAGCATCATATAAAAAAAAATAGGTAGAGCAGAAAGCCAAGGAAAAAATATAGTTAAATTCGACAACAACAACAAGTACAAAATAGAGTTATAGCTATTGAAAGTTTGCTTATAAAATTTCTCTTCAAACAAAAAATAGAGAAATTTTTCGATGAACTCTTTACGAAGATGAATTTAGTAATAAAATAAACTTTGATGGCCAAAGTTTGATCACAAATAAATCAAATGTTTATTGCTTCCTGATTGAGATCATTTTCTAATTACGGCACGGTGTTCCGAAATACGAAAGGGTAATCTGAATAAAATAAATCTGTGAAACTGATAACTCCAAAAGTTTTCCAAACGACAAGTGTAACTAATTACAATTTTTTGTTGTCTTTCGAAATTCCAGAAAACATCAGATTGCTATCATTCGGAATGACGTCGGTCCATTTGGGGACCGAGGAGGACATCAGATATCCGGCTTGTACGAGCGCTCTGCTCGGTATCGCGCGTTGTCGTGCCGTCTTGACGGCCTACTCCAGCGCGTAACTGGTTTATCGTGGGGCGCACGTGAAGTGCGTAAAACGATAAGCAAAAGTAAATAAACGACGTGGTCGGCGGCGTGCAGTGAGAAGTCTCGCAGAGGTGGGTATTGTCGGGCGGAGCTTTCAACGAGATCCGCCTCGGCAGACCGCCCCGGTGTTTCCAACTCTTTATGCGTCAAGTTAATGCGCTCGAGAAACAAACAAAAATAAAAAAATAAGTGCGGGCGCACGTCGCGTGACTCCAACTTTTCCATTTGGCCGAGCGATCCTCACATCCGCAGCGCAATGCCCTCTCCTCGGAGAGCGCGACCGCGATCAAAGTCACAGAGCGTCGGTTAACAAAAATCATTTCCTCTCCAGTCTCAGTTCAACGGTTCCCATGCTAATCAAGATTAAACAGGTGTACTGTTTCGCTTTTACTTGAACCCTACCTGTGAATATTTTTGTTCAATCATTCCTTCATACCGTGAACATCCTACCGTGCCTCTTTTTTTCTTAATCTCAATCAATTGTTTTTCGTTTGTTTCCTGCTTCAGAGATTGTTTCGTAATTTCGTCGAATTTTTCGACCCATCTGCTTGAAGGATAGTCCGCTGGGGGAAATGTATATCGTAAAAAAATTTTCACTGGAAAAGCAGCCCACACAACGAGTTTGTTCTAGCCGCGAGTGTCCACTTTCTCGACGCGTTTCTTTCAACGACAGTGTTGCATCTTTTAGACCTGCTGCCTTCGACGGTCGAGTCCCTTCAATTTTTTTTTTTTTTTTTTTTTTTTAGAAAGAACCGTATGCGGCTCGTTTGAAATCATTAGTCTTGTCTAGTTTCCCTGGCAAAAGATTTTGAGGAAGCCTAATAGTGACAAGCATTGTGGAAAATATTCTTACAGATTGGGTTCTGACGACCAAACGTCGGCGAATTGCTTTTGTATTGGATTTTCGTAAAAATGTTGCAGTTCCTATTAAAGTGGGATTTGACGAGTTAGTCCAGAATGAAGTCGGCGTAGGAATAATGGAATAATCACGGTCACTTGAATTTGACAAGTGTGATGAAGACAGGTCGATAATATAACTAATCAGGTCTTTATAATATTAATGTTCTTTTCATCTTTCCTTTCTAGCTCCGACTTTATGATTTCGATTTTAGTTTCTACAGGAGGGTAAAAATTGTTGAAACGAAACTTTTTTTTTTTTCTTTTCTTTTTCTCATCACTTGATGTTACGATATTTAGCTGAGCAGGTGCAATGTAAACGTTGAATGAATATTGAAATACAACAAAAAAATCAATACACAAACGGGAAACTAAGGAATGTTATTGAAAATAGTTTTAAAAACGTGCAAACAAAGTATTTATCAGGCAAGAAAAAAACATAAAAATATAAAAACATAAAAACGGAAACGTTTATGTACATTTGTAAATACAGTTATTTTTGACAAGAGTTTTCTAAACAAGTCGAGTTGTATTTCATTTTGGTATAACGGGTTGTTTCTAACCCGCACAGTGCATAGGAAAATGTTTGTGTTTGTCATTAGTTAAAATTGCACCTGGTAAAAAGGTAAAGGCATCGCAAAAATGTACCTGGCGCGCCGATACTTCCAGCTGTATTGCTGCCCCTCATTCAAACAATGGCGCGGTGAAAATGACCGTCCGCACAAATTGTTCAAAGCCGCAACAACTCTTTGGATACAAATTGTATGATCACATTGTATAGTCGGTAGTACTTAATCAGAAAAAAAAAATTGTTTGATTAAGGTATCGTCTGTCTTTTTGCATCAATGCATAAAGCTTGTTCTCAATTTCTGAAAGGGTAAAGTACATTCTGTGATGACAAGGTGCTTTTCTCCTCAAGAGGCTGTATACACTGTCTGTTCAAATAGAAGAAAAAAAGCTCACAGAAATTTTCCTTCTGCGGAGGCGTCTTGTCGTATTGATACCTTCGAAATTACCTTAGTCAACAGAAAACCGCACTCGCAAACGTGTGGGACCGAAAATTATTAATGGTCGGGCACAAAACATCTTGTACATGGAAACTGTTGAGGCTACCAATGAATCGGTAGATTTTTATCTCCGGGAACAGAAAAATTCACATTCTTCATCGATAAGATCAGTAACATCACCGACAGTTTAGAAAATTTTCACTGTTTACCCAAGATTCCAAAACCAATATTTTTCAAGGGTACAATGATTTTACTTTCTACGCATCTGAAAAAAAAAAAAATGTTCGAGGTTTTTCACCAAATTTTACAATCTTCATTCATTTTTACCATCTCAGTAAAACAATGCTACGTGTGACTCGACTGCAAACACACTTTCTAAACCAGTCAAAACAAAACGGATCAACCAAAAAAGAGGTCGCATACTTTTATCCCCATACACTGTATCACAAGTTATTTACATTTTCTCGTTCAATGAAAAATGTCATTACAATTTTTTACATGCTCGTTGGTACAATAATAGATTTTTGTATGTCATCGTGAAATCATATTGAGAATCGAAGAAAATTCACTCCATTAATTAAACATCTCGAGAGGAAAAAAAAAAACTTGTACCATCACGGCGAGAGAAAAAGAGATGAAATTGACCTATTAACATAAATATCATTAGAATAACTATCAATCTAAAGAAGAATCAGAGTCGAAAAATCAAAGCGTCACTGTCCACGAAATTAATTTCATCGAGAAAAAAAAAACTGTACACTTTCTTTCCCTTTCAAAACAACGTAAACAGCGTACTTTTGATGTTCAATTTTGAACGTGGGACATAATGTAATTAAAAATTGATACGTGAGAAACTCCAGGACCAATGACAGAGACGGATGATTATTGGATGCAATTTGCTGCGATATGATGTCATTCGGGATCGATTTTGAGGGATACGCAAGATCGCACATTTGTGGCACGTATTTTTCAGCCTGGGCGTTAAATGTGTAATGAGATCTCCAAAGTTCGATAAGGGGGAACGGGACATCAAGAACTAGCCTTTTCCCTTCTGAATGAAACACATCTCTCGACTCTGATATTTGGCACGTTTTTATGATCAAGTTTGAATAATGCAGCCAACTCCTGGGATTCGATTCTTTTGTTCGCAACCGCCGTCGGTTAAATGATTCAGTTACGCTCGAATTATAAACAACTGCTAATAACATCCGAAAGTTGGCACAATTTAGGCACGAACGTTTGTTTTAGAATAATAAAACGCCGGTTGATTTTGATGCTTGAGTAAACATTTTTTGATTGCGAATATATTTTCGTTGCGATATATTTCACTGCCCATTGAACTGCAATTTAGATAATTGCTGAAAGGAAACCTGCACTTAAAATGGGGCAACAAAAGTATTCTTGTTTTTACAGCAACAAAAATTTGCTAGTTAATTTATATACATTTTCTATTCCATCCACTTTTCTAAATCTGAAACATTTGTAAACTATGAAGATATATTATTTAACGTCCTATCTTTCTGCATTATCGTGCCGATAAACGAGATTGTCTGGTTTCATCTGTTACGAATAAACACTTTTGCTGTCTGAAACACTTATCAAATGAGAAAAGCCTTTTCTCGTTTCACCCTAACATTGTCAAATGCAGACCATAATGAAATAAGAAAGAAAGTCAACCGAAAAAGTAATTTCCCAAGTAAAATTCGTATTCGAACTCAGCGTATGGAAAAGTTTACACCGTTTTTTTTTTTTTTTTTTTTAACAACTTTTCTCACTATAAACTGGAGCGGCACATTTCTCTGAGTGCGATGTCTGTCACCAGGAAAGTTTTCGTAGCATCTCCTTTTTTCTCTAGTTAAAATTTCTCTTTCGAAATTCTCTTTAATCTTTTCCCGGGGATAACGCTTTTCTTGAAAAAGCCGCCGGCTTTGCAGAAATTATCGACAGCTGTTGGCCATTGCCATTGTAAACATATCGGGAGCGAGGAAACGTTGGCGAGCAACGCATGCAAATTCCTTTATGGTCACAGATTCAAAACATTGTTTGGCCGTTTATGACTCAATTGAAAAAGTGGATAGGATGGAAAAGCGTGGCGGCCGAGAGCTACTGAAAGCGTTGAGACGGGAATTCTGTATTCTTATTGTCGTCGGTGCCATTACCAGTACGACAGCTCGCATCAAGTAATGCCGTAAAACGAAAATCCTGACGCCTTCAAAGAGCATACAACGACTTAAGCGGATTTCAACTTTGCAGTCAAAAGTTAAATTCGAGCTTAAGTCCTGTAACGTATTTTTTTGTTTTTCCATCATATCCAGAGACCATTTTATATATAAAAAATAACCAACTAGAACTTCAACGTCAAAAAACAAATATTTTTCAGGATTAAAAAAAAACTTTTACTGTCCGACTGGAGGACTTTGGATCTGTAACTTCTCTCTCTCTCTCTGTCAGATTCCTGTCATGATTTATTGATAATAAATTTTTTTGTTATAACCAGCATAAAACAAAAGGAATTCGCGATTGTTTGCACTCTCTACTTTCAAATATTTAATTTGTTCATTTCTTTTATGAAAATAGCCTTTTTTCGTAGTTATTCAACTTAATAAAATATCAAAACTGCTGCTGCAAAAACCTTTAGTCTTTTGATCACGATGCTTTTGCTGTAATATTCAAGAATTTATTCAAAGATCACTTAAAAATTCAATGAAAAGTATAACTACTCCAAGAGAGCTTTTTGTAAAAACAAAAAGGAGTTTTCTTTGATTCTTTTTTTTTCTTTTGCATCTAATAAAAAAAAAAAAAAAAAAAGAAAACTGTTGAACATAATTGCAGCACTCGTAACGCAGTCCGTATGACATCGCAATATCTGTAATACAGTCGAACAATAGCTGGAACACAGGCGTCGAAAATTATGCAATCTGTTTTACACCGCTGCAAAAGGGAAGATTCGGAACATAAAGCCAAGTTATGAACCGAAAAGGTTTCATCAGCTGAGCGAGTCCTGAGTGTCAAAGCAAACAAATTTAATGGCTAATTCTGGTTATAAACAAACCATAAATCAGCAGACTGTTAAATAAAAAAAAAATATCATCCAGCAAACATTTGTTGACGTACAAATGGTGTCGGTTTATTTTATTTTGTTTCTTTTCGGCTTTCACGCTGTAATGAAATTTACGAAAATTCAGTCACAATGCAGACTGTATCGCATATACCTGAACTTGCTCGTAGCACGAGCAAATATTCTCCAGGGATACATTCCCTGTACCAGTAGACGGTCGTCTGGCAAAAGTAATAATTTGCAACAAGACGTGACAAAATATCGTGAGTGGTAAGCATTTAAGTAAACATGAACAGGTCTACGTAAACTACATAAAAGGTGTACCTTTTTCATTTGTAATATGAATATAACACCGAGTTGATAATTTATCTTCGGAGGTCTCCGATATTAAAACGAAACTTGTTGGAAGTCGTTTGCTATTTAAATGTTCAATTTGGTCATTAATCGTATCGAATATTAATTAACTTGTAGTCCAGTTGCTTTTTTGATCATTATCGGTTCTAATCGGGTTTAAATCAGACGTCAACTGTGATCAATTGGACATCAAATCATTTGAATAAATAAAAAGTAAAAAAGAATCATAATCAATATTATGAAATTGTCACATCAATCGATATTAATCGAAGTATAAATATTTATAATCATATAAAAATTAGAAAATTATAATTTTTTGCAACATTTTCAACATAGAGAGGAAACAGAAAACCAAAAGTAAGTACCGTTAAAATCTGAATACTCTAAGTGTTTAAACTGACAAGCTCGTACCTAAGAACCAAGTTCATATAGTCGTAAGATAAGTACACACAAAAATTTTATGTGTTCTGCGTTACGATCGCGAAATTAACCGATAGTCAAATATGCTAAAACTCAGTTGTTTTTACTACCCCAACGTTATCAATTCTGGTGCAATAAAAATTGTGAGGAAAAAAAATGTTGACATAAGACGGTGGAATAAAAAGTATACTTTTTGCTCGTACGAAGTTGCCCAACTTGCATCTTTGGTCACTTGATAACGGTACACAATGCCACTCTAGAGCATTTACAAAAATGGCTGATTCAATTTAGATAAGCGATCAGACGTCGGTTTATTATCTAAACACTTGACGTTAATGAAAAGTGAAATTGAATATTTACCCAAGATAAAACACAGGTTTTTTTTTTTTTTTTTAAATACCAGAGCACCGGTCAGTGCCTCTGGGAAAAAGGTTCGACAATGATCCAATTAGAATTATAATTCCAGTCTCCAAGGTCTTTGGTTACCCAAAATGTACTGACCTCATAAAGATTTTAAAAGGCATTGGAAACAAAGCTCTGTTCTGGAAAGAGGGAAGGACAAAAAAGAAACGAATTAGAAAAAAATTCTCCAGTCATTACAAATGGGTCGCCAGTAAACCAATAGCTGTAACGTTGACGAGTAAATTAGAAGTCTTTAAAATGACCTAATAAATATAACAAGTCAGCGGGGCCAAGCAGGTTAAAAAAGTCTATGGTCGCGGACGGGAAAATAGAAAAATACAAGACCGAACAGTAAACGAAACGAATTGGCACCTCCCGAAAGAGCGCAGTCCGTCCGGTAGGATGACGTTCGATATTTTCGACCAGCGCCCATACGAATAGATCCCAAACAATGACATTAACATCAGCAGCCATAAATTAGCTTCGCCACGGGAAGACACAATATTTGTACGGCTGGAAAAATGGTGCTCATTCAACCCGTAGAGTCATCAGGCTATTGACAAACGCATCATGCAATCGATTCCATCCTTTTTTTCTCCGTTCATGAAATCCTTCCCCGTTCGAGGTTGTTTTTTTCTTTGTGCACTTATTAGCGCTCCGAAGCGATAGCGTGTAAGCTCTTTTTGTATTACACGTCGGTTTAGCGCCGTTTATACACGCACAGCCAGTTTCCTGCCGGTTCTCATATTTTATGTCGTCGTGGGCACCAGGTGACAACAACGAGACAATATCGAGTCCGACGATCGTAGGGCCGGATGGTTACTCGGAACCAGCCACGAGGACTATATCTTACAATTTTTGTTTTGCCCGTACAGGACGCCCCGCTGACTTTGGGCGAAAACCAAATGCCTTGAACAACGGGGAACGTGTCAAAATAGGCACCCCAGAAATACGTCGGATCCTCACCCTGTCAGAACTTTTTTTCTTCAACCTTAAAGATATACTCCTGCCGAAAAAGTCGAGAGCATCACCGGCGTGCGAGTACCTGCACCTTTTTCAAATTTTATTATTTTCCATCAGACAAGACTGGGCCGTTATGATAATGGGAATGGCCACAAAATAAATACCACGAGAGAGCATTGTGGAATGTATTCATAGAGATCACGGCTGCGAATTGCATCAAAAGTATAATGCATGCGGTCAGATTTTTGTGAATATTTGGAGCATGATTGAAAAGCAAAAGTCAGAGTCTGCCCATTGGTGAATGTTCTTTTTTCATTCGCCTCTAATTTCCCCTGTTGACTGCCTCCTCCAAAAAAAAAAAAAAAAAAAATGATCCTTTTTGTACATCGCCTCTTCTGACTCACTTTATTTATTCAGGATTAAAGACTATGGCGCTTGTTGATTCTAGATTTATCGTTCATTTTTTTTACATTGTAATCTCATTTGATTTAAATCACGAGCGATATAAGATTCCGGCAAATCTGATTTGGGCGTGATAGTGTCTAAGTCAGAAAGACCTCTGTTTCGATACCAGATTTGACACGGATAAAAAGTTTAATAATTAAAAATAATTTGAAATCGGATCAGGAATATTGATGTCAATGTTGTGTTCAGTATGGAAAAGAAAAGTGAATTTATATTAGAGAGAAGAAGTGTGAATGTTTGATTCGAAGGTTTGAGAGGAACTTTGCATTGGAAAATGAAAAAGAAAAAAGACGAATTCACTAACAGACGATTGTATTGAACGATTTATGTTCGGCACATGGGCCCAAAGAGAAGAGAAAGTTTTGATGACACTTTTTGGTGAGAGGAAAAAAAGGCGACGTTCAAGAAAATAATGTACCAAGATTTGAATATTTTCAAACATCTGTCCATATTTTGGTTGGGAATTCTTTTATGTCCGACTGGTGAAAGAGACTCGGTGTTTGAAAGCATAAAGGCGTTGCGTTGACTCTTGAATCGCTAATCCGAACTCTATGACTTTTTCTTTTACTATTAACTAAATCACGAATGCACATTTATAACTGCAGGTGCAAACGTGATTGATCCAATGTTTACATTCAACATGGGCTTGAAGAAGGCAGATGACAAAGGGACGACTACTTCTGTACAATGCAATTTGTAGACCCAACGCACTTTCGTTATTTCTTATTAATGAAAGTACGCCGTGTTATAGAATATCTTTACATTGTTCTAGTACGCCACCCCTCCACTCGTTTCTCGTTCGCTCCAATTTGCAGACCGATAAAATTATGTCTAATTTTCTTACAGTGACTGGTTTCAATTTATTAAACAACAGACTAGTTTATAAACGGCAATTTTATCTGTTTTATCAAATTGTAAATTAATTCAAGAACGTCTGTTCGACTTCTTGCCAAATACCATTTAATGCCTGGATCTATATAATTACTCAATAATGGAGTTCGGTTGCAAGTTGTCATTTTCCAACAAAGGAAATTATTTATGTTCTACAAGTAAAAGTAGACATATCGCGTGTCGAATAAATTCCGCGACTAAACGGTGAATGATTTATGTTCGTGTACTGTAAGCGAAAAATATGTTTACTTGATTTTGCATCCACTGGTCATTTTATCTCCAACTATATTTTTCAAGATGTCGTTATTATGTGGAACGTTAATTTTTTTTTCGCCGCACGGTGCTATCGACCGGAGAAAACCTAAGTGAATGCATGGTTATGCAGAAATGTTTTATTCACAAATTCAAATCGATGAAGAATGCAAAACAAATTCAATTGACGGACCGTGAACTATCCTAAATAATTCAATTTTTTTTTATTTTCCAGCCGATCTTTTAGAGATTTCATTGTAATTTATTACAAAATTATATAAATTCAGCTTTTTTTCAACATTCAAATTAATTTAATGTTGAAACATGACAAATTTAAATTTTCAAAGTATCTTTTTTCCTTCTTCTTTTCCAATTTCGTATTATCACTTCACTTGTCGGATTTGATCATCTATTTTAGTTCCAACATTTTTTGCATTATTTCGTACTTTTATCTTGAACATAAATTCTGTAATTTGCCGTTCGACTGTGGATCGTCATTCGGCAAATTCATTAATCACAGCGGGATAAACCGTGAACTGTTTGCGAGTCACCGCGCTGTCAAACATCTAATTAAGAATGAGTCTAGCATCTACACCCTTCGTTCATCTCGATTAAATCCTTTATTCCGATGCGAGCGCTTTCGATCGATAGTGTCATTGCAAGTTATACGCCAGACCTAAGACAAAATTCAATCACGCAATGACTTTTTTTCTTCCATCGTACACATTGGACAGGCTTTTCATCGTCATTCAGACGCTGACTTCCCAGATAAAATCTCAGCGAGAAAATTTTTTCCTCATCACACTGTGGAATTATTATTTTTAATTAAACTTTAGCATCTGTTGGGTTTTTATGAAATAATAACCGGAAACTTTAGTGACATTTTCGAGATCAGATAAAACATAGATTATATGACTAAATAATAAAAAAAAAAAAACTGAGGGCATCAAGATTGGCACGTAAAAACCATCCTAGAATCATTTCCGACGTCTTCTATTCTCAGTACCGATCAAATATTCTATTGTTCTCTTTTTCTTTTAATTTTGTATATATTTTATAGTTCAGAAAAAGATACCAATTGTTCTTTTAATTAGCAAAAATAATTAGATATGTATAGCTGAAAGTGTAATTTCACTCGCATCAATTTTGCAGACTGTTAGAAGCACCGTGTATAATCTCATTTAACTTTGGATGACTATGTTAATCAAATTTTAGCCTGCTATTATAAACTCTTAACTTGTTTTCCCACTAAACTGTATCCACTGTTGGTTTGCTGACGTTCGGACAATGTTCTCACGTGTCGCTACGGAACTTTAACGTGATTGTAAAAAGTGACAACAAGGAAAACACCAGTTAACTGTGGTCAATTCTCTTCCATCTGGCAGGAACTAACAACAAAGGCAATCCAGGGGGTCTGGCTCGTGACCGGGTGCTGGTTTCGCATCCAAACGACACAACACCAGCACGCCCATTTTCGAAAAATCAACAAAACCTTTCATCCAGTCGGCGTAAGTCTAATAAATCGAAAAATTGTATCGTTTATTTATCCTAGCACACATTTAATACTTATACATCTACGGTTTACAACTGTCTCAACATTTGGCATGACACTCTTGGTTTGTGACGCATACCAGGACGATAAATATTTGGAAACACGTTTGGCCCAGATAATGACAGGCAAATGATCCTAGCCGGCGTTGTTGCGAGCGTCATTTCATACACGATGGTGCCATCCCGACAGCGTTTATACGCACAAAGTGGCATATATTGTCGCAGTTGGCTGACGTGTGCTGAGAACTGAATGCGACTGTATAACCATTTGTCCATTAATTTTCTGTAACGATGCATCGCCATCAACGCGTCCAAGACCAAAGTCAAGCTGACTGTGAAATCGTTTGGCAGCACCACCACTCGCAGTTATATCGTTCCAATCAAGCTCTGAAAATATCCTCTTCAAACAAAACTGCTCACCTTTCCATCGGAGTATACTTATCGGTGGTATATTTTGGGTACCTTAATAGTGTCGCATCATACAGTCGCTCAATTGATTAAACCGTTTTCAATTTTTGATATCTCATTTTGGCTATTATGGCTCGTTTCAGTTAAAAGACATTGACGTGTGGCAGAGAAAATACCGAAACCATACGAGGAAGATGTAATGAAAAATTCAACCCACAGCTAATGCATTGAAAAAAAAAAAAAAAAAAAAAAAAAAAAAAAAAAAAAAAAAAAAATAATATAAAAAAAAAAAAAAAAAAAAAAAAAATAGAAATAAATGAAAATTGTATGGAAAAAAATGTATATCCATTAGATTTGATTAATATAAAGGAACGAGTATTGTCATGTTTGTTTATGATTGCATTTTTACAGCAGCGAAACCTTTTATGGGCTGTTTTCTTTTTTTTTTTTTTTTTTGTTTCGTTGAAAAATATTACGACGGAAAAAAGGAAACAGCGAATATAAAAGCGCGAAAACCTTCATTCGGGGACTTATGATTTCATGCGCTCGATTGCATTCACAATTACACGCATTATGATCAAAATTTATATCTAAACGTAACAATCATTTACAGAGCCCGAGCGTCCCCAATGGTATTCGAGCCGCTGCCACTTACGCGACGAACAAAGTTACCTGGCGTCACTTGAATTATAAATATCAGAAACATATCCATTACATTAAGGTTAATCGAGCGGATTCCCATGCAAATCGCACTCCTCGGCAACTTGCATTAGCATTACAAAAGACATCGGTGCGAAAATGTTGATACAGCTCGGCGATTGTTTTAAGCAAAAATGTTCCCTCCGTGTGGAGCACTCGCGGAAAAAGTGTAATAGTCCGTCGGAGGATTTTCAGTCGTGTGATGCAATCTGATAGATAAACCAGTGGAAAAATAAAAAGAAACGACAAGAAGCGGAAAAATAAAACTCAAAAAAGAAAAAAGAGTTTTTTTTTTCAGATGCAAAAGTATCATCAGAATTCGTGGGGGTATTTTCACGACGGTCTGTGACGGTAATGCGAGAGTAAATATTTCAGTATTGATGCTTTGACTCGCTGATACACGTTCGAGTGTCACTGAATCCGTCTTATACAGCGGGGTCACTGCGGAAGTTGAATATTTTAGGCACGGAAGAGTTGCATCGGGAGGACAGTTAGAGGATGTTGAAGACAGGCCGAGAGCTTTCAGTAGAACTGCCACTTTCAGTTGACGTTTCCACGGTTCTTGTCGATGACCCACATGCAAGCCGACGACACGCGTTCGTGTTAAGGAAACATTGATGACTGCGAATAATCCGGGAATTTCTATTCAAACCAGAGAGAGAATCAAATTCAATCTTATTGTCCGCCAAGAAGTGAATACTTTATTTCAGTATCATATCAAGTGATGCTGAATAAAGTAAGCCAACGCGCTCAAGATTTATACAGTTTCAACTTTTCTTTTTTTTTTTTTTTTTTTTTTTTTTTCGGCGAACGAAATTGATTCTTTATATTTGAAGGAAAATGGTAAGGTGCGCCGAGAAGATTCATTCACACTCATTACGACTAACAGTGTTTTCGATAATGACGTAGCAAGTCGAGGAAGCGAGCAAGGAAACTCAAGACAATATAGTATACACACGAAGTCTAACGATTTATTTATCTTGTGACATACAAGGAAGACCATGGTTTTAGTTGTTATATATGCAGCAAGTTGTTATGCAAAGAAATAGTTCCTTCCCGTGTATATATGTGTAGTAAATTTATAATCTACCTTAGGTATACCACATTGGACTATGTACAACTGGTAACCAAGCGGGACAAACTTTGGCGATACTTTATTTTTGTATATCGTACAATCAAAAGTTCCATGCAAAGTGGATAAAATACAAATTATGAAGACAAGAATACGCGACCCCTGGAAAGTTCAACCGAACATTATTGCGCGACCGGCTTTCTCCGATGAATCAACGCGTAATAAGCTCTACTCGATAGCAATTTTCGAATAACAATTTAGTGAGAACAAAGTTTGATTGTTGTTCCTTTTGTTTTTATTTGTTCTTCTTTGAATTTGTTGCTCTCTTATTAAGCGTTTTAATTTTTATTCTCATCTGTTTTTTAGGGTAGTGTAAACTTTGATGAATGTGACATGAAAGTACCAGCGATGTGATCCCAAAAAGAATAAGTAATCGAATACCAAAGTGAGCGGAATAATTGAAGCAAAAAATTCAATGAGAGTAGAAGGAGAAAAAAAAAATGCAGAAGCAAAGTTGGATGAATAATGGAAGAAGTAACAACAAGTCCGTGCGCATCATTGTGTGGGAAGAATATCCTTCTGTATGAATCTTAGCCCGGGGTCACACGAGCATCTATGAGCGTCCTTGGATAGAGCTACGAAAGAAGAAGCACTAAACTCTTTCGGCAATCGAGTGCATGAACCTGAGTTTGAGCATATTTATGCAGGAACGTAGCTAAAGAAAGAAGCAAGAAAGCGTGCGCAATATTTTACGTTTTTGATGGGGACGATATTAAAAAAGATCACAATGTATTTCGACCGATAGTATATTCCAGGAACAATTAGAATTTATAATGTTTCGCGATGTACTTTCGTCTAAGCCACAAAAGAACAAAAATAAAATTTCAAATTTGTTGCTTAAACATTCATTTTTTACTTGTTTATAATAATTTTTTGTTGCAGAAAAAGGTATCCAAATTAATTGAAAATGTCATGGAATTTATTTAAAATTAGAATAATGTTTGTCGTACCGTTGAAACAACGTCGAGTTATCAGATCCTTTTCTTATCTCAAAATGGATGTCACCGACCTTTCAACAACATCACTCATTGTGCTTAAATGTACCTTCTCAGATTTCATTTTAGTTCTGATTAATGTTTGATTCGCATGGAAATTCACACCTAGAAGTAAACTTAACCTAAAATAAAACTAATATTATTATAATGGAGTTTGAAAAGCAGCTTGAAGACGAAAAAAAAAAAAAAAATGAAAGCTTAAGTGCGTCAAAGTGTGCCGAGTGGTAAAGTGAAGTATTTTAACCCCTTGAAAATGTTCAGCATTGTGACTCTGTTTTAAAAATGCACTAGAATAATTGTAGTACAAACTGGAGTGACGCGGCCGAATAACAACGCGAATTATCAAGTCGACAAAGATAGCAATTATGTAATAATTTCTATATTTAGTCCAGAAAATTTTCGTCACTGTTATGCAATTTGAAGTACCTAAATCTAATTCGGACACTTTAAATGAGACATCGTTCCTAAGAACAACTCGTGATTGTTATTTTGATAGATATGTCAATTTTAATGAGGGAAAATTTGATGCCCGTGCTCATTTATAACTCCAAAGAAGACGGAGATGAGAATATAATGCATCCCACGTTTCATTTTTGATATGTTAATATAATAAGCGAACCCGTTAGAAAATCTGTAGAAAAAAAAAAAAAAGAAAATTACAAAACACAATTTAAAATATTTACAATTTTTACATGTTATTAGTATAAATACACGCCTCGGGACTCGTGCGGATGACGGACAATGTTTGGTTCCTTTCAAACATAATGGATTCGTGATTAGAGAATTTACAATACTTACTTGTAAACAGCCAAATCATTTGCATATCAACTCGAAGTGTTATATTGTTTAATGTCAAAGGGTGGTTTTGGATCTATTATTGAAAATTAGATTCAGCGAACGACCGGTACACATTATATTTACAGTCTGAATGAGATAATATACGTAATAGCTATTAATTTTGCTGATAACGTTGACATCTATTAGCATCACAAGCACCAAAGATAAACGATCCGTGTCGAAATTGTCTTCAAGAGGGAACAAAACACCACATTTTTTATGACTTTTTAATTCGTTACAAGAAAAAACTGTGTTCAGAGAGTATAAATTTTATACAGAAGAACAATTAATACAGATCTAGAAGTGGTATCGAGAGGGTTTGATCAATAAGTGTATATAAATTGTGCACTACAAGCAAGACTCGATAAAACAAATTCAAAATATGATTTCAGCCAACTTTTCGTATCATTAGTAACAAATTAACTAACAATCTGATCGTCATCGTTTAACAGGGTTCATATCTCTTTAGTTCTAAAAGATTTAACGAGGCAAGGAATCTCTCGCTTTGCATTTGACTCGAGAGTGGCCCGGGAAAGAAAGAACGAAACAACAACAACAACAAAAAAAAGATAAGTCGTGCTCGAGACAAGAAGATGCGCCTTTCTCGATTATTTTCAGACTACGCGGCTGTGAATGTAGGTATACGTGCCATATGTACGGCCGGTCGTGTGCTGGTGGTGGGTCTCCCCCTCTCGCCGAGAGACGACGTTTATGTAGACAAGGAGACTGGCATTATAATGCGAACGATACGCCGAGCCTTCCAACAACGAAAACCATTCAAAGGAGCCGCCTTTACAAATAGTCGCCTCTTTCCCGCGGGCTCTCTCGTTATTGCCATAGACAAAATTCAATTACTCAAGCGCGTTGTCGATTACGCCGCGCGACGTGACCGTGAAAACGAGCCGGCCCAACCAGATGACGCGCGCAATTCGTTCATTCAACTCTCAATTCATTTCGCTATCGCCCCATCCGGAAACTCTCTCATGTCCGGCGAAGAAAATTTGCCATCAACGATAACGTTCAGATAATCCGACAAATTGACGTACAAACTAAGTTGCAACAAAATGAAGATCAACAATTTTGTCCAAATGGTATATTTTCAACCGGCAGCAATGCAACAAAATGACAGAAAAAAAGCTGCGATCTAAGCTGATCCCCTCGCACTGTGCGCTGAAAGTTCGTTTTTTTTTTTTTTTTTTTCTTTTGTTCGGGTCTCCCTTTTTTTGGAGAGCCACACTGTTCAGGGGGGTCTTTCATATGCAAGAACTCTGAATTGGATCTCCGCTGAGTTGTATTTTTAAGGAATTTGTTGTATTTCACTTCGGTGACACGCGCGGCGGAATTAAAAGGGCATAAATTGTTGTGGGTGGGCTTGGCTCTCTCGCTTCGTTATTCGGGAAAATGGGAAAAATTTTGAGTCAAAGTGGGATTATATTCACCGCGCGGACAAAACGGTGTCAGCCTGATGGATTTACGGGCTCGATAAACACGCGTAATGTCGCGCGCATTATACGACGAGAGAATAAAACTGGAGCTCCATTTTTGTAAGTGAATTGTGAGAAATGTTTTAATGAATTCTTTCGCGATTTGTGCGCGGTGCCAAAAGCGTGTTGCCTTTTTTTAAAAGAGCACTTTCGGAACCAGTGAAAACTATAACACTTTTAATAATTGCCTGCAACAGTCAGATTGTTAAAACACTTGTTTTTAAGAAACAAAAATGACTGATCAAACACAATCCAGATTAAAGTATAATGCGACTTTATGGTATTACAATAATGTTATAATGAGGTAACTGAGCTATTAATTTACACGCATGTTAACTATATAGATGTGAACATCAAGCGCGTATATCGCGGCTCGTACTTTATTGTCTATCAGCGAGATATCGACTGAATTCAATTTAACGCATGCCAGAATTTTGTGGTTGTTGCAGAGACTAAAAGTCACGAGTCCATTGCAGAGTGCAATTTGCAGTAAAAATGCTCTACGAGTTTACCGACAGGGTGTGCACTTGTTGTACGAAATAATATTAGCATTGGGAAGAAAGAGTTGGAGAGATAGACCGAGAGAGTTTAAGGCGAAATGGTCGAATTATTGTTACCGTCGATTCAGCGGCAAGTTTGAAAATGCAATGGATAAACGACCCCAGGCGATTTAATTTCGTTTGCAGAGCGATCATTAATGATTACGTAATAAAACGCCCGGAGATCCCGTCGAGAATCATCACCGCTTCGTGAGCGCCAAAAGTTGGCCGAATTATTCGGTCGATTATTTTCCTCGCAATAATAGTTCGCATTCGTTAACTCAATTACAGCCGAAGATATAACGGCACGCAATTGACGGAGCGTGCACGCTTAATTTACAACTTCCTCCTGCCCAAGCTCGGAAACTACGTCCTGAAACTGCGATAACGGCCCAAGTCAAGCTCCATCAGGCGTTATAAATCTCGTATTATTTTCAGTTTTAGGAAAAATGCATCGGAGATAAAGCTCGAACGAGAACCCGAATGATCTCAAAACGTCCAGTTCAGATCTGCGCTCGCGACAACAAAAAGAAATAAATGTCGGCGCAGGTCAAGGTCAGCGAGATGGAAGTTCAACAACGCGTTGTACAACAAATCTTACTCTTTTGTCAGCGAGGTTTCATCTCTTCGGCGTAACCCAGAAAGCGTTTCAACAAAATATGACGCTCCGCTCGCTCGTTCCCAACGAGCAACTATGCAAATTGCGTTAGTTAAATTCCTAGCTTTGGTTATTACGAAGTTTATGTTACAGTGTCACAGATGAGTGAGTAATATTGAGCACGACATAGCCATCGCCTGTAAACGGCCGCTACCGTAAGGAGTGCCAAACACGAAACAAATGAATAACAGTAATTCACACAAAAAAATACACATCGGCATAGCTCTGAAACAATAACCATTAAGATAGTACAGATTACAGTTTTGTTCTGTGATAAACAAAAAATGAAACCTTTGAAATTGAATAAAAAAGAACTTTCACTGTCAATAGTTGTTTGTTTATTCTGTTGTTCGACTCAGGTAAAACTTGTAATAAACCTTATCAGTGTAAGGACAAGTTTTTTTTTTTCCACGAAAATTGGATTTGTGTTCCAAACCGGTAAACTAGAATAAATATTGCTTTCCCTTTCTCAGAGGAGTCGGAAGTAAACTGGAATATTTTATTCCAACATATTTTTTGGAATATTTTTGAGTAAATTGAAAACAAAATTGATTAAGACTAATTGTTTTTGAATTTCAATTCTGAATTCTATAATGTGAACTTTGAATTTTATCTTATTTTCATTTGTAAAATTCACAATCAAATTTGCATCATTGAAATAATTGAAATAATTGTTCATTTACTCGGTTAATAATTAATTGTTTCATTTGTTTTCTTGAAATTCGAATCGAAGAATTTATTCACGTTTTATTATAAAGTCAAAGTTTTTAAAGATCGAGGTAGAATAAAGAATTCTTAACAACGGATTATTTCACTTCACAGTA
Organism: Trissolcus brochymenae; assembly: GCA_030523145.1. NCBI lineage: Eukaryota > Metazoa > Arthropoda > Insecta > Hymenoptera > Scelionidae > Trissolcus > Trissolcus brochymenae. The sequence continues at coordinate 324,611 of JAQQRF010000455.1, forward strand.
AAAACAAGCGTCAGACAGAAACATCAACTATGCATTACGTCATATTTATAGTTACCTTTTTCAACGTCTGACAAGTGAACAATTTCACATTCAGAATTCGGACGCAGCATTAAATGTTATATCCTGATGATGGACGGTACATTGTAGCAAATCTAATGCTAAATTTATACTTGCGATGTCATGCCAAGTATTGCGTGTTAACGTAGTACGAGCTGTCAATATCTGTCATTAAATCATGAGTAGACCAATAACCTCAGGTGTATCAAAAATTTGACGGTTTTTGTCTTTTGTTTCATTTTTCATCGACTATATTTTAAATGTCGGAATGTTCTTTCAAATTTCAAATTGTTCGGGGCGAATTCCAAGAATAAATGAGCCTCGCAAAATGCGGCTTGCAGTTGGACATATTTTTGTATAAAAAATGTATACGTGTTTCACATTGATACATTTTTATCGATCCTCGCGTGCTATGAAGAAATGCGGAGCCTCGCGTCAGTCCGGATCACATCGCATGTATTTATAATGAGAACGTTTACGGACACAACTAAGTCATTCACCTTGCTTAGCGATGTGACTTTTTTATAGTTGATTGATTGATCGAATATAGGTTGATTTTTGCTTTAAAAGGCAGTTCTCAAACTATTACGAGAGTTTTTAATGTTTGATCGCGCTAATCAAGTGTCCATCAGTGATTTCCATGACTCGGGAGATGCATTTAAACCGTTCGATTTGAATGTGTATTTAAAACTCGAAACGAAAATTGCATCCTACAAAAATATAACCCAAATCACCCATTATCGATTTCAATTTTTGAGAAGAGGATTTACATATTGTTTTCTTTCTTTTTGAATTAAAAAAAAGAAAATCGTATAATGATTTGCAAGGGCATCCGAATTTCTCGAGCCATTTTGATTCTAAAATTTAAAAAGATCAGAAGGGTTTACAGATTTTCTTTATAACACAATTCAGAAAGTAGCGTTGAATTTATTATTATCTCACGAGAAGAACTGTTTATATGCTGTGAAGAAGGATGTTTTATTTAGCGAATATTGTGGAAAATTGTGCCACGCTGAAAAATGCATGATACATCGCGAGATGTAACACGTCGTTGCAAATTCTTTTGTTCAAGGTTTTTCGACAGATTCTCTAAAAAAATTATCATATTGTATATTGATGGTACAGTGTGGTAAATGTTAGCAATGAGATTTAGCTCGGGTGAAAAGGTTCTTAGTGAAAACAAACGCGCAACAGCGAGAAAGCTTTTTCGGCGGTAATTTTTCGCATCCGAACATGAACTAATAGGATAAATGAGATGAAATATGTCGAACGTATAATATCCTAGGGAAAAGTGCGCTGCCGAGTTAATATACTTGCGTCCCTCTTATGAGTGGAAAGTAGAATTTAAATTCAACAGGGGATGTTGTATTTCGTTTCAGCAACAGCTGACTGCGGTTGGGAAAAATTTGATTTTACATAATTTATTGCACTTAAATAAAACACACACTCACACACACACTTTTCTAAGTTTTCATTAAAATGTTTTGCTTTTGTTATGAGAAACTAATTTTTCAGAGTTTGAACTTTGATTTGAATAAACATGAAAATTACCATCAGATTACCAATTCGAAGGACGGAACAATCTCAAAACCATTGTTTCAAATTAAACAAAATGAATTCGAGTCGTGGATTGGCCGATGCAAATTCTCGCATCGAGCGTCACGTGTGGTCAAGCAGAAACGCTTAAAGCTCGAGGGCACGAAAAATTACCACGGCGGATTGAGCCGGGAGGCCGCTCTTAGAATAAGTAACACACACGTACAGGTTTTACCCAAGTGAATCTTTGATTTGGTCTAGCATTAACTGCGCGAGTGTTGGTTAGCTGTTGGTTTACAAGATCGTTAGGATGTCGGGATTTCCATAATGAAGTTGTTTGAAAAAATGGCCTGAAAATTTTCTTAACCACTTTATTTGTTTTCTCGAATGGCAAACAGCAACTCGGCTATTTACATTTCTGACTGATTCCAGACATCAACATTTTTCGCATTCATTTCAAAACATGATTGCAAATATTAATTGACAACCTGAGAATAAATTCACGAGATTCAATTTATTTATGAATTAGAAAAAAATATTCAATTCAAATCCAGCAGCTGGAAAATGTCAAAAAAAAAAAAAAAATCATCTCTGCACGAAAATCGTTTCAATATAATTGATTTCTATTGAAGAAGATTGGGTAAAAAAAAACTGTTGCAAGAGACACGCTCTCGAAAGAGCTGAGCGTTATCCCCAAAATCTGTGTTCGCGTTCGAGATTCGAAACGCGATTAGCCGCGTTGTTGTGTGTGCAAGCGGTAAGAAAAAACGTCATCGCATCAATCGTGGCGGGACCAATACATTAATGCGCGGTAATATATAAAACCGCAGTGTGTGCGAGTGTCACATTGATGTGCACCCCCTCCGTGCAAGCTGTCACAGTTAGCAGCAGCCGCGGTTTTGTATCGAGCGGAATACAAAAGTCTTGTTGGGTAAAGTCAGCCCGAGGCGAGGTGCGACACAAAAGGCGATCAGCGCAATATTTTGACAATATACGCCCATTGGCGGAGGCGACCGCATCAGTCGGAATTGATTCTTGAGGCGACCCGAGCGAGACAGAAAAACTTGGAAAAAAGATGCACGGAGGGGAGAGAAGAAGTAGGGGCAATCAAATGTTTAAGAAAGAGAGACACTTTTGTGTGCGCACGCACATACGCAACTGGGGAACACACACGGAGGCAGCCGAAAAAGACGCCACAGGCCGGGTTAGGCATTGTCCAAAATCGACATCGACGGGCAAATGTCTCCTGCGGAACGGTCTCCCGGCTATACTGCCTAACCCAGCCACAATGGCTTGTTGGCATTGTTTACGTAATGCTATTATTCCGCATCGTGCCGTGCTCGACGAACACTTCCAGTGATCCTCATCCGGAGTCAATGAAGAAGAAGGAAGTCGAGAGACACGAGACGGCACTGGCCCGTCCCCCGTATATTTTGCACCAAATTCATTCTAGCGTGTGCAAATAAGTTGCCCTGGATCGACTATCCACGACCCTCCTTGTTCAAAATTCTTTTTCTTGTGTACACTAAATAGTTGGTCACAAATCCTTGCCTCGTTCGTGTCAGACAATTTGGCCTCATGAACAATTTTGACCTGAAAAAATAATAAAATGGAAGAAATTAAATGGCTTTTGTCGAAACTTTGACACTCAACTTGACACCTGAGTTAAAAAAGAGTTGACAAAGAAAAAGACAGAGTTGGACGTAAAATTTATTGATGCGATTGATTTTGAAACATTGATGTATTTATTCTGGTTTCATTAATAATGTACATGTGTCGGGATTGGTTTAATTGAATTGAAGATGAACTAAATAAAGTATGTATAGGAAAGTTTCGGACACGAGTTGTACTGACAAACACAGGGTCAGACCAAATTTGGCCGACTCGCAATGACAATTATTCACGTTGTGTTGAATTAATCAAGTGGAAAAAGTTACACAAAGTTAAAATAAAGTCTGGGAGTGTTCACGATTTATGAAAGTACAAAAATACATATTCAATGGACATGTCAAGTGAAGTGTCCAAATTTTTTCTCGATCTGAAAATTTGGTGATTTTTTTGTTGAAAAAATTATATTTAGTCGATCTTCAATTGTAGTTTTATCAATATGATAACGTAAACATTGTGCTGCAATGTGGATCAAAGTTTTTTGAACCGGAATGATTGACAAAAATGTCTTATAATTTATATCTTTCGGAAAAATCTAAAAAAAACTTGTCCCTAATTTAAGATACTTGTTTTTGTAGTATAACAACCGTCTATTGATCACATTTAATGTTTGGTGCCAAGATCTCAATTAAAAATTATTCTAACTAAAGTATGTTAACTAAAGTATGGTTTTCAGATTTGGATAACAGGGCAAGTATAATGAATTTCGTAAGAAAAACCGTCTCTAATGAATATCGAGTAACTTTGCTTCAATAAAGTACAACATAATCACAACTTCGGAAAATTATTAACTTATAGAAGGAAACTTCTTTTACAACCTCTCACCAACATACTAATTTATGCTCAAGCATGAGCTTCAGCATACATTTTTAACACGCAAGTATAACTTTTCTGCAATACAGGAATATATAGTAAAGCTTGTCTATAGGTTTTAACATTTGTCTATATCCTTCAAATGTAACTCTGTTGGCGAATACAAAATTCACGTGAAAGATGTAGTGCGAAAAAGTACGAAACCACATCGAGCTTTGTGCGAAGCCCCAGGTCTTAAAAATCGAGAACCATCAGAACATCAAATTTTCATGAAATATCACTGTTACTCGTGTGAATGGATCGATATAAAGAATCAAAACAAAGCCATGTGGGAAACACATGAAACTCAACTGTGAGAAAATCTCGTAAAATTGTCATCTCAACACAAACATGTTTTTAGTACCCTCGATTGCTTATTGTTTCAGGCTTTTAAGTCGCGAATTGCAATAATATTTTCCAAGCCTATGAAACATGAGTTTTGATCTTTTTTTTTTAACAAAATTGTATCACCTTTTTCATTTCGTACCATAGGCCAACCTTTCTGAAACTCATCGTGTTACTTTTTTTTAACATGACGATTTTCTTTACTCAAACCTTTCTCAAAGCGACTTATCTGAACAATAAACAAGCAACTCATAAGTCCATTATAATCTTCATACAAGTGCGTTCAACTGAGTCTCAACAAAGGAGATATTTGCTTTCGTACCGCCAGATCATGTAAAAACTCAACTTTTTCAGAGGCATCACCAGATTGTTCGCCGCATGCTGTAACAAAGTTATATCTCTAGAACAATATTTTTTTATCAATTCAAAAAAAAATATATATATATATATATATACAGAAAGAAAGAAAGCTGTTCGACCTCGTTTGTTCCAGATTTTTGGAATCTAATATTCGTGAAAAGTACAAGCGCGCGGATAAGAAATATCGAATTAAATGCAAGTTCCGTTTAATTTACTTAAGTGCACTCTTACTTATGTCAGATAGCAGAGGTCGTTTGAGACGGTGAAAAAAAAATCAATACGAAGGACGGACTGAAGTAATGGGCATGGGAAAAGTTGGGCTTGCACAAACTATGATTGAGAAACTCTGCGGTCGCGGGCGCAGGTACGCCGAGCGGAGAGGAAAACATAAATGCGGTTCCACAAAATGCTAGTTGGCGAACTAAGAGAGTTACGGGCCGTGCGGGACGATTGTCAAGTCATTGTTAACGATTTCTTCTCCGTTAGAGAGCGAGGCATCTGGAATATCTGCCCGTGGTCTGTCTCTAGGCGCATATTCCCCGTCCGAGCATCGTGTCTTATCCGACAGAAAGAAGCATCGAGGGAAAAAAGGGGGCGAGAACGGGAGGGAGGACAAAACATCTCGTTTCACCAGCAACGTTGAATCAACTTGTGTTTGCCGGGGCACTCTTAAGACGAATCTTCAAAATGGCTTTTCACATGTGTATGAGACGATTTTTGATGTCGCACCAAAAACTCTCTCCCCCACCGAGAGCAAACTTTTCACCAGGCAAAACAGTTGTGCAAACATCTAAACATCTTACCAATTTTTTTTTGCACCCAGACCGAATTATTTACTGCCATCTAGCGTTTGCCATTGATTTACGACATCCCACGGGCATAAACTGTATCAAACGTTCGAGTCATCCCAAGTTTTCAATTGTTCCAGATCATCTTGGAAAAAAGTGAAATTTAATCTTACGAGATATAACGTATACGTTGAAAAGAATTTGTATTTTTTTGTTTTGTTTTTTTTTTTTTTTCAATTGCAAAAGATGAATTGTAAATTGGGGGGGAATGGGATTTTCGGATGAGCTTTTATATTTTTATTGATACAAATGAAGTTATTTGTTCAATTAAAATGCGGCCGATCGGCCGAACGAGTACGCGAAGAATGCACTTTTTGCGTGCCTCCTCGGCTGCTAATGTCTCTGCATCCGTGGAATGTGTAAAAGAAACTAGAATCAAATGTACGTGAGTGCGCACTCGGCCGAGTGTATATATTCCAGCGCAAGAAACGATACAGGGCTGGAGCGAGATTCGTTAAGCAAGTCATCCTCGCGGCTCAGAAATTAGATAGATTTTTCGGACAGCTGTTGGTATATGGTGTTTATCGTATTAACTTTTTGTCCGGCATCTTTTGATTTGTCATTACGTTTTTCTTTGTTCTCTCTTCTGAATTTATCCGCCTGGTAATATTCTCCGGAATGGGCCTGCATAAATAATTTTTTTCTAGATTATCATATACCTCTCATCCCTTTTGTAATTAAACGTTTCGTAAACATGCATATTAATTTGGTACGTGAGTCCCTGACAAAAAACTATAAAAAGCTGATCTGCAATTTTAATTCTTTTACCATTTATTAGTTTCAGAATGTTGATTCGAGAGTAGTTATAAATTTTTAACATTTTAACGGGTTGCATCTGACAAATATCATATACAAACCAGTTTCTAAATATCTGCGGGTTGGTCTCTCTTTGCATGGAAATGAATGTTGAAACAAAACACATACCCTATTACAGTTTTTCTTGTCCTCAAAACATGCACGAAACAGAAAAAAAGTTTTCCAAATAAAAATGCCTCGAACAATGCGTGAGCCGAGAACAAAAAAGCTGATAATGGCAATATTGAATTCAGTGATAACAGTATTTGGGATGCAATTTATATTGGAATCGCATCTCAGCATACGGTGATGTTCGAACAAAGTAGGTTCCACCTTTCAGTATCATTTTTAGCCGACGGATTATACACATTATTCTTGAAGTATAGAAAACAGCTCTCCACGCGATAAGAGTGATTTTCAATTTATCGAGCGGGGCATTATTTAATTAAATGCTGGCAAAAGTTCTGGCGTCCTAAGCTCGAGAGCGTGACGCAAATGTGAAGAGCCGGACTCGAAGAGAGTCTCTGGTTGTAATTTGAATGCGCGAAATCTCGCCGGCGAATCTGCCGATTTTCGTCGACGACATGAAAAACCGTATTTAATTCAATAGGTGGTGTGTTACATGGGCGAGTGGACGCAGGGACTCCCACCGCGAGAGTCGCGCGACCGATAAGGTATTATTTGCGAAGCCGAGATGTGCGGAGACGAGCGTGCTAATCAAAAATATTGATGATACGCCGATAGGGGGAGAGAGAGAGAGAGAGAGATATAGATAGAGGAACGGCTCGAACGATGAGATCGGCCCGGAATTCCCACAGGTATGAAATTTGTATACAAATAAATACGTTGTGTGCAAAGTCACGCAAAGATAATCACATGAATTATATATGTGCACGTGGACAAGTGGTTGTGGAGACACACACATAGAGGGGTCATAATGCACAAAAGAGAAGAACACGTGGGTGTGTCCGCGCTCTTTCTCTCTCTCTCTCTCTCTCTCTCTTTTTTATGGTTGTGAAAGCCGCAAAGTCTTATCTCAAAGGGTGCGATTGGAATTGAGCTCGATCAAGTCGAAAAGCCAAAAGGGCCGGATGACATTGCCACTGGCGGGTTGAAGCTATAAGCGTGACTCAGCGAGGACTTATGTATTAACCCCTGCCGAATTTCGTTACACACGCCCCCGGGATGCGCTCCCCCTCTGTTATCTGTCACATGCATCATGCATGTTAGCATCTGAGATTACAAAGTGCACATAAATATCTGAGCGACGTCGATTCTCGGCGCGAGCGCTAAAAGTGCGATGCTCTCTCTGTCGCGGAAGCTGCGCGACTATCTGGCGAACGGTATCACCCCGGATCGAATTTGCAAATACAATCACCGGGGACTGTACTCGGCAAATACCCGAATGATTATGCGCGCCGAAGAAAACGGACTCCCGCAAGATAGCATCACGTCGCGCATAACTTACGTCATGAAATTTAGAAACAAAAATGTTTTAAACGTCGTCGCAGATAGCCTACGTGCACGCCCCATTATCAGCGTTCGAGTGTGCGGTTTTACAGTTGAAGAATAACTCGCACCGAGACAAAAATTAATACCGCTTGAAAATAAACTCGCAGTTTGCAATAATAAATCATTTTGATATTTGATGAAACAACAAATGCGATAACTTTCATTTTTGAACTTAGAAGTGGATGGCTGAAAGCAACAATGATTTCACATTAATTTATGATCATTTTTACTAGAGTACTTTCGCGAAGCAGGCACGTTGATGGTTGAAAAAGTATCTCCGGTTTTAACGGGGCGAATAAAATTATATTATCGCGTACAGCCCAAGGGGGATGCTCTGGGTAATGTAATTTGCCCTCCGACCGTCTGTTTGCAGATACCGGTTCATAATTGTCCGTAATTATTGAAATAAGACCTTCCACGTCGGCTTGTTGAAAAGGAAGTATTGTGCAGGGGCTCTTCTTTGATGTCATTGTCAAATTACGTGATAAGATCGTAGTCATGCGATTACATCAAAATTGTAACGTCCGTTTGATAATAATTTACAAAGTTTCTTGTCCTCTTCCTTTTTTGTTTACCTAATATTTTGGTACATAATTAATTAATCTTATATATATTATTAATTACAATTTTTATCTCAAAGAATATGCTTAACATGTTGCGTGGATAAAAATGTGTGTAATGTAGATTATGTTACCCTTGCAATCACCAAATCTTAATTACGGGCCTAATTTGATATCGCGTATACAATTATAGATGACCATTTCTGCAACTAAATCTTAGCTTGAGCATCCAAGTTTTGGGATAAATGCGAGTTGTGGCATTATTATTAGGCATGTATTGTATTAGGCATATTATACCTTATAGTCCCTAGCAGATCAAGTTTACAATTCACCACTTAATATTCATATCTGTCTCGAACGTAATATGAAGTCTTTACTTTTATTGCTAGACTTTGTACCGGCGAGCACTCGATATCGTTCGAAGCAATATCAAAAATACTCATTGTTTATTTGCATATTCATAATTTTAATGCAAATAAAGCGCATGTTTTACCGCGTCTCTCAACTTACAAAACTAGTTTTAAAATAATTTGTCACAACTACATTGTTAAAACGTGACCCGAGGCGGGTTGTCTTGAATTTATCATACAAAATATATGTGTTGATTTAAGTTTCGCCAACGTTTTCTTTAGGATTTCAACCTTCTATCAATGCGAATGTGCAATGTGTACGTTATAACAATGATTATCACTGATGCAGTAAACTGCTGGACAATAAATGTTCCATTGATAAAACATCTTCATTTTAGAAAATGATTTACTGATCCGAGAGACATGTCAGTAAATATTAAATAACGGCATAATGTTATAATAAAATTGTGAACGAATTCATCATCCTACACGCGATTCATAAATGTGGCAGTGTTTAATTGACGTGGATTGATTTTATTGACCATTGTTACAACGATGCGTGCGTATAAATCAATTAATTTAAAATGCTCACTTTGTGATTCTGGAGTACCAATTGAGGCGCAACATTTTTTAGCCGACAATAACGAACAATCTTTTCCAATCACATCTGAATCAACGTTTATAATTTTTTTCCCCCCAACATTTTTTATGCCACTAAACAACGTTAGACTCGACATTTACGTACAATGCTTCTCACCGGGTGTACATATACGACCTCTCAAATATTAATCACTTTCATTGACGCGTAATCGACAAAACGTTTGAACTTATAGAGCACTCGCTGTAATTAATTTTTGCACCGTTTAATTTGCAATTGTTTGAACAGAAAAAGGTTACGTGTGAAATTATGCGTCAAAAATTATACAAGTACAAAGCGGTGAGTACAAAGTGCAATTTGTTTATGTAGAGGCAGGATACATTTTCTGGCTCGTTGATAAACTTTGTACGATGATCATACGATGGTTATTCAAATCAATTTTATTCATCCTGCAAAATTGTGTTACAATTTTTGAATGAGTGAAAGTTTTGGTGAAATTATGACAATGGTTACGTCTTACAAAAATGGCAAAAAGTTTTTGCTTTCGGCGAACACCAAAATGTTATAACCGTAAAGGCTGTTTTCGTCGTCGTTACAGTTCATCGACCACCCTAATTTTGTCGTCAACAAGAATTTGAATCATGACTCACGCGTTTACAGTGTACACCCGCTAGGAATGACAAATGTATATTTTGAGGCTGGGGTCGCAACATTTTATCGCCAAATTGCATCGCATTAATATTTATTGCATCAATCGGGCGGTAGGCAGACCTCGAATTACAAAATTTTTATTGTCAATCAGAAAGTAATTTTTATAAAATGTAAATCCGCACGTTTTTTGTGAGTCTGAATTAAATTTTATTAGAACGTCGTCGAGTATTAAATATATTTGTTTTCTATTTGATGAACAGTTCAATGAATTTAACACAATTTGCTATTGATCATTTGAATGGAAACCGTTCGCTCATGAACGTTTCATTGGATGAATGAAAATTAATTTAGTTGATCTGTTAGTACAATGGCCAATTGACTCGATGTTTTTTTCCTATCACGATCGTATGAACACTTATTAAATCACGTTGTCGGCACACTTTGTGTATTATCATGATTGCATGAAATTGTTCCATGCAAATTTTTTTTTATTTTACACGCGCTCTATAATAACTAAATTTTGGATAGGGTGTAGATTGTAATTCCAGTTTCGTTCTGCAGGTCTTAGTTTAATTAAATTTTTCTGATGATATTGAACGTTGGGGTGTGGAAACAGTTTCTTATGCTTATTTGTCACCCCTCTTACATAAAATCAAATGAATTGTAAGCAAAATTCAGTCAAAAATATTTGTACCAACAATGAATTATTTTTATAAATTGTTAGGTCTTATATTTTTTTAATTAAAATAAGTCAATAATGTAGGTCAATAGGTTTTTATTCACTCATAAAATAGTATGAAAATTTCTGTACAAACGACAAACTCAAATATTTAAAAACTACATCAATTTATAAATAGTGAACACAACTCATGTATTTTTTTATGAAAGCATTGCACTTTTGACACAATGATCTTTCGTTATTGTTCATCTTAAAAAAACATACATTTCTCATCTTATTTTAATTTTGATTGATATAAATTATGATTTTATTCGGTTTATAATTCATTAATTTTATCGCGTCTGACCCTGAGAAACTGATGTTTCTCGATATAAAGTTATTTCATTAATATTGCTTAACTCAATTTGCAAATTATACGAAAGCATTTTGCAATTCATAACTGTCTGATTTCAAAATGTTCGTACTCGAAGCACCAACATGTTTCAACAAATTGTTTTGTTTTCAATATTTATTAATGTGTTGGAACCTTAAAATTAAAATCTTAAATCTAGCAAAATCGATCGACTATAATTTTGTGAGTATAAAATATACCTCTAAACTATATACATGAGCAATGTTCAAGTCAAAGTTACGCACAACCGCTTCAACATTTTTTTCTCAATTATATATAAATTTTCAATTCTGTAGGCATGTTTGTAAAAAACTGGTATATAATATTGATTTTAGTAAATTGTACAATATAAAAATGGGCACAAAATAATTCTATCGCAAGTAAATATTGTCAAGTATTATGCTGTGTACATCAATTATGCTGTGCTACCTATTAAAAAATATATATATATATGTATCACAATCGTAAAATCATTATGATAAATAACAATCGGTATGGCGTTTCAACATTAACTAAACTTGATCATTGAATAACAATTGTGGCAAACTATATTTAAATAAATTATATTCATAAATATCAATAACTCGAATGACAAAAGCTTCAATTCAGAAGACCTTTTTTTAAAAGACAAGTTCAATATCATGATTTAAAGTCACTTGATGGAAGTCAAAAAGGTTTTTTCTGACATTGAAAGGATTTCAATGTCGTGTGTACTCAGACAAGATTCTTAGACTTTTTTACTCGAGGATTAAACTGTAAAATGTAGACGTGCGACAATTCAACTCGACATTCAAACAATTCAACTTTCATAAATGAAGCGACGTCATTTCGGATAGCGTGATCCTTAACAAAGACTCGGTTAAAGTAAGTAGCGGGGTTGTTCTCAGTGCACAGTCAAACACTTTGTAATAATTAATGTTCGGGGATGTTTCAGTGAGCGCGGTTTGACTGCTTTTTGTTCACTGGACAGACAGCTTAACAAGTATTTTGAGCTCTTCGAGGTTGAGTATGAGATTTTTTTTTGACTTTTGCATTAACCAATGTAATCTTTTCTAAACTAAAATAGTGGGTCCCGCTGACGTAACATTCACTTACATGAAACATACATTTTATTCCAAGTCCGCTGCATGTACATGAGAGGTACAATTATAATTAACTTAAATTAGCTCAAATTATATAAAATTAAAATTCATCGAAAACTGTATAAAACTTTCAGCTCCAGTTTAGTACCGCCACTTTGTTCATCGTAATAAATACCAAAATTCGCAACAGATGAGACATCAGTTAAAACGCTGATCTATCACTGAGAAAAATACTTTTGTTCATTTTAACAGGAAACTGAAGAAAAATAAAATTAAGTTACATTTTTCGTGCATTACTGTTAGCTTCATTTTGCTTATTAATCACTTGCATCTCAATCTCGTCTGGCTTGTTGTCGTTATTCTGAACTATCAGAATCTCCATCTCTTCTTTAGTCACTGGATCTTTGGACCTGGCCATCGATGGGCCTGGTCCATCGTTCAATGAAACATTTTTCACATTCGCAGCACGAGCTTTGTTTTTCTCCTCCTGAATTAAGTTCATTTCTTGTTCCCGGTGGTATATTTTTTTGTCCACGAGGGACAGCCAAATCATCATCACGACGAGCGTAAATCCTGTGATGCCAAAGGTATGATATGTTCCGTAACGTGTATATATAGCGCCCACAAAGACCGGTCCCAAGACTCGGGATAAGCATCCGCTTCCGACCATCAGTCCCATCCAAACGCCCTGCGGCCGCGGGCCCAAAATTTTGCTGAAGATCGTCTGGATCAGTGTTACACCCAACGGGTAACCTATTGATGTTAAACCATAGGAGAGAAAGAATTGCGTCACTGTCATCGCCGGGGTATAACGGCACCATTCCTGAATGCTCGGACAGCCTACTATTTCAGTGCCATTGATATCGGTTGTCAAGTTATTGAAAGCTGAAAGAGATCAGAGTCAACTGAATAAACATTACGCGCCCAAGATGTTAACAATGGATGAAACTTTCGCTTGATATCGATAAGGCCAACATAAACGTCTCTTAACTCGGCTGTTGAATGAGAGTGAGTTGCAGATTCTATTGGTTTTCGACATTTCAAAAACGTCCTAGACTTGAAGAACCGTCCTCTCGCGCGCATATGATTGTACCAATTCGAAAAGAAATTGTCCTCCCTACCCTTTCACGAAACCTTTGTTTTATTCAGCAAAGTTAAATTTACGTCGCACTTAGAAACACATTTACAGCTATCTCTCACTAGCAAACAAAATTTATTCACTGCGAAATGTATATGTTGGATGCAAATGATGCAACTTTAATCTATTCTTAATTACGTTAGCCTGGTATGGCATTAATATGTAAACAGTTCAATTTAGCACATTTTGAACTTACATTATGAATGAACAAATCTCTTATTCAAACATTAAGATCAACTAAGATGACTGGTGATTCATATATTAATCATCCCTAACATCAGTTTTAATGTCTTTGCGATCCGATGATGTACCATTTTTTTTTTCCATTTGTGTTACATTTCTAAGAGGTAAGCCTATTATGAAGGAAATAATGGTTTGCCAATTTGGATCATTGTTCTTTCCACGATGGAACACTTTTTAAATCCAAATTGATTTGGTATATGAATATACAGCGAAATTGGTTTACTTACGTCCAAGTTCGGCTATGAGAGGCGGATCAGGACCCCAAGGAATGGAAAATATTCGGCTGACGACATTTAAGAAAAAGCCACCCCAAATCATGAGCTTTGTTTCAGAAAATCTAAAAATAATTGAAGACAAACAGAAGGCAATCGTATTACTCTCTTGGAAACGGTATTTGTTTTGTGTATTCTAATTAGTGCCTCTAATAGAATGATACCTTTTAGACAGCGGTACAGCCATAATAAATGTCAGACAGGCTATTACCCCGCCGACGCTCATTAGGATACCCATATAATACAAGGCTTCAGTTTTTGTCCAGGCGAATTGGTCCATGGTTAAAGAAGTGCCGAGACTGAGACAGAGTTTCAATTACCAACGAGGAAGATTTTATTTAACAAAAAGGAATAAATTTGAATGTTAGCACTCACGTTTCCAAAAGTACGAAATTGAAAACCATTGTAAAGAAGGCCGCTATTAGAGTCCATGAGATTAGGTTGTCTGGTTTCATGACCTTGTAAGTCTCCCGTTCTGTGGAAAAGAAATTGCAAAGAAAATTTCGTTTATCAATCCTTCACAGGTCGGACTGATTAAAAGAGTTGCGTGCAAATTGTCGGTTTAAATGTCGTTCTAATTTATCAGAACCATTTTATCGCTTCGTCACGAAACTTTCAGATAAAACATGCCATTAGCGTGTGCATACTATAAAGTGTAATGAAATTTTAGTAAGGGTGTAAAGTTTACATGGTAAAATAAAAGAAAGAACATTTTATTAATCGTATTAACCCGTTTGAGTTTTCGATATAAAAATATCGTGTTACCTGTAGTTTTTCCTAAATCGCACATGGCCTCTTTCAAAGCTATCTTATGCTCTTTGAATGTGCAAGGCAAGAACAGGATGAAATTGATTAAACCCATAAGTACATTAATCCAGCCGGCTGCGGTGTACATATTAACAGGCAACCCCATAAATACAAAGCCGTCGCCCCCAAAAGGAGTAACTGCGGCTTGTAATCCAGGTCCTACTATGAATCCTAATACCTAAAAGAATAAATACAAAAAATTGAAACGCGCGTGTTCATCTTGACAATGCCTCTTATATTCATCTAACGTTTATATCAATAGAAACGATTTTTCGCATTGTTTGTATCAGATTTTTTTTTCTTTCGTTTAAATTAAACTTTTATTCTCTTTCGAATGAGGCAAAAAAACTACTTTACAAGTCCCTTTAAGTCGAAAATATTTTGCGAAATTGTCATGTTTTAACGGCACGCTTTTTTGTGCGCTTCTCTTTTTTTTATTGCGAGGCGATTACAATCGTGTGAAAAAGAGCTAATTTACTTGAGCAAGGGACACCATGGACACAGCGTGAGTTCTCTCAGCCACTTTTGTCGCTGCGGAAAGATACGATCTGACTACGGCGATGTTGGCTGTGGAAATGGCATTATTTTTATTAGACAAACATTGTTCGCTCGTCAAATGAAACAAGTGAAAAAGAGAGAGATGAAAAAAAAGTTCTAGTCACCGGAACTGACTCCAACGAGGAACCTGGCACTGATCATCCATATTTTATAGTTGTCCGAGAAAAGTTCAAGCGAGCTGTACATGGCCGAAGCTACGGTGAAAAGAGCCAAGGTTACGAGCATCGGCAGTCTGATGGAGCCGCGTTTGTTACCCCACCAGCCAACCAATGGCGAAAACAACATTTGGGCGAAAGGATTAGCGGCCACGACGTATCCCATGAATTCTTTACCGGCCGTTGGGTCCAACTGAAATAATTATACTTTGTACTGTATGCTCTTTGAGCTTGATTGTTTGTTTTTCGCTTTTTATTTGTCTTTATTCTGTTTTTTGCACGAACTTCACCTTGTCCAGATAAGGCCAGACGCCGGTAATTATGATACTGAATCCGAGCGACATAAGAAACATTGTGAAATATACAACGTAGATACTTCTCCATCGTTCTTTATTTTCTTGAGGTGATTCTAAATGGTCTGTCCCAGTTGGGGAGCTGAAATAAAAAAAATAGTGAACATTTAGTTCAAAAGTTATCAAAAAACAAACATACAAAACTACAGAAATAATGATATATGAAATACAAACCTGCTTGTAAAAACATTTCGACAGCAACAACCCATGGTTTCAATTTTTTTCTAAAATTTCACTTGTTGCAAAATGAATGTGTTTTATTTCGTTTTGAAATAAAAAAAAAAAAACAGACTTTGTAAACCTGAGTATTTGTATGTCATTGCTTAATTACATATATAATATGTATGGGCAGGTCCCTGGAAAAATAATAAATGAGAATGATAAAATTAAACATGAAACAAAATGTTTAAATGTTGCAAGTTTTATAAAAAAGCAAATTTACACTTACATGGACAGTACGATTTTGATCACAGGCATTTTTAACCGTTTGGAATAATTGTGATAACACAATGCCGCATATTAGACAACATACCGTTTCAGCTGCTCTGGTTGATAGTGCTTTATCATCGTTGCATAATCTGCAATCAAAAATTAGTTATCAGTGGGATCATAGAGTCGGGAAATAAGACATCACAATATATCGATAATAATAATAATTATTATTATTTATTGTTTAACCTAACACTGATCAAATTAAGGTTATTTTATTATTAATCTCCTGAAACATTTGGATGAGATGTTGGTGGTCTGCCCCCCCACACTGATTCCATTTTCATGGGGAACAAAAAAGCTTCTGTAGAGATGGAAATGATTGTCACATGAGAACTAACAAGTTAACGGCGTTAGCTCGACATAATTACAGGCCAAGATTGCTTTTGGAACGCAAGTACTGAAGTGATGGAAGATTACAACACCAAATGACATATCTTAATTTTACCATGTCATTATCCTTTAATAGAATAGACGATACGGAAAAAATATGAAAAAAAAAACTATTCATAAAACTGTTCAAAACATCATGCACTCTTGATGTTGTGCTAAACAATTGTCTTTTTTCTGTTTCATCATGATGAAAAGAACGTTTTTCAAAAGAAGGAAAAAAATCAGCCCTTGCATCAAAGTCGAATAAACCAAATGAAATTTGCACTCTCATAGGTAACAATCAATATGAAAATTTCTGTATCGCATACAATTATTAATTCCCTTTTCATCTTGGCTGATGGAAGAAGACTCAGGGGAATCATATATTCTAATTTACTCGTTTGTAATGTAATTTCTAATTAAGTTTGGCGGTTCTTGGTGGGGGAAATGAGAAAGTTTCATGCTTACCAACTTTTGTCAGATAATTAACATACATGCTCGAGGCATGATACTTGAGTACAGAAACTTCTTGTGGTCCAATTGCTTTCTTATCATTTAATATGTTAATTCAGCATTTGTCGATATTTGTAAAATACGAAAAAAAAAAAAAAAAAAAAAAAATCTTTAACAAGAACTTGTCAAACTTCTTTAGCTCTTAATTATAAAACGGAACTTAAACTTTCAAACTTAAAAACATTTTGATTTTTCTCATTAAAAGTAAAAAATGAGAAATTAAAAGTCTTTATTATCATGTAATAAATGGGACGTTTTCAGTCAAAATGACTGTTTGCATTCGTCCATTTGTGCGAATAGAATTTATCAGACAAGGAGTTTAAATTATACTGGAATTAGTCATTATTTGAATATCAAGTGGTGAATGCAGATTCACGCCCATCTCTCTTACTAAGGTCACGTCATTAAACATTGTTAAAACTGTTCCCGGTCCAACGTGGATTACACTTCTGGTGGAAGCTCTGTTAAGAAAGCCATTTTTTTGGGAAATTTAAATTCCACAAAAAAGTACGTTTTTCTCAAACGTCTGCTTCATTTGAATGTTCATAACAGTGTGCCAAGCAAAGTTCGAAGATTACAAAGAGATACATTTATCTTAAGCAGAGCTGGTCTTTGAAAGAGCATCTCAGAGATTACATATTAAACGGTGAAATGTCGTTCTGACGAACCGAGTGAATTTATTAACATTATGATGAAACATCATTTGAGAATGCGAAAAAAAAAAAAAGTTTCTCAACTTTCTGATCAGATGTTATTTATAAATCTTATCGATAAAATGATTTAATATCCTCAACCTTCAATTTGTTAAAGTAAGTTTTAATTTAGTAAATGTATAAAACCTTCTATATAACTATCGTCTGACAGAGACTTTCCAGTCTTGTGATAACGAAGTAGATCATTTATTGGATAACAATATTCTTTTTCTGTTTCATTTTTTTGCAAGATAACAAAATCGATTACATTATTTATTATTCTGTTATTTATCGAATAGTTTCGAGTGTATTTGGAAGTATCAGATTTTTAATCTGAACTATAATACCATGAATAATTTAAAAGCTTTATTACAACTTTTATAGGATAGAATGTAAAAGGTGCATTTTTCTGATAATATTTTATTTATACGTTGTTGTTAAACTATGAATCAAAACATGTCTGTCGACCTGGTGAAACAATGGCAGAGATTACGGATCGAATTTCTGATTTTATATTGTCGAGTTACAATGACCGAAACCTTGACGGCTTGTCTTTGTTATACAACTACGTCACCTGCAAATATAAATACCGTTATAATAAACACAAAAATTCTTTTTTATTTCAAAATTTTTAATTGAGGCACCTAGGTTTCATTATGATTTATTCAAAGCCATAAAACAATATAACATTTTCATCTCACAAGTTATCTAGAGATGAAAAAGCAGGATTTGAGGAACAAATCAAACGGGATATACATCCCTCGGATTTGTTCTAAAAAAATCATGAACATACATTAGGTCGAACGAATGTAAATATCAACTGAGTTTGTGCAACTAAAAAGATGCTGAGAGAGAGAGAGAGGGGAGAGATAAAAAATAATCACCGATGTTGCGCGTCCAACGAGCCATCTCTTTACAAATCGTAGGGCGGAAACGTCGATCAAAGCTTGCATCGGAAAATTTATTCGGAAAACGATTCAAAAGCATCGCATGCTCTTGCATAAAAGATTGGCGCGCATACAAGCACCGAGATGTCAGAGAGGCACTGTACACACAGCTGCACACACACGCGAAACGGTCATAGGGTTGGCGCCACAGGTGTTTGCGCGCGCATACGAATTCTTGCGCGACCATACACACATACGGTTTGATTGTTTTCGCTTTCTTTGGCACAAGAGGGTGTCGGGTGACGTTACCTCAGATCGTTATTGGACACGCGCCGGTCGAAAATCGGCGAACTGTCATTTGCACGAAGATGCGCGCACGATGTCGTAACTTGTAATTTCCCCTCCCGCGCTCTGTACCTGTCTGGTCACGAAACACAATTTTCATCCGCGCGCCACCAACCTGCGCCTACGTCGCAGGACTGATTTTTTTTTCTTTCACCGCGCGACAAAACGAGCCACTCTTCAGCGCCGCGTTGAAAAACTCCGGACTCCTTTGTTTCAATGTTTGCTCGCGCTTGTAATTGGTCTGTTGCACTCGCTTTGCTTTAAGCTTCATTCATACATGTCGACAAACTTTTTGTGCACTTTCACTTGGGATTGTAACGGACTATTACCTGCCGGGCCGATGTTTCGACAGAGGTATTTAGGCCAAAGCATTTGAAAAAAATCTAACGTTTGGCGCCGCGGTTACCCAATCCAATCTTCCAGATGCTTAAGCATCATTCATAGGAAGCCATTGGTAACTCTATTTTTTAGTTCTCTTTTCTCTTCATCTCATATTACAGCTTTTTAGTTTACCGTCTGCTGGTAAGCGAATTGTCGAACATATTTTTATATACCAATTAGTTTTTGTAAACAAGCTGAAGGTTGTAATTTGAGACCGTTGCAACACGAAACAATAGCAAACCTTTTATAAATAATCAAATGTTTATGTTAGGTTTCTTGGGAATGATCATTTTTCGGGGTAAATGACATTGTAAACATTTGAACGCTTGGTTCCTAGAAATAATGTTTTTTTTTTTAAGTAAAACAAACAAACATGCGAATTTGAAATAATTATCATTTTTCGTGAGCTGTATAACTGTAAACATGCCAATGTTTATATTACATTTGTAAACAGTTTTTTGCTTTTATTTGAATAATGATGAAAAAATACATTTTGTAAACAAAGAAATGTTTTGTTTGGAAAGATGATACTTTCATGGAACAATTTTATCAACAATGTTGTTATGCATTGTAGGTAATCGCGATTTTGACCTTGACGACGCAATAAAATAAAGATGAAAGCATTCATTTTTCTTATGTTGGCAATTCTGAAACTAACCTTAGTACCGGCAGTGGATCAAAATAGACTAACAACAAATCTGACAGCTTAAAAATATTTGTGCTTTTTCAATCGTTTGTTTTTGAACTGGAAGCATTTTTCGCAACAAGAAATCAGTCCCAAACAAGATGAGTCGACGAAAGAGAGCAAAGGTGAAGGTTTTTATCCTGATAGTTATTATTTTCATGCCAATAACAAAATGAAAAGTGTTTATGTGACAATCTTTTTTTCCCGTTTGTAAAAATGTATCTTTTAGGTCGAATATCGGGAGATGGAGGAAAAGTATAATCAAGTGGAAGATGAAACTACGTCCGACACATCTGATAAATCAAAAGTTGCCCTCGGGACGTCTGAGAAAAAGCCTGCGGTCGAGCCGAAGAAGGAAGTTCAAATTGAACCTCCTGCAAATCCGTCGTCTTCAACGAGTTCTAAAGTCGAGCCCAAAGAAGAAAACGACGAGGATAGCGATCATGAAGACCCTCACGGTAATTACCAATTTATCATTACTGAACAAAATTTTGATTCATGATTCGACCTTTTAAATGTAGTTTAGAGGTTATGTAAACAAATGAAAACTGCAATGTTTGAATTTCAATTTTTCTCTGTTTCAAAAATTATTAATTTTAGAATTTATGATTTGACATCTATTATACAAAAATCAAAAATGCAAAATAATTGAAAATTGAATTTAAAAAAAAAAATATCATTAAAATCGCATTAAAACGCGTCATCGATTAGATTTTGTTAACGTTTTGATGAACAATAATTTAACTTGAATATCTAGTATGATTTGAAGTATAGAATTTTTTTAGATAATTACTTTTTAGTATTTTCAGTCAAAGAGTTGCTAAATGGATTGGAAGGTGCGGCTTTTCAAAGTCGCTTGCCATTTGACAAATTAACATCGACAGAATCTGCGTGTTTTCCGGATGTTGCTACAGGGCCTGCACAGACACAAAAAGTTTTTCTCCATATTCGAAATAGAGTGGTAAGTTTGCGTGTTTAATAAAAAAACAATTTTTATTGAGTAACAAAAAAATTGAACAAAAAATGTAAATGAAATTTTGCTCACTATATTTATTCACTCTTTATTACACATCAATTAAATTTTTACAGCAAATCAATTTGTATTAACATTTGTTCAATCCTAAGTACTTTCTATTGTAGCTTCAAATATGGCTGGAAAATCCAAAACAGCAGCTGACTCTGGAAAATACATTGCCAGCAATTGAATCGCCTTATAATAGTGATCCATCCTTAATTCGTAGAGTTCATGCTTATCTTGAACGTCACGGGTTCATTAATTTCGGAGTGTTTAAAAGGCTGAAGGTAACGTAGTATATTGTAGATCAAGTTTAACGAATGACATAATGTACAATAATTAGAATCGTTAATTCGAAAGTTCTCCTGTGGAAAACAATTATCTCTATTATACAATTATTTTTCAGCCAATACCTACGAAAAAACATGGCAAAGTTATTGTGATTGGCGCTGGGATAGCTGGCTTAGCCGCGGCACAACAAATGCAGCAATTTGGTTTAGAAGTTATCGTTTTAGAAGCAAGGGTAAGTTTGTTATCCGTAAAGCTGTGTTGTAGACAAATTATACGACTGGAAAGATAACGATTAATTCAAACAACGTTCATTATAATATAAATATTTGTTTTACAATGTTTTATCCTTTATTGAATGCAAAATCTTGATTTACTAAAAACAATTGATCTTATTATAAACATTGGATTTTATTACAAACACTTGAAAATGATTTCATTTTCATCATCATAAAGTAAAAATTTTATGATAAAGGCAAAAGTTTCTTTTTGGTGATTTCTACTGTTACTTTTTCAAGTTGATTGTAAAATGTTGACCGTAAATTGTCAACAATATTATCACGAATCAATTGGTTTTTCTTTTATTTTAACTGCAACTTAAGTTCTTTGGTGTGGTATTTTTGTGCAGGATCGCGTAGGAGGTAGGATAGCAACGTTCCGTAAATCTTCGTACATAGCCGATTTGGGGGCAATGGTGGTCACAGGCTTAGGTGGCAATCCGGTAACTACATTGAGTAAACAGATCAATATGGAGCTGCACAAAATACGGCAGAAGTGTCCTCTGTACGAGAGCGACGGGCAAACAGTAAGTTTCACGGATTAAGCGTAATTTCAAGTGGCGATGAATGTCAAAGGTTACGAGCCGAGATTAGTTTGCATGAATAATACTTACGCTTGTTCAGGTACCGAAGGACAAAGATGAGATGGTTGAACGTGAATTCAATCGACTGTTGGAGGCAACTTCTTATTTGTCGCACCAACTTGATTTTAATTATGTCGGAGGTGCTGGTGCCACCGGACAAACCCAGCAGACCACACGCCCGGTTTCTTTGGGGCAGGCACTCGAATGGGTGATTCGTTTACAAGAGCAAGGCGTAAAGCAGCGCCAAGTTGCTCATCTCAGATCCGTTCTTGCTCTTCAGGGAAAATTAATCGCTAATCAAAACAGGGTAGGTATCAACAAAACGTCAATTTTCCATAGTTTTTTTTTAGATGAAAAATTGCGATATTAGTCTTGTGATTTTCCGATATCAAACTAGTTTTGTATCAACGAAACCTGTTCCAATCTTGTTAAAGATGTGTTCTAATTTATTTGACGACTACTTTTTCTTGTTTTCGCTGTGATTTAAAAATTTTTTCAGTACAGCAAACGAGTTATCAAATCGAATTGTTAATCAGTTTACAAAGTAATTAGAATGAATACGAGATGTATGTGATTTTATGTTATCACATGATAGGCAATTGTTGTTATGAGAGAAATAAATCAAATGTAATAATATGAGATAAAATTCATTTTTCATTTTGTGTTTACTGCAAATATTGAAAAATTGTTCTTTGACTTCAGATGATTGCCTTGAAAGAACGTCTAGTGGAATTGAACAAACAATATAAAGAGATGTCTGAGAACAAGCAATCTTCAAGAGATATCACACAGGAATTTGTTTTGAGATCCAAACTTAGAGATATTCATAACGTTTGTAAGGTAAGGGAATAGAAAATGAAAAAACTTGAACAAAAGATTAAGAAGCGTTTCTTCGTGTTCTGAAACTTTCGAGAATTATTAATTAACTTCATAAGTACAAAGTTAAAACGTTTGTATTAATTTTAGGAATGGGATCAACTTTCGGAGCAACAAATGGAGATTGAAAATAAGCTTCAAGAGTTAGAAGCTTCCCCGCCGAGGTTAGTAAATTCAAATGTACCATGCAACTCAAAGTTCATTGCAACAATGTGGTCATTGTTTGAAGAGTACATTTTTTTTGTTTCACCCTATTTACTTTGGTTTCATTTGTCGTGGATAAATGTAATTTCAATTTAATTTGTTTTTTTTCTTGTTTTCCAGTGACGTGTATTTATCTTCCAAAGACAGACAAATTCTTGACTGGCATTTCGCAAATCTGGAATTCGCCAACGCCACATCGCTGTCGAATCTGAGTTTGAAACACTGGGACCAGGATGACGACTTCGAATTCACAGGCAGTCATCTGACCGGTAAGTCGACATTGTACGAATTTATCATTTTTTTTCTGCTCCTTTTTTCCGTCCCAACTAAATACCTCTTATCTCGATGGCATTTTTAATCTGATTGTGTCAACCAATTTGATTCAATGCAGTTATGCGACTTGAACAAAATAAAAGCAAATTGCATATTAAATGGTTGCAATTATTATTTTAATGATTGAATTCATGGCAATTGATATGCATATGTCATTAATTAGAATATTCTACCGATTACGTTTTATTTCAATAATTCATTAGGACGATCTTTTTTCTTATACGTTTTCGAATTAGTTTCGATGATTAAGATGCAAAACATTCATAAAATTACAAATTTCATTGTTCACGGTTTCCGAAAATGCTACTCTGAAAAATTTATGACCCAAAATGTAATTTCACACGTTTTGCACAGCGTCGACGTTGAAACAAACATACTTTTGACGACATTGGCTCCCGTTTTTAATAGCTTTATCAAGTTACAAAATTAAAAAAAAAAAAAAGAGAATTAAAATGATGAAAAAGAAAAACGAGCGGTAATATTCTAAATTGTAATTTGGTTTCCAAAATGTTTGATAAAGTGGGTCATAAATTGCTTCCGCGTTACCGTCGGTGATATCAAGTTTCATCAAAATTTGTGTTGGATAGTCGTAGAAAAAAAAAGATAAAGTTATTCTACCCATTTCACTGAGAAAGAAGATGAAAAAAGGTAGATATAATCTTGAAAAAAAGGAACGTAATTACAGTCGTTTAAATGATCAAATGAGAGATCATGAATCATGTGAATTTATTATAAGCGTATTACGTTACGATATCGTTACCGAAAGTGATTCGCAAAAAAAAAGATGCGTTGGAATCGATAGGAAAAAGATGGGACGTGATTACTAACAAATTTGCCGTCGATATTCAAATTAATGCGTGAATGTAACAAGACACTGTACTCTCTTCCGCGTATGCGAGAACCAAAAATCGCATCGTCTATTAATAATTTTCAATGTTGCTGTTGCCGACGTCGTCGTTGCCGAGTTATTTATTTTATTATTGCAAATCGTTTATAATGTTTATTATTATTATGGGCTTCAATAGAATGAGATATAAGTCACTATTTCATCCGTAGGAATTTGATATCAGTCTTGTCATTATGGATTCCATTTAAATATTCGTCCGTTACTTCGCGTACAATTTATTGCACCCAAGGTTTTGCAAGAAAATGTTACTAATTATACGCACACACACCTAACGGTCAAACATAACTTGTATTTTTTTTTTCAACCACCCATAATGGTTTATTCATTTCTAAATTGATTCGATGAGGTTTTGATTTTTGATTTCGATGATTAGAATTTTCACAATTTGAATTTCAAATGACGACAAAATTGATCTGGATTTTGTGTTGGAATAGGCAAGCTTTAAAATTGCGCAACATTTTCATGTTGCTAGAATGTCAAAAGGAACAAACATGGAAAATTATTCATAAGCTGCAGCGAATACAGTTTAAATCCTCTTGAGCAACGCTTTAGAGTTAGGGCTTTTCTTTGATTTGCAATTATTGATTTTGATTCATTAATTGCGGTGAAATGTTTCGGGCAGCAATTTTATTGTGCAACAACATTCGCCATCGTTAATTAAATAGTTCTTAGACAGAGTTGCAATTAAATTTAATCTCCAGGAAATTGATTGGCAGAGGGAGAATCGATCCGGGAAAACCTTCAATTAAGATCCATCAATATTTTGCCTCATTATATTTTAGGCAAGTTTAATAATTCCTACCTTCGCCTTATTTACTTTTCAGGGTTCAGTTTGCTTCGTGGTAGTGGAGAAATTTAATCACCTATTAAATAAGGACGTAGTTATCATCGAGTGTATATTTTTTGTTTGTTGGTGAAGCACAATTTGCTGCTTACAAAAGTCATCGAGGATGTGATTTAGAGTCCGGTGGCAATTTGATTGAAAATAAAGCCGCGTCGTTTTGTCGTCGTGTGTAAACAGCTCGCTCGAATGCCCTATCAAATGTATCGGACAATTGTCACGGCGCAACTAACAGTCCGCAATATTTCGGCCATTTTTATTATGGTTGCTCTATTTATCGAACGAGTATTTTGTCCACACCTCGGCCAGTTTGAAAGCGATTCGAAGAAATCACGCGCAATCTGTTGCCGAAACTTTTTTCCACGCGAGATTCGCTCTCTCTCTCTCTCACTCTCTCTCTTCAACGAGTTTCAAAATTATGGAACCTCCTCAGATATATTATACATTTTATTAGAGGGAGCTATTTTGCGAACAATTTGCGAGGCTCAAAAATTGTCAAAAACTCTGGCGCCACCCGAATTGTTTCGGCATAATTTACGGCGCCAACTTTTTATTTTACTTTATTGTGAAAGTGGGGAGGCACTTTTCAAAATATTTCAACAATTTTATGAACTCTTAAGATTTGATTTGAAAACAGATAGGAGAGAGACACTTACGTATAGGAGACACTTTTTAAATACAACTTTTTTTTTTAAAAGGACATGAAAAGATTTTCATGTTTATCAGTATACAGGCGATAATGATAATGTATTTTTTTCGTTTTTAATTATAATTTTTGGGCAAAGGAAAAAGTACAAACGTGTTCAATTTTTGCTAACGTTCAATATTGTATAACGTTATATAACTTTTGTGCAATTATTATTTTTGGTTTCAGTTTTTTTAGTTACATTTGTTATTAATGAAAATAGGGAAACACGGCAGGTTAGAGAAAGCTAAGCGCGCACTTTAATTGTATCCGCGTGTTGGTTTTGGTGCAACTCGGCTAACAACATTATGCAACATATTGTCGCGTTTTATTACCCAAACATTTGTGCATCTTTCATAAATTGCACAATTTAAATTGGCCGCGCTTGTTTTGAGTGCCGCGTCATTAACCCAATAAAACCGATCGATCCGATTTAAGTTTGCATTTGATCGTCTATTACATAACAGTTGCTGCTAATTGAATTCGCTCCTTGAAATTCAATTCCACGGGAACATTCGATTTGCCTTTGTGTTTTCCGCCCGGTGATTGTCTTTGTGTTCCTGTAAAATCCAAACTCAAAATCAAATCACATAGTCGGGTCCTAGTTATATCATTGTTTTCCAACATTTGTCGCATTTTAATCGCTCCGGTCGATGCGCAAACCTGCGCCGTTTCTTCAAGCACAACGCCTCGCGCTATTCTGTCGGTTCTCAAACCGGAGGATAATTCAACCAAGATCGTTTCTTTCGTTTTGTTCCAGTTTTCCAATTTATAGATTTACGCGCAACCTCTCGAGGGATACTTCATCGTGGATCGAAAATATCTTTTCTGTAATACACGAATTCACTTTTTTGTTTTTTTTTTTTTTTTTTTTTTTTTTTTTTTTTTTTTTTTTTTTTTTTTTTTTTTTTTTTTTTTTTTTTTTTTTTTTTTTTTTTTTTTTTTTTGCAATGTTTTATGCAAGTTTGCACTCAAAAATAACTATCGTGAAAGTGATTTCAGATCATAGATGTCGGGGTTAAAAAGAAAGTTTTTCAAAAAAAGATTTTTAGCTGCTATGTATTCTTGTTTCAATTTTTCTTATTCTGGTCTCAATTTTGTTTGGAACATTATTTACTGTTTTATCCCTTCACTGATTTATTTATTAATTTTTCAGAATGTAATTTCACATATTTGGTGTGGGGCGAGGTTGTGTGTGTAAAATGTGATGCATTTCTCTCCGAGGTTGATGGTTCACGCAACGTACAAAGTATTTTTGGGTGCGGTGGGCAGCACGTGAACTCTCGAGCGGGAAGGAACGATAATAAGGAAGAAAGGATGAGCGCAGACATGCAAAGCAAGAGTTGGGCGCTTTTAAAGATCCGTGAAAGATGCCGCACTCGCGCTAAGATGGCGTAGATAACGCGTGAATTATTCCCGCGTTGCATCCGCTTTGCCAGCGAGCGATACGTTTTCTACTCGCGTCCTACCTATCTTTCGGCCGGTTGACTTTATCAAGCTTATTAAAAAGCGATTCCCCCGGAGATCCCGGATAGATAGAAGCTCTATCCGCGCTCCATCGAATAGCTCAGCGTGCCTCGTTACATATTGTAAAACCTCTGGCCTTCGACCAGTTGCGCGCAGCGCCCAATTGACACACACACACACACATGCACAAACATCGACATACGCTTCGCCGAATTATTGCTCCATTCCAACGTCACGCTCACAAAAGCCTCGGCCACGCATCGGGAGAAGAATTATTCGCCACCGATGCCTATTTGTCCGACCAACAAATCCATCGGGCGCCTCAAAAAGAACCCCCGCTCTTCTTATACCACTCATAATCTGCGCATAATCTCGAACTCTTCCGCCATGAACAAGTTCCACCTCTCCCTCACATTCAAGTCGGGGCCAAACGCGCGCGATCACATTGATAGATGTTGGCGTGTACTCGATTCAATGAATTTCAATTGTTTATTTCCCGGGCATCATTTTTCAGGTTCCGCTAGATTAAAATCGCTTGGCTGTAAATTTTGCAACATTGTTCTTCTTCTCTTCCTAAAGATAACTGTAACAATCGCCGTCTGCTCGTTTTCTCTTACCTGATCTTTTTGCTCGCCCAACTTTTTTCATCAAGACAGTGGTCTCCTTCTGGAAGTCCTGCGTGTGGTTGTTTCTTTTCTTTTTTTTTCGTTTACTTTTTTTTTCAATTTCTCTCTTGCTTAGGTGGCTTTAGAATATTCCACAAATTTATAATACGAATCGATGGAATTTTCGGCACGATGGGGGGAGGAAAATAATCGAATCTTGTGGGATGAGACCTTAGATTGTGCAAAGAATTTCCGAGACAGCTCTTACGGTGTTGATCTGGAAACCTACGGAAGAGAAGAGATGTAGATGGGAGAGATAATATTAAGGAGGTACTGGGAATAATCAAGATCGAACGCCAGTGTGTTGAAATTTGTATGCCTGATAAATGAATACGTACCAAGCGTATTGGCTCAACTTGAACGTAATTCCTAGTACAGTTATTGAGAAATTGAATATTAAAAGACACCTACTCTTTTTGCACGCTGATTATCTGCTAGACGGATAGTGCTGTATAATTCATGCTATGCAAATAGCTCTGCGAGGGGGTACTGAAATTTTCATACATCCAGTTTTCATTGTAGTTTTTCTTCGAAGAGGCTCGCATCTGGTGGGGTTTAAATGAATAACTCGATATGTTCGAATTTGCGCGACATACACACATACACTCATTCACTCACTCACTCACACAAAGCAGATCGATGTACAAATTGGCTACGATTCATATTATAATACTCGCGCTGATGTAAGTTGATAAATTGTACACGACGGAGATGACTCTAAACGATCTGATTATATTCATTGTCTAATTTAATAGCAGCCTTGTAATTGTATGCAGAAATACTCGTTCCGATTGGTAGATAGAGGTTATCATGTTCCTGAGCGGCAAAAGTTATGCAAATTTCACATGGCAATTAATGACAATTGTCGTTTTGCATAAAAAAAAAACTTAACAAATAGACAAAAGAATGGAAAAAAGATTAAAAAAAAAAAAAGGATATCTAATCAATCAATCAATTTGATTTGAACGAAAATTGTTCGTCTCTGTGCAGCATCAGGTCCTTTGTACAAAAACGTTCAAATTAATTAAACGGAAGTGTATACGAGCTCGAGTTTGGGTTAATTTGATGCAGAAGTACAACTATGTTCAAATAAAGCCCGCGACTTTGAATTTGATCGTGGAGCCGACTGATTTGCAAATTCGCTTCATTCAACTAGAGTTTATCTGGAGGATCTTATAACAGGCTGAGAGAAGCTCTCTCTCTCGCTTTCTCTCTCTCTCTCTCTCTCTTTTTCTCGTCTGAGGGCCGAATCTCCGTTAGCATCGTTGGTTAAAAAGATATCAGGGGTAAATTGGATTCGGCAGGTCTGCACGGAATGGCAGAAATATGTAGCTGCGCGACTAAGGCGAGTTTCTGGGGGCCGATAAGCCACGGAGAGTTAGTTAGTCGCCGGGCTCCTCTCTTCCTCTTCCTCCTTCTCAGCTTATCCTTTGCCGTTAGAGTGGTCGTTTTATTTCTTGGCCGGCTTTTGTCCCCGGCCGGTGGGGGCCCCCTTTGCGCCACGTTAACTTATGACTTATGACAGAGATGATTATCCGAGCGTAAAGTAATAACTGCTCGCGGCAATGGGCGCTGCCGCCACGTTTATCCTAATGGCAAATCGACCTTTAATGACCGCCGGGTTTCTCATCTCCCAACGAGAAACGTACTTTAAACAAACTGTTGAGCGAATTTTCGTGAACTCGGGCGGGCGCGCGCGCAACAACCCAGTCGAAAACCTGTTCGCTGAAAAATCGTTCGACGATCCTCGTACCTCTCTTTCTCTTGCTCCCTTTCTCTCTCTCCCTCTCTTAATTTGCCCACCGCGTGTCCGGCCCTTATTCGTCTCTTTGGCGAGAGGCGTGCGCACTCGTTTGGAAAATGATTTTTTGGGTAAACAGAGCCACGTAGCCCGCTCTCGAAAAGGGACTGCTCCGAGTTGGAAGAGTTTCAGCGCAACTCACCGCTACCGGCACTTTCTAGCTTTTCTTTTTCGCTTTGTTGAACTTGCCTTATCTCTCTTCCCTTCCTTTGTATATATCAGACAGGAAAAATCATTGTCTTTTTGTCTTGCCAGTCGCGCGGCCTGTCTTGCCGATTTTCTTCTGCTGGGTGCTTCCAAGGGAAGCAATATAAGGGTAATGGAATGACTGTAATGAACCAAGAGGGATCCTCTTGAACGGGCGCGAGATACTCGCCGACTCTGATGTTGGCGCGAAAAGTCCGGCTGCAATGCAAAATCAATAAAGTCGAGTTAAAGATCGCAGACGCGAGGGTGTATCAGCGTCTCCTTCGTCGCGGTTCATGCATCATCGCTGAGATTTCCCGGGGGACGGCGCGCGCGATCGATCGTGCGGGGACACGCCACAAGCTATATAGCATCAGCCACCTCTAATTAGCTAACGCGCGCTCTCGCAATCAGCCCCGGATTTTTCCGACCGTGCACGCCACGCTGATCTTGACCTCGTTTTTCGCACGGGCACAAATCGTTTTACAAGTACGCGACATAAAAATGGTGTTTCCTGTAATCCTCGTGTGATCCCACGTTTATGTTCAGTCGGTTAGGGTCGATCGTAGACCACATATTTCGCGGAATATCATTTTTTTTTTTTTTTTTTAATACCTTTCAATGTAAATATCTGAAAGAACACAATTAACCGAGTTTATAAATGTGAAACATTTTAATTTCAGACAAACTTTTAGAAAATGATTTCTTTATGACAAATGTAACTGTTGGTTGAAACTTTTGGTTAAAAAAAAAAAAAAAAAAAAAAGTTAGAAGAAAAGTTGACTGATTTCAATTAAAAGTCAAGTTTAAAGAATGATTATAGACTCATTTCACGCAGTCTTCGAATTACGAATAATTTAATTGCGATGTTGCAAAATTAATTGCAACAAAAGTTTTTGATCTGAAATCAAATCTCGACTTGTCAGCAGGTGACATATTTGCCGATCAGTTCTTGATAAATTGTCGAGCAAGTCTCTGTGAGCAAAATGATTATAGTTGATTCTGATTAGACAAATTATGTGACTCGTGACGTGACATATCTTGGCGAAAGCTGGTAGAATTCGCGTGTACGGGGGACGAGAGGGGAGGGGCTGGGATGGCCGCGCGGCAATGTGGGAAGGCAACTCGCGTGTCAACTGCGGCCCGTCCGCGGTCGTTAGGGCCGCGCGCGATGCTGCAGAAAAGTGCGTCCGAGGGCTCTCTCGGGCAGCGCGAGTTACAACTAACTCAACGAGTATATCCACTTAGGGCCCCTGGAACGGGGGATAGCTGGGCCCCGAGTACGTTACACTCGCGACGGCGCAAAAAGTCCCGCGAAACATATATATTCTCGTAGTGTCCCTGGGATGCGAGCTACCCCATACTAGCCGAGTGTTTTGCAATCAAGAATCCACGTGAGAATGTTGCGTTGTAAGTATCTTGCGGGAAAGTAAAGGAACAGCCGGCGCTTTCAATTTGTGGATAGTGAGTTTTTGCCGAGACCGGAGAACGTGTTCTATACGGAGCGTCTGGAGAACAAGTGGCCGCTCGACGCTGGGGAGGGAGATAAGGAAGATGGCTAACCTGTCAACCAGCGCTCCCGAGCTGGACGCCGTGCGCGCGAGCGCTTTCCCAATAGATTTTATTTTTCCCCCCTTCAGACGTCGCATACATACACACACAGTGACGTTCGGTAACGAGCTCGCTGCTTGATGAAAAGTCATCTTACGTGACTGCGATAAAGTCCTCTATCTCCCTCCCTCTCTCTTTCTCGTTCTCATCCCGAGCCTGCGTACGTGATAATAAAAGTGTTTACCACTCAACAAAAAGACCGACACTAATTCACGTCGGGTGAACTTTTTGAGCTCTCGCTCTTTCTGTCTCTCTTTCGCATGCCTCTTAATTGTTTCTCGTCATGGCACCTTGGCTGACTTTTAATCTCAAATTTATCCGGTAAATGGGCTCGTGAATCTGATGCCCGCGTCGATCCATTATCCAATCATTTCCATACCAACTGCGTGTCTCACGCTGATGATATATAGACGTTTGTTTGCCAACAATAAGCCGCAACCGAATATGCCGGAATATGCAGCCCCCTCTATGAAAAACGCTCGAGAGTTTAAATTGAAACTTTGCTACGTATGTGATGGGAAAATTTTAAGCACCTTTTTTCATTCGCGAAAGCAAATTGTGTTTTACTCTCTCTCTCTCTCTGATCTTGAAACTTGCCCTGATGATGTGTATATATGTTGACACAAAAATTGATCCACATGTTTTATCTGTGGATAACAATTCTTTACAACTAACCCGAGCGAACAGAAATCTCCAAGTTCGGTGAGAGGAAGTTTGAACTGGTGAAATGATCAGTTGCAGATTTGTTGAAGTTATGATTATTTTGGAAGTTGAACTGCTGCACCTGACAAGATCGGTGGGGATGGTGGTATAGATATCACTGAAACAGGTCCGAGTTACAGAAAATTTTCGTTATCTCGCGGT
Source organism: Trissolcus brochymenae (assembly GCA_030523145.1). Classification (NCBI taxonomy): domain Eukaryota; kingdom Metazoa; phylum Arthropoda; class Insecta; order Hymenoptera; family Scelionidae; genus Trissolcus; species Trissolcus brochymenae. The sequence continues at coordinate 357,390 of JAQQRF010000455.1, forward strand.
TTCAGTCCCGTTTGTAACTCCCAGCCCCCGGAGATAGTGTCAAAATTATTCCGCCTCTACGTGAAACAATAGATCTGGTCGAATTTCAACATTTCGTGCAAAACGAAACTAATCTAGCGCAGTTGAACACTTTAACTGTGCCAACACACATGTTTGAGTTATACACAGAATGGTCGAAAATTATTGTATGACAAGTTGGAATGAAAAACGTCGTTTCAATTGTTCTCTTTGTTACATGTATATATGATAAGTTCCGATAAATTTAATTTTGCAGTTGAAAAGTTACGGAAACGGCACGTATATATAGCAAGCAAAATATTTAGGGCAAAAAGTTTGGGTCGAGCCACAAAAGAGCTGAGAAGAGCGTGCAAACAGATTCGTAAGAGGCCGTGGAATGTCATAAGTAACAAAACTCGAGAGATGAATTTGGCGCAATTTCCGCGACGAGGCGCGAGTTACTGTTTCGCGGTATCTTTGTTTTTTCTTTCATTTTTCCTCTCTTTCCTTGCAAGTTTCGACGGTTTTTGCCGCAGAGGAATTCGTTGTGGGATTGCGCGCAAAAATGCCTCGCAACGTCTTCGTTAGAACGACGCAAAGCAAAAATGAAGAAACGCGCGGCGTTATTCCCATTCCGAGCTCAAGTACAAGTCAAATCGTTTCATATCAAACTCGTATAATCGGTTTGAGTAGCACTTGCCGCTCTTTTATAACGGCCGCGGAAAGCGAGCAAAAAGTTGGCGCGATAATTACGCTGCCAGCCGTTTTCTATCGTGAACAAAAAGGAGTCCAGCCCGGCTAGAAACGCGACGTCACCTGATGACCGTGCGTGTGACTGCAACATTTAGCCGCGCCAGGTGATAAACCAGCGCACGCCAACGCGTGCTCTGATCTCGTTGCCGATTTGCATTCGCCACGATGCTTCCGACTGGGCCTCGCCGATGATTTTTTCCCCTCCCCACACGATCTGCGACGCTACTAAACATTAACTCAGATTCTTTTTAGTTCCACTCATTTCTATATACTCTCTGCTACCGCTTGGCTTTTATTTATTCACCTTTTTCCGGTCTCGGTTTGTTTCAGCCGAGACAACCGTTATAAAAGATATTGCATTTTTATCAACGCGAATCCCCAACTAGATTTTCCAGTTACAAATTAGAAACCAATGGCAAGTTCGATCTCACGATTGTTTTTTCTATTTTTTTTTTTTCTTTTCATTACGTGCGGCTCCGGGGCAGTTCAAGAAATAAGAAACTCACTTGCCGCTGCTGCGCATACGTGACACCGGAAACAAAATTAATTGAATGTAAATCAAGCGGCGCATGATGAAACAAATGTGGGCAAATAAGTTATTTTTTTAATAATTGTTCGCAATGTTTGCTTGTACTTAAAAGGTGCACTTATGTTACGGAATCAATGTTGTTGATATTTTTTTTGGTTTTCTTTTCAAATGAAAGTGGTTGACTATTGAATCGAAATTTCGTACCGTTATAATAATGTTGATTAGCAAACATGAATGTGAATAATTATTTCATAGCGAGAGATAGATATAGTACGTACTTATTTAATCAAATGTGTTGAACTATGTATAGCGTTTGAATGCATGAATTGCAATTAACTAGTATATTCATAGACCGTATATTAAATTCAGATTTGACTTTATTTTCATTTCAAATTCAACTTAGAAATTGGCCAAATAACAATCCATAAAATAAGATCAAGGAAATGTCAACAAAAATTCTCTCTCTCTGGTTTTGCAATACAAATCAGTTAATATATTGTTAATTGCCTGTACGAATGAACGATGCTCGGCTTATCGAGTTTCTGTTATGCAATTATAAAATGTTATTCAAACTCGAAAGAGAGAATAAAAAATCGAACATCAATTCAACTAAAATATATCTCCTCGTCTTGGGAATACACGGAATAGAAGCTAATTAAATGTTGAATAGAACACTCTCCGTAACCAAAATGAAACCAAAAAAATTTGTCTCAATGATCAAATACAATTTTAAACATCAAACTTCTTTCTTCTTTTACAGATTCGAAAGAAAGGTTTCTACAAATTTGTTAAATTTATTATTCATTTGCCCAGTTGTAACTCTGTCGCTCAACGCTATATCTTCATCGCGTTAATTGAATTTTGCGTCGCAATTGTGTGCGTCTAAAATGAAATTGCTCGGCATTTTGCGATGCAAAAAAACTATCAATTGTTTCAACACATGATTTTGAGGCTTGAGTTAATTAAGATAAATTATGTTTTACTGTCGTGTTTCTTGACTGGCAATGCCGTCTCTGGCGATTGAGCGTCTTACGCAACGTCGTTGTGAGACGAGAGACGTTTTTGCAAAAGCTCTTCCTTTTTCTCAGGTTCGGTACGAAAAAGCTGTAATCCCCTGTGATAGAATCTCTAAGCGCTTTCGAAGGGAAAGTAAATAGAATTTGCATAATTCGTCGGCAGCGCCTCCCAATAACCGGCGAATGATTTAACGAATGACTTTCGTTTCGTTCGACGTCATCCATTACGGCTCGTTAGCTGCGCGAATCGCAACACACAAGCCATCGGCACTTTGAAACAAAACAGCGCTCACAAGGCTATTATCCAGATGCAACATTGTTTTTTTTTTTTTTTTTTTTTTTTTATTTTGCTCCACTGCGCGCGGGAAATGTAATTGAAGCTGAGGAAGGTTCGTTAAGAAAAATGTTAACAGCTCGCGCCAATTAGCGCGCGGGCAAAGAAAAATGTGAGCCAATCTGACAGCAATCGCGCGGATCAAAGAAAGTGCAATTTCAATTTCTGATGGGGCGCGAAATCGGCGGTGGCTTTATTACGCGCCATCGATTGTGTGTTATCGTTTAACACACAACGAAGGCGCGGCGCGCGCGATTTGTTATTGTTGCGCAATAATAATTGAAACGTAATATCGCGCGGACCAATCGCGGCCGACTCATCCGGCTTTCTTTATCGACGTCACTTATCACCCGGCCGCCCAATCTCTTTATGAAAGTTTTTGCTCCGGTGCCTTTTCTTTTATATTCTGACTTTGTTTCCGGGAGACAAAGGTAAGCTCAAACGATGAGAGAAGAAAGGAACGAGGGCGCGGGAAACGAAGATTAATCGCCCAGCGAAGAGCCTGAAAGAGTCAATTGAAATTGCTCGGTGTTGGTTTGACTGATCGTTCACGGTCCGCCTGCCCCGTCGAGTGATCAAATTTTCAGTTCGTAAGGCGGGATTCGTGTCGGCTGATGCCGCGATAAGAATCCCGGCGCCCGCTCCATAACCGGCGCATCAATCAGTCAAGACAAAAAGCCCGTACAATTGGTGCGACAAGTCAACAGGTAAGGGCCTACCGACTGCGCCAATTTCAATGACTCCACAGTCGCTCCTCCCCCAAGTTTCGGACGCATTTGTTGTTTAACTTATATGCGAGATCACATTTTTTTTGCATTGATTCAACGGAAGAGTTTTCTTGAAAATGACATTCTTCGTTATAAAAACAAAAAAAAAAACAAAAAAGTGTACTTTTGGTAATCAAAAAATTTGAATTCTAAGAGTAAAAAATAAAAAAATGTCTGATCTAAGATTGACCGCGGTCCATGACTTAATCATAGAATTGCAGTTTGTACGATAAAATGGTTTTGAGTGGTGCTTTTTATGCACTTTTGATGTACACGTTAGGCCGAGCATTAAATTTGGTTCGTACACACTAGTATAGGCACGCATGACAATGGACGAGAGTAGCGCGTGGTCGCAGGGCACGTACCGCTCGCCATCGGAATCCCCATCTTAAGCGAAAAGCGATGCTATCTTGCGCGGCGAATCTCACGTTGAGCACGTATATCCCGGGGAAGACGCGTGCGTCAGTCAATCCGCGTCACTATACGTGTCGTGTCACGTTGATGGAAAGCATCCAATGATGATTCGTCTTCCATTCAAGGACGGTCAGCCACTCGAGGCTAATTTTAATAATATCGGAACGAGAACAGAGACAAGATAACGAAAAAAATAAAATGAAAAAAAAAAAAAGGAAAAAAAGAAAAAAAAAAAAAAAAAAAAAAAAAAGGGACGGAGAAGAGGGAGAGACTTTGCTGGCGGCTTCGCACCGGCTTGACACGGCCGGCGCATTCCTTCATGGGAGAATGCTAATCGTGGCCCAGTCAACGACGTTTGCTTCCTCCCAGTCTCGTTTTGCGGCCGGTCATTCGTCTTGCCCACTCGCGATCGTTTCTTGTTCTTTTTTTTTTTTTTCTCAGCCTGCACATGTCCTATTGGACTGCACTTCAGAAACGATTTCGTTAGCGTGTCGCCGTTCATATCAACAGTACTTTTGTTGTTTGACGCGCACTTCTTCGTTCTTCTATTTTGGCCGGCCGACAGACGCCGTTTAATGCCGATACTTTTTCGGCCCCGCAGCCGGTTTGCTCCGCGATAATTATGGGCTAAGCCGGGCGCGGCAGGGTGTTTTTTTGTATTTATTTATTTTTTTTATTTTTTTGCACATTTAATTGCGGGTCTCGAACCGATTCACCGGCATTGCGAATTTGTAATTGGCCGGATTTATTTGAATAGCGACTCCGACGTTGGGTTCAGCTTTTAACAGGCTGTTCTTAAGGCCTCACGGGTTTCTCCGGTCGTCAAACTGGGCCCGCCGAACTCGACTATTCATTCGCTCTGAATTCTGATTGCAGCCGCCGTCGTCGTATTAGCGAATCTATTAAACTTGCACATTAACGTCAAACATGTTATTACGTTCATGTACTGTGCGATTCATTGTGCAAACACACCAGACGCGATTATACCTGAATTTAGCACTCGCTTCTTCGTAAGGATATTAATCAAGCGCTATCTATAATTCAGACTCACTTGGAGCTTGTGTGCCGTTGATATAATCATTTGTAAGGTCGTTCCAATCCTGCAGTCTTTTGTATCAATTCGAGTTTGAAATACTTGATATAAGGGATTTGTCAAATTTTCATAAGACGCAAAAGTTTCAATGCTCAACGGACTGATCTGCTGCTCGCGTTGCTTTTGAATAAATGCGCGACGTTTATTTGCAGCAAGCGAATGGTTATTTCGAATTTTGTTTTTCGATTCGAAATAATGCACCGATTCGTATTCACACACACGTACATAAGCAACTCGTTTGTTTTTCTTGCGATCTTATATAGTTCTCGTGTCTGATGGGATTCAATTATTCCGACAATGCGCGTATTTCGTTCGCAGAAATTAAACGAAACTGAAGTTTATGCCCGATGTCGCTGATATATCCAAGTGGAATAACACCGACTTCATTTGAATGTCTCAACTCTCTGTTGCGCAGTGCTTGAGATGTAACAACTGCGCTGTCCCAACATATTTGAGACAATGTTTACATTTATCTACACGGATAACAGATATCACGATAAACGTCCCACGCAGTTCCCTCGTCTTCCTAATATTATTTTATGCGATCAACCGGCACGCGTGTCATTGCTGATGTTCTTGCACGTTTGTGCTATCAAAATATTTTCTGTTGTCGTTTCTTGCTTTTTCTCTCAAAACGCTACAAAAAAAGAAAAAAAAAAAAAAAAAAAACCCCCCGATGGAGCCAGTTTTTACCGAAGGAAAACTTCTGTTTCAATTTTATTTCATTTTTCATCTTGATGAATTTGCAATTAGATTTTGATATTCATTGAAATTTCGACGCAAAAAAACAAGACAGCGAATAATTTTGTTGAAACAGGCGTTGAGCATCAAATTGTTACAATGATTTTTATTTATAATTAAAACATAAAGACTTTGAATATATGTGGACGAGGGCAATTGTTCTGTCCGAGAACAATGGGGTGTGAAACATTGTAACAATAATAATCATAAATAAAGCAAAATAAGTGAGAATATAAAGTTGAGTCACAGAAAATGCACTTGGACAGGGGGTGAATTTATCTGCGCTAATTAAATATTGTAGCTAGGGTAATAAAGAATAAAGGAGACAATGTGCAAACGTTGGGCTGTGTGTGCAGTAGCCGTGCACGCCGGGGATGAGAAACTGGTGGTAGCGGCAATTGTAAACGTTGCTTCCGGATCTGCCGGCCGTGTATCATCTGTGTGTTTGGCCGTGCGGTTGTCCGTCATCTGTCGGGGGCTCGACTGCGCGGCGTGCCGTCTGTCCTTCTTGGTGCAAAGATGGATATCACAGCATTAACGCGCATAAATGAATTTTTTATCCCGTTGGAATTCCATCGGCTCTGAGAGCAGTCATCGGCTACCGATAGTCGAATTGTCCACATTTTTCGGATGCTGCTCAACCTGAATTATGCCCTGTTCGGAACGTTTTTTTTCCGCGCGGCTTACTCGTTAAACCTTTTCACTCTTGACGCTCGTTTTATTTGTTGTTTTTTTGTGCGTGTTTTTTTTTTTTTTTTTCACCATGCCTGGCAAAAATATAATCCCGTAATCGAATTTGCTGATTTTTTTTGTTCCCGACTGTTCGCGCTGTGGGTAAACGTGCGTCAAGTTTAATCTCATTAGGTACACACGCTGGCGATGTTTGTTTCGATCTATATTTCATAATTTCGTTTCAATGGGTTTTCTTGCGCATTACACAGCCCGGGTATTACCCAACGAGAATGGCCACGTGAATTTCGTCCAACCGGAGGGTGTGCGCGTGCCAATGAAAATGCACGTATGACAATGCATTTTTGCTTGCTTTCAGTGTAGATTAATGAACTAAAGCCAGTACCATTGTTTGTCAAATAATACCCGGCTGATAATAAAGAAACGCAATTTTCATTAACGTTCCTAAAACTTTGTTATTTTTATTTTTTTTTTTTTTTTTCAGTTGAGTCAAAATAATACACACAAATCATTTTACCGACTAAAATTGATTTGACCCTATTTTTGTATTATCTTTGTTCAAAGGAACTTTTTTATGAATTTGCATGAATTATGTAAATAAAGCGACATTCAATTTGCAAATGAGAATATTAATTACGAAATCATCCCATTAAAATCAAAATCAGATGTGGAGCAATGAAATGGAATTGGAAAAGACTTTCTATTTGTTTATTAATGTGTCGTAAAATTGTTCAATTTCAAAGGAAAAAGAAATAATTGAAACACGTAAATCTTTGGCGTTAAAATTAGTTATGTATTTTTGTAATTACAAATGAGTCGGAGCATCTGCTGGAGATTGTTTGTGTAATTAAATCATCATTTATTAAAAACTGGATTACACTCGTTGATCTGAACGGTTGACAAAAAGAAGTGATTTGCAAACGATAACGGTGATTTTAGAATTTGAATTGTTCGCTTTTGTACAATGTTGATTTCACACTATCTACTTTTGGCGTATTTGCGATACATTCAAGGTCTGTTATGAACTATATGAAAATATTTGGTAATAATTCAGCGTTAATGAGTCTGTTACGTGCACTTTGCGTAACAGTCTAAATTCATTACCCAATTCGTTTAAATTGATTACTATATTACGATGAGGCAGAAGCTTTTTAGCCTCGAGCTTATATATATTTAGGATTTTCGTTCAGTTTGAATAGACGTCTTGAGGATGCGAATGTTTTGTTGCACGTGCGCGAATGCAGTCGAAAAGTTTTCTGCCGAAAACACTTTGGAAAATAAAGCCAAGTTCAGAGCTGAGAGCTCTTGGCCGTGTTGTGCAGCTGTTTATTATCAAATATTTTCAAATAACACGATTCGCTTTGAATACATCATACGCGCGCTACGCTCTTTGGAACACCAAAATTGCGTTTCGATAGGCCCGTGTGGCAATCAACTGAAGCTTTTAGCACCTTTCATCCCGTCTGTGCAGTTTATTACAGTTCATTACTCGCGCGGACTGTCGCGGTTTGATAATCACATTTTTAATTAATTTCCAAGATTGCTCACAGACTGTAAAAAGAATGGAAGATTTTTGTAATCAATTCCACAGGGGGATGAGATGTTAGCTCGTGAAATTCAGCCGGCCAGATTTTTATAACAATGCACGCGCGAGCCCGGTGTTCTATCCACAGCCACGAAATTTAACATCATTTCAGTCTTGTTCCAACAGAACTCTTTGTTCGTTCCACCTTGTATATTTAATAGAGCCCGAGACTTTTGCCTGTGCTTGGCAAACTTTCTTTTCAGTGTTGATAAGAAATCTTACGCAAACCTTGGCGAGGGATAAATTTGGTAATAATCAAGATATAACGGTCCGTTTCGTGAAACTCAACTTTGTGAATTCAACTTGCAACATTGCGCTTATCGAAAATTTAATAAAATCATGCTAATGTGATATTGAATTAGCATATCTATTTGTTTTTAAATTATTGCCGGGCGCATGTGACTCTCCCTCTCGCTCTTTTTCTCTCTTGATGATATCTGTATTGCGTGATGTTTGTTATATATCATACCAATAAACGGTGCTTTAAAGAATCCGCGCTGATAATGTGGACGTATAGATTCTCATCTCTTTTTAAAAATGCTGTATGAAAAGTATCGTTCACGATGCCATAACTGGACTTTATCATTGCTAACAAAAATGCAGCCGTATTATGCCGCTCGGTTAAATGTACCCAGAGAGTAGTAGGTAAATGAAAGCATCATAAAACTTGCGTTATATCCTACAATTGATCTTTGTGCATTCCATGATTAGGCGCCCCGCAGCAAGTAACAATTTGTTCCAAACTACCTCCTATCGGTTGTTCGATTCACTAATTTTGAGAAACCAAGGTCGAGCAAACTTGACCCCACTGCACGACGTAACTGTTCATGATCCGGTCCTATGAGGTGCGGCCAATTTGACGACGCATCATCCAGGACAATATTATCTGATTTGGCCATCAAACCAAAACAGAACTTTACTTTTTTGTCATCTTAATTTATTTCAAATGAATTTGGCGGAGAAACTTGTTTTATTTTTTTTTTTTTTCCTCTCGACAATCATTTTTGATTACTGTCCAGATTGATTTTGTAGTTCACCAATGGGTGATGGTTTCGGATTAAAATTTGTAATGAACTAAATGTAGAATTATTATACATATTTTAAAGCTAAATACAAATTGTTAATGATATTAATGCAGAGATACTTTAAACTAATTATCAATAATTATCAAGTAATCGATTTTCATCGAAAAGTTCTCCATTATAAATTATGATAAATATTTATAGTTGAAATGAATTATTGACTATTAATTTTGCACTTGACTCGTTAAATTTAATAACAATATATATCGATCCAAGTATTCTTTTGACATGAGCCACGTCGTATCCACACAAAAAACTGAACTCGGTTTTCCATAGCTCAGCCTGATCAGGGCCATATTGGCTAACGTGAAAGTCCATATCAAATTTTTGTTCACACAGGTCTAAATTTTCTATTCACACTCTCGGTTTTGTTTCCCAGCCGCGCGTAACTCTTTTGTTTTGCGCGCGTCACACACACACACACACATCCAGCTGAAAGAAAAATAAACATTTGTTTTATCGAAACGATGACAAAGACAAACAGATTTTGCCTCGCACCATGTCATGTTTTGTCTCGAAATATTGTATTCCTGATGCGAATCTGCTATCGCTCTGCTGGACGTCAAGTTGTTTTGATATCGTTAATAAATTGCGATAAAGTCATCAGCAATCTAACAGTACTTGATGCAACCTTTCAATGAGACTTATTTCATGACAGGGGAGGAGGGGAGGGGGGATCTCAACCCGATCAAGCAGAAGTTGATAAATCATAGGATGGTATCGGCACTCAACATCCTAGAATTATCCGCGCGGAGTTATTTGATCAGACAAGGTTAAACTTTGATAATTTACTCGACGCCGTATTTTAACCTGAGTGACTCGTGCGATTCAGCCGCGTTCGCCAATCAATTTCGAATTTCGAAAGGGCTTATTACTCAGTCGATATTTTATTCACCGCTGACATTGTTCCTTTTTCACTCGTCCTAAAAGAAAAGGGATTGTGTTTTTTTTATTGCAGATTTTCTTTTTATTGTAATTCTTTTTTTTTTTATTATAGATCTGTCGTAGTAAGTTTTGTGGCCCGATATTCAGGTCATTCACCTGAGTCAGTCTCATTATTCGATTCTGCTAAGTCAACAGTAACAAAAATCCAACCATCCCACCGCATAACAGACCCCGATCAACTACCTTCGAATCTCAACTTCCACGTCACTGAACCGATTTCTACGTGATCGGGTGGAAGTAGGTAAATGAGACTATCACGTTACTTATCCCACGTGCAATCTCTTATTTTTCAAATTTCTGATTAGACATCGCTCTGGTCGACATTTTAATTTGATAATTTATTGTCGGTGTCAAAGCAAAGTATAAAGTGCATATTATAAGTTCATGATAAAACAGTTCTCATAGTCCATCAAGACAAATGTTTCAATATAAATTTGCCTTAACGCAAAACGCTTAATATAAACTGAACGTTTTATGTTAATCTAAAGTACACATTTCAAACATAAATAATTAAGAAATGCTGAAAAATTGACCTTCCAGTTAATAAAATAATCTAAAGACGGTGTTATTCAATTTACAAATTAACATAGTACGTAAATATAGGTATTTATATACCAATTTAATTATATACAAATGTTATCTTGTTGCATAAAGAAATTGAATATCTGGAATCGGTTGAATCTTAAACAAATTCTTACATTTATAACGAACACACATTTTTACGTATAAAATATTGCATAAAATAATTCTCAAAATGATTATTATTATCAAATGATAATTAATTATATTTTTGAACATTAATTAACAGCTTCTTATGCGGCGTAAAACATGTTCAACGTTAGCAACTGCTTACTACTTCAAAAGTGTTATGGCGGCTGTTTTAACAGAGCGATCTTTAAATCATAAAACTATATGAGCACAGACGGATAATTTGGTTGATTCGTGTTGTTGTAAGTTGGATGTGCAAAGTGCGACATCAGTTGAAACGATGGTGTGTGATTGTCGGATATGAAAAGAGAGTGGCGCTCGTTAGCGCCGCGTGGCGCTTGGAATAATCGCGAGGGAGCTTTGATTAGCGGTCATTATGCAGGGTTGACGCGAGCGTGAGACAAAAGACAAAGAAGTGCGTGGGTGGCGGGCACAGAGTCGATTATGGTTAATCCGAAATTAAACTGACGCTCGGAGCGTACGATAGATGTGCATCGATGAGCATGGGCTCGCCGCAGGTAGCAGCGCTTCTGCCTGGCTCTAATGAGATGTAAACGATTTAACGCTAAATTAAGCACGACAATGGGTCCACTTGTGAAGAGTCGTTACCGCAGCTCGCACCAGACTCGGAGTCTTGAAAAGCGGCCCGGCTACGGCTTGAACTTGCGGATAATTTGGCATTGTTTCTTCCATTACGAACACTTGGTCGTTTGCGCATTCTTGTCTCATCGCGAACCAAAAGGGGGCTTTCGTTATTATCAAGCCGACGCTGCTGCGCCTCTGCAAGCCAGCGACGACGTTTCTTTGAACGTCGAACAATCGCGAGTCATGAATTCGCGATACCCCGCTCGCTTGCGGTATCGACTCTCAACAAACTTTGCTAATTGTTCTTTCAGTTTGATGAAATATGCGCGGTCGCGATGATTAAATCTTTCCCCCCTCTCTCTCTGTCTTTCTCTCTCTTTCTCTCTCGCTATTTACTTTCCCCAGGCTTTTCTCAACGAAATGTGTATGGTTAAAACTACTAATGTCAATTTGCCGAGCTTCCACGCTATTAATTGTTCGCATTCTTGCCACTCTGTGATTAAAACCGAGGTTCACTGTTCTTTAGTCGCGCGTGTGTGTGTGTGCGCGCGCGCGCGTGCACCAGGCTTTTCAAAACTTTGAAAATTGAGCTCGCGGCCATTTTTCGCGCACTCAAATAATTCGCTTAGCACCAACTTTGACTCGTTTTTTTTTTGAGAAGAATATTTGATGCATGTGCAAACCCCTGCGGTTAATCAACATTTTTAACTCCAATCAAAGGTTTTTGCGATGAATGTAGTCGAGCGGGCGATGTTCCGTACAAAACATTAATCTCACGTGTGTTACCACGGCGTCACCCCGCAGCGTCATTTTTGCGCGATCATTATATTATATTAAGTCTTGGCGATAAATTCAACGTCCACGATTCATTTCGCGTTAATCGTTCGAACCAATCGGCTTTCCTGTTTTTAGGCACGGTTCATAATTTAACAATGAAAATCCGGGTCGCTTGAAATAACATTCGATTTCCGAATCTGGCAAAAGCAGAGCGCCGCTGAAATTTCGCGCGCACACCCGAGTTAATCGAATTCGGTTTCTGGTTTTGCCGTCCAAGCGGATTATTGTGCAAATCTTTTTGCAAATGAAATAATGCTAAACTAAGAATAAAATGGCGGTCCTCTGTGGAATTTCGTCCAGTCGCATATGACGTCTGATGCGAACATAACAATGATGTTAGAATTCGCGGACGGACGAAAGAAAATAGAAAACGTTAATAATAAAATGAAAAAAAGGTGCACGAGGCAAATAACACGGTGCGTGAAACGACAAACTACAAAGCGTGACAACTTTTGTTACGGAATTTGATATTTACGAAGACATTTCTGCAGCTCATTTTGCTGCCACGATAATTTCCTTGAGGTGTGTGCGCTTGTTTCGTTATAGTTACACGCTGGCTGCGTTTTATGAATACGTCTCTGTTTCTTTTTATCCTTGCGACGTATGTTATTGTGATGGGAAAAACGGCACGTCCTTGTTACAGGACGGAATTAACCTTAAAATGATTAGGAAATTAAAAAAAAAAAAAAAAAAAAAAAAAAAAAAGAGGAAGGAAAAAAAAAACACGAAATGAAAGAGATTAAAAGTTGGATATTGTAGCGAACCGTCCCAAGTGGTACAAAGTCATACCCTGCAGCCGCGACGTGTGCTAGAAACAAAAATGAACCCATTGCCGAGCGCGACTGCTCTTCATTAGGTTAGCTAAACGTATCTTCGGTTCACTTACAATTGCACGACCCGTGCTATTACAAACAATGAATTTTCCGACGTGCCATAAGCTACACTTGGTACTCAAATTTAAAGTTTGCAATTTTGCATCGGCCAGTAATTTCATCGACACAGCCGACGGGTCAACCGGCGTATCCATAATCGTAACGTCCGAAATTTTGTGTCGATAATTGGCCCGGGACATCTGTTCCAACAAATCGACAATCCGTCACGTCCGCGTGATTAACAGGCTTAACAAAAATGGCCATTAAAAAAAGGCGAACCCGCTGTGCGCATCGCATATATCTCGTCGAAAATGAGAATCCCAACCAACGAGTCAATATGGTACCGGTCGCAAGGGAGATATCACGAGAGACGTCAATGCAATTTGAAAATCAGTAAAGATAGTATGTAACAATTAATTACGCGCCGCTAAATTAAACGCTGATTCGCCGCAACTGACGCGGTTCTGCGATTGGCAAATAGTTTGCGCCGCTACTTCAACTGTAATGCGATGTTGGTTTTTCATTTTCTTTTTTTCCTTTCCCCCCCCCCCCCCCCCCCTTTTTTTTTTTTTTGCGTCCTCCCCCGCCCCCTGCCCGCTTC